>JAGFPH010001079.1:27221-68090 GCA_018207615.1 Philaenus spumarius
TTTTTTACAACAGCCTAAACTTAAATGTAATTCTTACAGCCTAAATTTTAAATGTAAATCTTACAGCCTACAAAAAACTATAAAGCCGATATCATTTTTGTTATTGTTAAAGCCTAAAAATATTTCCACAAGCAAGCCTAAAGTGTTATGCATTAATTAACTATAACTGTGTAGTATGTCTACAGTGTAACAGATATTGAAAACTTTTAATAAGCTATAAGCAGAATATATGGCTGATATGTAACTAAACGTTAACATTTCTTTTATGTTACCATGTGGCTTACCTAACATGTACAGACAGTGTTATGCAACATTACGCATGTTATATTAACAATCACCATCTATGTAGCAATTTGCTATTTATGCTACAAAATTTAATAAAAACAGTCAACTCAAAGAACTATCATTTTATGCTTATTTAAATAACTGCAAGTTTTCTAAAAAGGAAATTGTTATCTGTGTTATACAGTTAAACTGGTCCAAGTGCAGGAGATGTTTAATGCAATGAGATAACCTGCTACTACTACTATTAGAAAAGGCCTACCTTGCAACTGAAAAATGGAATACATAATCAAAATATTTTCTACTGAGTTTTAATTAGAAACAGAAGTTAATTTAAAAAATGAGAACTATCTGCATTTGTTCTTTTTTATGTTAAGTGTTAAATAGGCTGTATTTTTTGAAAATAATTTTTGCACATGTGTACTATTTAGGATATGTTAGTGTTAAATAAATTGGGAGGAGCAAGCTAGCACATTTCGGACCTTAGCCCTTAAGGGCTGCATATTAGAAATTTTACATCTTTTATATATATATAGAGAGACGTCTCATAATAAATTTTGTCTATTTATTTAATTATATAATTACCTTTTAGAGTTGGCCAACGACAAATATATATATTCTTAAAACAAATCCATGGTACTTCATGTAAACTTTGTAACTTGTAAATCTTTTGTATATTTTTTGTAATTATTATTAAAAGGGAGGGTTTTTGAATTTTATTTTTGGGAAGGGTTTTTTAAATTAAATTTAATAAAATATATATGTTTTCTTTTTTAAAATCTCAATCTTTTTGTATTAAGGGCATGTTAATTATCTTTCTTTTGTATTAAGGGCGTATAAACTTTTATTTAATTTGGTTAATAAACCTAAAATTATACATAATTCTATGGTTTATTGAGGTAACCTTAGGTATCCTGTGCATTGTAAGAGATAAGCTGAAATATTCCTACTTTTGGTGATATTTAAATTCTAAGGTAAGTCTTGAACAGTACCAATCGATGTGGCCCAGTATCGTTTCCGTTCCCTTAATTATTCTTTTGTAAGATTGGTACATTGTTTACTTCGCTATCTTTGTCTATAACTACGAAACCGTACCTATCTTTCCAGGCTAAAGCGCAAATATCTTTGAAATCACTAAACGATGTGTCTGGTGTCACGTGATCTTTGAAAATGTGCCCTAAATTCATTTCGTCTTGTTTAAATAATACCAAAAGGTTTGAATTGTCTCGAATTAATTGTTTAGGAATTCTACTGTAACTTTGACCTAAATAGAACGAATCTACATTATTATGTCTACCTCTAGTGAAATAACCACGAATATTGTCATGTTTCTCGCAGGCAATGTCATCAAAGACCATTATAGAATTGGGTGCAGCTTCGGTAGGGTCAATTACACTTTCATTATCGTTATAAGGAAAATAACCGATACCTGAATTTAAAAGTACCTTTTCCAAAAACTTGTATTTTGGTTGATGAAGGGATTTTGAAAATATGTAAACATTAGCAAACTTGAGTCCTTGTGGCTCAAATAATAAATTAAATACAACGTTTGTTTTACCACAATTGGAAGGACCAGAAATTATACAACGAATATTGTTTGGTAGTAAAGTACTGTATTTGATGTATTTTGACATACATCAAAATTTGACATTGTCAATGCTTGCGACATACTCTCGATACACATTGTGTTTAGAAACTGATGCAAATTTATTAGAGTTTCTCTTTTTAACGATTGGCTCACACAACGAGTTTATTCTTATGTATCCACTGATTGTGGGTTTTATCGAAACCTAACCACTTTACTAAAACTTTGTTTCCCTTTTTACGCAATACTTTTTCAACTAGATAAACATCCCCTATATTTGATTTACTCAACTCCTCTTCATAAAATCTATCTTTAATACTTCACCTTTTCCGTCTTGCAAAACATACGTTGGAGGTACTGTAGATAACACAGCATACACTGTAAACACTTCGTTTGTCCAATTGGGTAGATAACCTTTAGCAAATGTCTTTTTATATTTGGAAATTCTAACTCTATCGTCTAAATTGAATTTAGGTTTGATTTTGATAGGTTTACCTGCAACTTTGTTTAAAAGTAATTTTTCGTGTTTTTTCAAAACTTTAGAAGGTTTCATACCTATAGTTCTGTGTACTGTATTATTGTATGACTTAACTATACTCGGTAAAAGATCTAGCCATTCGTAACTTCCCCGTGCTGTGAATTCTCTCCACATATTATTTTTCAAAGTACAATTTAATCTTTCTACTATGGACGCTTTTTTGTCTGAATAGGTAGCGTAATGATTTATTTTATGCTTTCGCATTAACTTTTGTACATGAATGTTAAAAAATTCTTTGCCTAGGTCGGTTTGGAAATGTTTCATTTTATGATTTTCAAATATCGGTTCAAGTGCAGCAGCTACTTCCAAACCGGTTTTCGATTTCAAGGGTACAGCAAAAGCAAGCTTGGAAAGACAATTTATCATGGTCATTATATACTTGTAACCTCGGTTTACTTTGGCATATGGCAACATGTCTATCAGGTCTGCTTGGAAAAGGTCATCTAGTCCTTTTAATGTAACGCGTCGTGTTTTGAAATTCCTCCGAACCGGTTTGTGGAGCTCGGCCGCTATAGCTCGTCTAACGTCCATTGTTTGAATGAGCGTTTCAAGTTGCGTGACCAAAAAATATACAACATTCAAATTTAACTTCTGAGTTGGGATAAATAGAAATAAGCCATAAGATTATTTAACGTATCGTGCTAACTTGTAACCATAGGGAAGGGTATCATAATCACCATCCCTCTTTCTTTTAGCACCCGTAATTCTAAATATTTTGTTTTCTCTAATGGTAGTGACTTCGTAATCTTTTGTTCGTCTAATATGCATGTTACTAACAGTTTTGGGATCGCATTCTCCGTGAATCATTTGTTTTAAACTTTCGAAATTAATTGACTCAGCTGTACGAAGATTTAAAGTCAATCCTTTTACCTTACATACGGTTACAGTCTCATTAGTTTTTGCTGCCAACACTTTGTATCCATAAGTCTTTGGACCGCCAGAAACGAATTCTGTTATGAATGAACCGTTTCCGTAGTCTTTTAATTCGTCTGTCATTTGTCCTAGGTAGTCCCCTGTCTGTACCTTATGTTGACCATCCTTGTGTGTGTATATAACACTATCAGTGTCATAATACAGTATTTGAGTTCCCAGGTCGTCTAAGTGTTCGTAAAATTTAAGCCTGGCCTGTGCCGTTGTAAATGCTGCAATCACGACATTAACGGTGGGGAGAACATCGCAGACATCTTCGACGTACTGCCAATTTACAGTCACCACATTAATGTTAATTTCTTGTATACACTCAATCTACAGAGAGGGACACTCAATCTCATTCACATCTACAGAGGGACTTACAAGCATTTTAAATAAATTAGTCGGTTGTCTAACTATCGATGTTTTTGTTTGGTTCTCCCTCAGACCAAACTTTCCCCAAAACGAATTTAACATAAGTTTAGCAAGAGACCTAAGTCCTTCGTTCTTTCTAATGTTTACCGTGTCTAGTCTAATGCCCTCGTTAGTAAAATAATCTTCGACATACTTTACCCTATCGTCTTCGGTTTCGCACCACCCTGGGTACCCTGTCGCCTCCTGTTTAATTTTTAAGAATTTGTTTATATAGTCTGTAAACAATCCGTTACCCTTTTCAAAAGTAGCTACTTCGTACTGCCATAGCTCAAACATTTCAATTAAAATATAGTCTTTTTCTAAAGCTTTTCTAATTTCATCCATTGTCCAAGTCCCTATTAAAACTCGTTCATCTGTATTATGATTACATTCATCGGAATTTAATGTCTCACCACACTTACGACATAAAACAAACATTAGTTTCTTGTTCATTTTAGCCGGAAGCACAGGGTGATATAGATTTCGAGGAGGTAATATTTTACATTTTAGTAGACCGTCGACAGTCATACCTACTTTTCTACATTCGTTGTCCCCGATATGTATTTTTGGGTGACCTATCGGGTATTTACCGTACTTGCAAACCCATGGATAGAGTGAACAAACGTCCACGTAATGGATGGTTTCACCCTCCTTACATTTAGCATACGATTTCGTATTACCCGTTCGACCACCGAAAAATGCATCGCGAGGGTTAAGAGGTACAGTGTACGTCATAGGGTGGGAGTCGAGATAATCCATTTCAGCGTTTCTGTGTTTAAGTTTTCTAAAGTCGCATTCCCACATTTCTACGATTTCATGTTGAGCGAGTTTAGCCATTTTGGCTCTTGTTCTAGCTAGTCGTGCATTGTGTGTGTCGGACGGATCGTCTTGTAGAGGTTCATCGCGACCATTTGGGAAACATTTAGGACATCCATGCCAGTAACATCCTTGAAATTCGTAGATACGTTTACCGTCAAAGCCATCGACTAGCATTCCATCAATTTTGACTTCCCTACCTCGGCCAGAGTGCTCTATTCGGACCCCTCTTTGGTCTTCTTCCCAGGTCAACCATTGCAAAGCCGATAATGATTGAGTGTCGACCAAACGGTATCCGTTCTTAGGAACTATCCCAATTGTATCTGGTTTTAAAAAGTTACGCCTAAATGCCAAGTTGCAGGCGCTAGCAATAGTTACGGCTTCTAAAAACGGATCTACATTACACTCTTGTAAAAACGAGGCTCTAAATTTAATACAAGCTTGCGCTAGAATATCTACATCAGACAGACAATATTCAAATATTTCCTTTTGAAAATCAAAAATATATTCTATTCGCAGTTGTTCATCGTGCCATTTAATAAATTCTTTATTGTTTTGGTCAAACATAGAGTCAGGGCAGTAAAACTCTTTTGCTGGGATAGGACCTATATAATTTTGATTGGCTACCGTGTTGAATAGATGGGGAAAGTAACCCTTCTTTTTCTCTGGAGGTAAATCAAAAGCTTTAGGAAGTTTAGACAGAGCCATTGGCATGTAATTTAAGGAGTCGATAAATTTAACATTATCTACTTCCATCAGAATGAGTTTGGTACCTTGGGTAATTAAGTTGGGTGTAAATTGCGTTTGTTCAAGGATGTATTTTAATATAAACTGAAAATCAAAACCCTTCCCATTATGTGCTATGGCACATACTTTTTTGAACGTTTTTCGCAATTCCATGACGTATGTCATGAACCCGTTGACAGGGTCATCTCGGAAGACGTGAGTACGATCGAAACATGTTTGACACGTTTCCCCGTTTATACATTTCCAGCAGTACTGTTGACTCACGCACAAGTTAACTTTATGCACATTAGTTTCCGAATCGATAAACTCGTCTTGACGGGTTTCTAAATCAAAAAATATAAATAAAAAGTCTTTAGTTTTGGGTTTTCCTGTATCAATTCTCATACAACATTGGTGATTGGCTGGTGTGTACTTAATACATACTTTACAGAATGTCTCCCCGCATACGTGAACGGTTTTACGTTTTTTTGGCAAAATATGTTTTTCACAGTTTGGACATTTCTTTATGGATTCACAAATATTACCCAAATGAGCTATAAAACAACCTCGACTCATAAATCGTCTATTGCAATCCCCACAGTAAATGTTTTCGTTTTCCAAATTGCAAGGTGGAGAACGTTTGCACGAGTAACAAATGGTAGAACACCTGTGCTCTCCAGTGTTATTAAACGGTGTGTGGCATGATTGACAAAAATAACCACAGGCAAAAGCAGATGTTAAACTTGTTATAACGTTAAAGTGCCCCTTGTCATATAGTAAATTGATTCTATGACGCGGATTTTGTACTTCGCCTTCGAAATATATATCACGACCTCTATTCCCATAACTATACACAGTGATTTTATAAAGGGATAAATGGTTTTGAAATTGTTGCAATTCTCGAACGCCTGCCCCATTGTCTGTGATTTGCACTCCCGCATCTATCATTAGTTGACGTGCTCTAAATGTTTGTCTCTGGCATCTATCCCTTCGTATAAGTTTATACTCCTTGTCTTTTTCAGCGTGAGCTATAGCTACTACTAGTGAACATGGTAAACAAAGAGAGTTTTTATTTTTAATAACGACTACTCCTCCTCTCTTTTTACATTCTTCCGAGAAATTATTATACAGTCCGGGTCTAACCCTTCCACGACCAACTGGAACCCTGACCTTTGTACACGTTACTTTAAACGTATCGCTTGAAGTGAAACTCTTAGCGTTAATCTGTACGATTCGCCCGAAAATTTCCCACAAAATATCGGGGGCAATATCCGTAGCTGATCGAAATGCTACAAACCCCTGTTTTGTAAAATTTAAACCGTCCAATGTAAACCCAATTTGATCTTCTTCTGTCGTATTTTCTTTCATAGTTTCAATTATTTCGTTTAACCCTCTTTTAACCCAATCGATTTCTGTCACTCCTATTGGAGGTGCATTAAATTTGAAAATTACTGTGGAACCATACATACGAAACTTTTTAACGTACGGTTCCTTACGATACATACGATAAAGAGCCATTACACCTAGTATATTATTTAAGACTATAGTACAAACTAAATATTATTTTACAATGGTATAATTAATTTTCGTTCACACACACACACACATACTGATACTAATGAGTTGAATAGTATATAAAGAAGTATACTCACAGCGTTCTTCGTGTAGAATAGACTCGACAAACCGTGTGTGTGGACTTATATAAACTTCGGACCCATATTATTTTGGTGGAGGGAATTGGATATTGATTGGTTGATGAAAGTTGTCGGCAACTGTGGTCGCTCTGGTGGGATGTGCAACCAACGGTTTTGATTGGTCGGAACCAGTTTGTGCTTTGGTGTAGTTTTTGATGGAAGGGGCGAGATTGGTGTGGGATGTGGAGAGTGATTGTGTATATATTTGCGTGTTGGTTCTGTTTATTCATCAGTCTCTCACTGTGTCTTCCATTGCAGTAAGTATGACATCATCATCATCATCATCGTCTCTTGTGAGCCGTTTTAATACTATTACTCCCAATAAGGCGATCTCATTATCGACTCTTGTAATTGGGGAGGAATACCCCTTGCATAACGCAAGGTTTATAACGACTCGGTATGGGAGAAGTCTTATGTTTGATATTGTAGTAGATGGGGAAGTAAAACAATCGTTTCTCCCAAAACGATATGCCGATGCATTTACTGAGAGGGATGTACTGGAATTGTCAAAGATGAAGATCGTAGTGACGGGGCTTGTCGGTACTACGGTTAGTCTGGAACTAAAGCACTAAAGTGTATTGCGGGGGACGGCAATTTTTTGGTATGGTCGTCACTGGGGTTGAGCGGTGGTTGAAGCTCTCCCTACGGGGTAATTATATATATATATATATGTTTATACATAATTACCTCAACTCTTTAGTTTTGTTTTTTAAAGTGTACAATACGTTTTATTTAAAATATTTAGGTACAATGTGCGAATTATTTAGGTCGAATCCTAAAACATTGTTTGACCTAAGTGCTATAGTTGTGTGTGGTCAAACTCTAACTTTGGACAATATAAATAAACTTGAATTACCTCTTTCTGTTAAACAAATATTTAAAAAAAACTTTGTGTGGTACCTGAGACAGGTAAAGTGTGAAACCGAACATTTTGACTATTTGGATATAGACTTTGACAATATAACTCATAATGATTTTTTCATGTTGATGAATCATTCGTTTGAAATACCATCATTCGCATTCGAATTGAATCGTGTAGAGATACACAAATTGTTTTATTATAGTTACTCGTCTCTACCATTGTGTAGCAAATGTTTTATTGAAATAGATGCTCCTAGGGGTTTGCACAGTTGGAAAATTTATTGTATTGATAATGATGATATTTTGTATTTCATAAAAAGTGTTGATAACTGGTGCTGTAGATGTGCCATAGCTCCGTTATTTCGGATAACAGATGGCCTCCTCCCGTTTTGGCTGACAACATAATCGTGATTTTGACACAGTGGGACTACATCAATATATCAAATATTAATGAACAGGTCAGTACAATGTAAAACTTATAAATACATAATATATTTGCATATATGTATGTATGAGTTTTACTAGTAAATTAGGATCGATTTCTTATTTTCAGACCTTACCGTTATTTTAGATATCAGAGGAATCAAAAAGATGTCGAACTTGGACAATCTGGAGGATTCACCCCGCTCTCCCTCGCCATCGATCTTGGACGATACATCACCTTCATCACCGAGTATTTTAAGACAGTTGCTTTCGGTTCCACCGACTTCTATTGAACTTCCAACAGACGCAACACCATCAAGGCATTTGATGTCGGACCTACCTAATCAACGGCTGAGGAGGAGTGTAAGGCTAACCGTACGTTCTCAACCAACCGTACGTTCTCAACCATACCAGCTCAACCAACACGTTGAACCTCCTACATCTCTTCGCAGTTCCATGCCTCCTGTTCCATGGAGTAACGTATCTATCTCGTTTTCTGGAATCGATGCGAAGTGATGGTTATACTAGGAATATAGATCATTTACCACCATTGGAGGTAACGAAAACAGCTCTACAACGTTCATTGGTCAGTTTAAGAATGCTTGTTCGGGATCTGGAATAGACTACAACGATGGATTATTACACCACCAGTAAAGTTTTTCCCTTCAGCGTTTGGAGTATGATGAATCAGGATTTACTGGAGATTACCGAAAATGGTATTAATGTCTTTCGCAGACACGGAACAGGCCAAGATACCTCATCTTCTCGCTCAGAACCAGACCAGGATACCTCGTCTTCTACTCGATCACACTCACCTTGCCCAGTTTGCCTCACTGAGACTCGAAATACGGCCTCTATACCCTGTGGTCATTTGTTTTGTAGAAGTTGTATTACACAGGTACTACACTGCCCTCTCTGCAGACGTTGGATAGTGGATAGACTCCAAATTTATTTATAAACATTGTACACTTTTAAAAATATAATGTATACATAATCCGTTTTCGCATTATTACTCAATATACAAACCTAACCTGATGACATATGGAAACCTATGTAGTGGGGACAAGATCTAACCCAGATGGTGATGGGTTTGGTTAACCTATTGGAGGCTTGGTTAAGTTAGGGAGAGGGGGGCTTCGTGGGGTTTGGTTAAGCTATTTAATTGAACTAGGGAGAGGGGGGCATAGTGGGGTTTTGGAGGGGGGGCAGGTGGGGATTAGGTGAGTAAAGGTGGGATAAGGGGCAAGTGGGGATTAGGTGGGATGGGTGGGAGAAGGGGATTAGATGGAGTGAGCTAAGGTGGGGCTTAAGTGGGGAGATGGGGCAAGTGGGGCAATCTTCTCAACCAATCAGGGGCTTGGCTCCGCCTACTTTTATCCCCTCTACTTTGTTTTGGACCAATCAGAGGCTGTGCCCAGGTATCATAGTATACTACTAACAAAAATTTTAAACTATGCAGATTTTAACAGGATTTACATTTTTGTGTCACAGAATGAAAAAATCTTCTTGGAAGAAGAGCCATGGAGAACCCATGGCTAATCCTTTGTTTTGTATGTAAAAACATTGTTAAAAACAAAGTAGTTTTGTTGTAAGTACGTATTAAGGAACAAGATGAGTTCGTTCAATATGTCGTGTTTCATGGTATTATTGTCTAAAATGTTGTTTTTTATAATTTCTATTGTTTCATATATTGGGACATTTGTGCATAAGTTTTCTATATCAAATGAAATAAGTATACTGTTTTTATTTATTTCTATGTGGTTCAATTTTGGTTCTATATGGTTCAACAAAGGATTAGCCATGGCTTCTCCACTCTCTAGCGTGATGGCAGAAATATTTCTAAATTATATGGAAACTACTTCAAATCAATTTCAAATAAACGGTACAAGGAACTGGCACATGCTTTCTCACAAACATATTTAAATTATTAAACAGATTCACTGTGACTTGTAGGGTGGGGTAGGAGAGGTGATTTTTTATTAAAGTTTTAGATTACCTAATAAGTATTATTATTATTATTATCTAGAGAGAAAACTATTCGATCGATTTCGAACAAATTTGCACCAAACACGTCAATTATGTCTTTATAGATGCACGAAAAAAGTTTTGAAAAAAACCCCTTTATGGCCGAAAAAACCCCATAAATCAATTATTATTATTATTATTAGCTAAACGAGAATTTTTAGAAAGATTCGGTTTCTTGCATATGGTAGGGCACATTAAAGGCTACAAATAAGCCAAATTTTATCAAAATCGTTAGAGCCGTTTTTTTATAAAAAAATAATAACTTTTTTGTTGGGGGCTTTTGGCCAAAAATGGGGTTGTTTTTCAAAACCCCTTTTTCGTGCATCTATACAGGCCTACTTACTGGTGCAAGTTTGGTTGAAATCGATTGAATAGTTTTCTCTCTAGCTTTTTATACATACAGACATACAGACAGACATTTTGTAAAAACCACTGTTTTGGACTCACTGGGTCCCAAAACGGATATTTCCACAAAAATCTCAACATCGATTTTTTTTGCGATCACTATACTTTCTCTATACTATATTTTTATAGTATAGTGAGAAAGTAAAAGATATACAATTTTACTACAGATACGTTGATGACACCATTTGTCTGTTCAAGGGTACTATAAGACAGTTAAAAAAGTTCACCAACTACTTAAATGGAATACACCCATCACTTAAATTCACCATCGAATTAGAAACAAACAATAGCATTAATTTCCTAGATTTAACCATAACTAAAAATATCAACAAATTAAATTCAATTTTAAAGTATAAAGGAAGCCAACACAGACTGACCATACAAGCAACATCTAATCATTCTCATAACCACAAAATGGCAGCCTATTCCAGCTTTTATCATAGAGCTCTCGCCGTACCCATGAACACATTTGATTATAACGAAGAAATTAATATAATAAAACAGATCGCAGTTTCGAATGGCTACGACCACAGAATAATTGAAAAATTAGTGAAGAGTAAAACTAAGACATGCAAACCTACCATAAAAGAAAAAACTAAGTATATCAGCACGGAATTCCATGGACTATTAGAGAATGTCGCAGGAAGGATATTTAAAAAACAAGGTTACACTTTAGCATTCAAAACAGAAAATAATTTAGGAAATGCATTAAAACCTAGAAATAAAGAAAAATGTCCATTCAATGCAAGCGGCGTATATAAAATATCCTGTGACAATTGCCCTAAACACTATATTGGCCAAACGGGAAGATCGTTTAAAACCATATATTTAATAACTCTTGCCGAAAAGAAACCTTAACCCAATAAAATATAAATTTGCTAAACATCTATTAGAAACAGGCCATAATTATTCCAATATAGATAGCAATATGCAAATTTTACATAAATGTTCAAAAGGTCTAATTATGAATGTCTTAGAAGAATTCCAAATCTACAAACAATCTATTTCTGATTCATCTATTTTATTAAACGAAAAAGTCCACTTTAAATCCAACACTATTTTCGACAGTATAATTAAATTAACCCCTTCAACTAGAAGACATAACCACCCTCAAAACTAGTTTCTTCAGTACTGACTGAGCAATGAATAAGCGAACACGTGTGTCCGTCTTATACGATATTAAATTAACATTGCGATATATTTTAAATGTGTTTTGTGTTTCAAAGTGTTGGGATGTATGTTAATGTGTTGTGTTGTGTGTTTTGTGTAATTTTAAAGTTGACGAGCATTTAAATTAAATGCTACAACATAACAAGTTTCGGTTTGACAATGACTGAATAAAATAGGCGAAACGGTCGTCATCGATTAATAACAACGTTTACTGGACTGCGAGCAGTTGTATAAATAAGGTATTTATTTAATTATAAGTGTATTAAATACTAAGCTTAAAAATACATTATATAATTTTAATTCCTTCGTTTAAAAATGAAGGGACTAATTCAATAAAAAAAAAATTCTTCAATTTGTACCCCGAGTAACAAGAACTTCCTTTGATATGGCTGCTGGCATCATTTTGCATAATTAGTTTAGAGAAGGGAAACGTAGATATTGATTTCCTCTTATTTTGGGATAAAATGTGGTAATCCATAGATCTTTTGCCTCAGCTTTTATAAGCTGAAATATTTTTTAAACGTAATATTTACACTTTATATTTCACTTATTAATGGCAGATACTAGAGAGTAAATATATTATATTGTATGTAAATATATATGGTGGCAAAAATTCATGTTCATTATATTAATACCTTCTTGTAATGTGATCATGCAGAGAGTAGATAAATGTGTTGGATTCTGACAGATTTTGGATAACGGTACACCCAAATAAATATAAAATTCAACCGGTTTCATTTCATTAATAAAACTTTAAAAAAAGACTAAGCATTTAAATTTAAGTAACAGGACCATTCTAATAAAAAATGTAATTTTATGTCATAATAGAATAAATAGTAACGTATTCTACAACCAAAAAGTAACTTAAATAAATTTTAATTAACAAATTTAAATTCCTTCATACCTCCAAATTGTATAATAATCTTTAACTTTATAGTATTTATTTGTAATCTTGCGCCCTTCAACTCATTTAAGGTGAAAGGTTAATGTTACTAATTATTATTTTCTTTAGTAATATTAAATATATGTATAACTTTAAACATGAAGATTAGTGTTCTAATTTAAAAATAAATGATACTTGCTTATATAATTTATATTTCTAGTTGTATAATAATGGTAAAGCTCGTGGGTGCATGGGGCCCAACATTTCGATAGAATTCGTTATTTAAAACCATTAAAATAAATGACACAATATCTAATATGGAGTTGGTATTGTATCAAATGAAATTTCCAGTAAGACAGAAAAATGAAATCTTGAATATTAATCGATTTGCAATGTACATATTTTCGTTTGACCCAATTAAATCATTCTTTTGACGCTTTTCATTGGGATATTAAACCGCCCATTCCCGATGCGTTTTCCTAGAATGTAACAAGCTACATTACGTTTTCATAAGTGCATCTGACGAGAACAAAACTATCCCAACGCAATACTCCCTTACAAAAACAGTAAACTATTTCATTGTATGTAATATCATTGTTTTACTTTGTAATTGGATATGTAATGGTTATTTGATTCTAGTTTTAACGTATTTATTTTAAGAAAAAGTAAAATTGGAAAATGGTGTTATGTTCGACATAGGATAAAGTTATAAACAAATAACCTGCAAAATAAAAAAATAACTTTGAACATCAGATAAATCATCTAACTATAAGTTAATTGGTAGGTAATATTAGTCAAAGAATATAGAAATATCTTCTAGAAATGTTATTGTAAGTAATAATGTTCAAGTAATAATGTTGGCATCGTTTTATCCTGTGCAAACCTTTTGGAGATTTATATTATTTGTTATATAAATTCAAATATTCATGACATGCTCTTTACTTTTTTTGGACATTATACTTGCGTCACGTTTCTATTTATGTTTTGATTAAAAAGAAATTTGTAGCCAAAACAAAATTAAACGTTGTGAAAACATATTATATTTCAAACTACAATAGAATTTTAGAAGGTGCAGTGATATTTGTCGAATTCAATAAGGATCCATCTTCATATAACAACCCTCTAGTGGCAATACATAATCATTCACTTGACAATGTTGCTTTCACATTTCACTGTCTCTAAACGCTCCAGTAAATCATTTCATAACATCTTCTCAAACAGATACTTCTACGCTGATTATATTATATTTATACTTTATAGCCTCCAACAGGTGGGTTCTTAGTTAGTATTTTCCCGTATTCCAACAAACAGCATACTGTTATAAGTTACAAATGTGTAACTATAACGGTCACTGATGATGATCACTTCATCATCGATTGATTGTTAAAAGTTGTTTGTGAGAAACTACTTATTTGTAAATTTTATTACTGTATTTATATAGTCTACTATTTAATCACTATTATTATTTTACTTATGTTTTGATTGTTGTAGAACTCCAAATAAATAATAAATGGATTTATGTAAATAATTGCAACGTCATTTAAAATGTAAAAACAACTACAACTTTTAAGATTACTATAAACACATTTTAATTTGATACTTCCCAAAGGATTATAAAGAAACCAAACAAGTTTACGACTGGGTGGTCATAGTGCAAGTTACGCTCTGAAAATATTTAGGTGTTTTTTTAGAATAATATTTAATTCCAACATGTTGGACATTTTTACCATGTTTGTGTAGCGAAATGGAGCAAGTGCATTCCTTTGTGATTATTTTTTTAAGATTTAGGAGCACACCCACGTGTAGATAGAAGCTAAGACTTTAACAAAATATTTTATATTGTTCAAGTAAATAAAAGGTACTCGCTTTAGGTTATGTTATGTCACACAAATAGTTTCAGAGATGTTTAGTTTGGTTTCGTTTATTATTAATTAATAGGATAATATATTAATTTATATTTGTCATTTCAAAATCAAAACAAACTTTTTATACATTTCTTTCAAAAAGGATACAAAACGTAGGTATATTTCTAAACAAATTGTATTACATATATCTTCAACTAACAAAAGCTGTGTTTCTTAGATCAATTAAAATCACGCCTTATCGATTAAACAATAATATAGCTAACAAGTGTAATACCTATAGTATTTTGTTTTGTTTGTGAGACTCTGTTAACTAAAATAATATGAATAGACTTATTGATAAATTCAGATGTTTAGGTTCACAATATAAGTAACACTCAATTGTGTACAATCTTAATTTTCAAGTGGTTGATTTTTAATTTATCAAGGTTTACACACCTCAGTCATTATTGGGGGGGGGGGGGGGGTCTTTTTAATTAAAGAGCCGAACTTAAGCGTCTTAAGTGCCAGACTTTCAATCAACATAAACTCTTACAAATACTTGTTATTCCCTTTTTTCGTGTGAAAAAAAAACTATTTGAAAACCTTAAATAATAATTTTCTCAATCCACACTACATTATAACTAAATATAGTTGTATTATTTTAAATTACGATTTAACCTTAAAACTATCTATGAGACTTGAATGATTTTTGTATTGTGATAAGGATTGCTATTTAATATGCTTTATGTTTTAACGTGGTTCAACATGTTTTATGTTCAACATGGGACTTAGCAATATTGAACAAATGAAATTTCTTTAAGCCGCTGTTTTGTTGTTTTTTAACTTAAAGGATTTTATTATTTACCAAGAAGAAATAAATAACCAATATTAGATTATAATAATTATACACATTACTTTACAATTATTATCCATACTCAACTTAACATTAATCTGTATGATACTCCCCAAGTCAACAATAGCTACAAATAAACTTAAACTATTATAATAGTACTGGCAGTTTAATATTAAGTAAATTATTACTCTTTTAAACCACTTCTTCATCCGCAATTGTATAATTTCTATGTAAACTTAATTATATTATTGATAACCAGGAATTGTCATTCAAGTTCACACATTTTGTGAGAGGTCTAAAAATAGGGTGTTATCGATAATGCAATCAACAGACATTATTTTACAATAATATTATATTAGTGTGTACTTTCTGATATGAATTATTAACTTAATTTGACAAAAAGACAACAAACGTGAAATATTTAAAATATTAAAGAAATATAATTTCTAAATTAGTAATTTTATTAATCATAAATAAAAAAATACCTTAGAATTGTAAAATGAGGAAATGCTGTGAAGATGAGCTCAGCCTAAGGCAGTTGCAAATAAATTTCAAGAGCTTTTCAATGATCAGCACCAAGTAACTATTGTAATGTTTACTATTTAATCTTAAAAAAAAATTCCATCGAAGTGGAACTGTACTTATCCAACATAAAGGTTGTACTGTCCAAAGTAATTAATTGTACTCACTTGATAGAAGTGTTGAACATAAAATATTTGTTTTGTAACTTGAGTTTAGTTAGACAAGTAGCTCGTGCATCACTGAAGATGGCGACTTGGTTGTTGAAACGCGTAAGAGTTATTAAACGTATTAGTTGTGAGATTTTGTGTTCAAAGGTTTATTCTATAAAGTACATCCTCTCACAATGTTTCATTTGTTACTTGTTTTACAAGCTCGATATGTATTTATTTTAATTGTAGTCTCCTCAAAGAAGTTCATAGAAATGAACTTGGCATCTTATCATAGTTTATTTTTTTTCTTATATGTACAACACAACCCGATAACTGTAACTGAAGTAAGACACAGTTAACAAATTATCGTGCTTTTTGTTAGGGATGAAATACTTCTGTCTAGCACGAAACTTGTCTCTTAGAGCTCAGTGGTTTTACCAGGACGAGGCTGCTAGCATTTACAGCAAGAAAATCACTGCAATTGATTTTACCTCTTTGAGAAACCCTGGAGTTGCCTTTGAAGTGGGAATTTTATATCCCTTTAACTTCCCTGATCTATCACCAACTTATGCGTACAATGGCGTGACCGAAAGTAAGTGTTTTCTCAGAACAACCATAGTTTACCATTAAAGAGCTACACGAGAAGATTGTGGCTGTCGTAAAGGAAATTACTTAACCGTTTTTAAGAGATATGTTTGAGAACAAAGCGTACTGCTTAGAGCGTAAACAAAATGTCATAAAACTTATGTCCGAAAATTTTGCCACAGAAAAACTTCGAATTGTAGTGGTTGTTACCTGTACAGTGATATTTGTTGTCTATTTATATTTATTAATTTGTATACAATAAAGTTCATTGTTGTTTGTTTAGGAAATATTATAGAAAAAGTTTAAAATTAAAAAATAGAACTTTTTAAAGAAATAATTAGACACCAAAAGAAAAATCTATAACGTTACAAGTCAAACATTTAAAAATAATTTATAATTTTGTAAATTTGTTTTATTTATTTATTTTCATTAAATTTGTGTATAATTTCTTTAAGTTTCTGCTATTTTTCCCCCTCAAATACAGAAATTGTTTAAGACAGAATACAGCTTTGATGATTAAGTGACCTGCTCTCATTTTTCGACATTGTTTTTAAGAGACTTATTTAAATTTATTTTTGAAATCTCTTTCTTTGCAAGGGATTTTCCATTGGCTTTAATTTGTACATAACTCCCTCGCACTTACAGACCGCAATCTCTCACTAATAATATTAATAGAATAACAGTACCTTGGTTGGTTTTTAGTGCCCAATAGTATATCAATCGTAGTAATGTCATCTTAAATAATTCTGCAGCACAATATACAATAATTTAAGGAGTTTAAAAGTTGTTACTAATAATTAATTAGTAATTATGGTAAATTATTTGATTTACCTGTGGCGGTCACTTAATTTATACGATTATATTGAGTTTCTTTTAGTGAGTGTTTATTTATAATTATATTTCAAGTCCAGTTCATTAGAAAAGATAAACTATTCCTTAAGTTGATAGGATTGGCACAAAAAATTTACGATTGATTTCACATTTGATTACGGCCTTTTACAATAAAAACCACTTACGATTAACATAATTGACGGTTTAAGTAGTTTGTGATAAATGGTAATTTTGATAAATACTCCTTAATATTAAGACGTCTTAATATAAATACTCCTGGGGATTAAAGGCACTTACCATAAGGGCACTTACGATTAAGATACCTGATGATATAAGTAATTTGTTATTAATGGTAATTTTGATAAATACTCCTTAAGATTAAGACGTCTTTCAGATGTCAAACCAACGCAAAAATAAAATCGGCTACAAGTAATAACCTTAAACTCCATGGGCAAATAACACTGCCATTCACAATAAATAACATAAATTTCACACATATGCATGTAGCTTCAGGTATAACAGCAAAAATTATACTAGGAAATAACTTTCTATTAGCAAATTAAGCAAAAATAGACTACACTACAAAACAGATATCTCTAAAATCAAACAACCAAGAATGGTGAATTAATATGAATGAGTCATTGTTAGAAAACTTTAAAACTATACGTTTAATAACAAACAAAAAAATAAGGAACCCAGAAATAAAATTCGGGGTAGAAATCAGTATAGGATCAGGACCTTAGAAAAATAGAAAATTAAGATGATTCAATGAATTTTGAAACACATAAGCACTTAAGAGAACAAAAGCAAATTCATGCTTATATTTCGCAACATGTTTTAGGACAGGTAAATTAAGGAAAATGTTTAATTTGATCTTTCTCAACCTTGACAAAACTTTTCATTTGTTTGTTATTGTATTGTGGTGTTTGCTGAGGTTCTTCATCAAAGCAATAGTAACAATAAGCTACTGAGTTATTGTAACAAAGTGGGTGAAATATAAAATATATTGTATTTAGGAATAGTAAATGATTGTATTAAAAAAAGTAGATTTATTGAATTTCAATTATAAATAAGTTTACTCAACCTATCTATATTTCAATAATCTATATTTTATACATTCTGTAAATAAATCAAGACTTTTGTCAATTAAGTGCAGTCGTAAATAAGCCTTAAGCTTGTGGGGAATTCCTACAATATACATTCACAAAATAATTTGGTTTATTTTAAATCGTTTTAATCTGTAAAATATATCTTGCATACAGTTTAATGTTTGTATGTGGATATTTATAAAATAATGTAAACTGAACAGAATACAACTTTATTGCCACAACACAAACGGAAGGCATTAAAACAAGAATGAAATAACATATTTGGTAATGAACAGATTTGCAGGCTATCAATAACTTTGAAATATATAAAATTCCATGCAAAAGAAATTTATAGTTGGAAGCGTGTTAAAATCTCAAAACATGCTTTTATTACATGTTTAGTTTAATAGTTAAAACTGAAATTTACACAACGTTAACGTAGTTCATTATGTTTAAATTTCCAAAATAAAATAAGTGTAAGCCCCAAAATGAATACCTTAACCATATGGGTAATTTAATCTAATGGAAATTATTAGCCCTATACTTCAATAGTACCTATCATAATCAGAAATACCTTAATCAGAAAAAACCTAATGTTAAATGCACACAAGAGTAAAATATGTTAGTCGTAAATTCCCTTAGTTGCCAGTTATCTAATCATAGAGATAATTTTATAGTAAGGGATCTTACAACTATATGACATCTTATAGTAAAGTATCTTAGTATACGTACTTTCTTCATTATGAACCTCAAACGTAAGAGGTTTAGTTAATAGTATATATGTCTTAATAGGAAGTTCTTTAACCGAAAAGTATCTGAATCGTTAGGGACTTAAGTCTTTATGAAGTTCTTTAACCGTTAAGGGGTTTAATCGCAACATTTTTTCACCTTTATTTACCTCAATCAATAATTACTTAAGTCTTAATGGTTCTCAATAATATTAAGAGGTCCTAATCACATGACGGCTTTATATAAGAGAACTTTTTCTGAAGGTTTCATTGAGTTTAATCTTAGCATCATTTATCAAAATAACCATTAATTGCAAATTACTTATATCATCAGGTATCTTAATCCTTAAGTGCCCTTATAGTAAGGGCCTTTAATCCACAGGAATATTTATGTTAAGGCGTCTAAGGGGGCACTCCACCAAAAAAATCCTCAAGAACACATTTTCTACCTTTTTTTTCTTTGCCGTTTCTTATTCACCATGTTTTTCTGAAGAGATTGATATAATAAGCAGGGAAAATGTTATTCTAACCCATTCAAATCTAATGATAACTAAAAGCTTGCACACAATTTTGAGACACTAGTTCAAGGAATACAGAAAGAAAATTCAAATGATAAAAACATACCGTGAACAAAAACTGGAAGATAAAGAAGTAAAGACCTGTGGAGCAGGAGAGTTGTAGTATAAGTAATTCAAACATAATATGTATACTAAGTAATGTATAAAGAAATACACTTGCAAGATTTTTTTCCGAAAAAATACTGTTTTCCGAAAATTTAATTTTTACGCGTTTTGAATCACTTTGGCGAGCATATCTCAAGTTCTACTAGAGATATTTTCTTGATTTTTTTATTTTATTTTGAAGATAAAATTTTTTTCTATGGCCTCTAGCATAGAATAGTTGAAAAGTTATCTGTAAATATTTTTTCAAAATTAATAATTAATTTTTTATTTAAAAAAATATTTTAATACAAAAATTTAGTTTTTTGAATTATTTAAAAATAGCAATTCCACCATAGTACTTTTAGTATTTATATTCCCCAAACAGTTCTTAAATGTTTTTCTTCAAACAATGAAAATGCCTAAAGGAATTTTCTACCCCTAGCGGAAGTAGTCTAGCTAGCAGTAGAAAGTAAACAAATTCTTTAATCAAACGTTATATTTTATTACATCACATCCCACTTGTATGCTTCATTAGAATTTTACAGCATTTTCTGGAAACTAATATACTTCTACAGCACTTAGCTTCTATTTACAACAAATCTGTTCCAACCTGCTCCTTGTTACATAAACTTATATGAAAACCAATCCAGCACTATACTTGTAACCTTACTAGAAATGTTATATGATTTTCGACCTTTAATATAAATTATTACTAAGAGGTGTCTTTATCTAAATATTTTAATGAAGATTCAATCTGTTTGTAGGCTATGTTTTATATTTTAATTTATGTTTGTTAATTCAATTAAACGTTTAACTTAAGTTGTTTTTCTGGTAAGTAGCAAGCAATATTATACAAATTATTCTCAATAAAACGCGTCCTGTCAAAGATCTAAATCAGAGAACCATATTTAGTACCACGAGATATTCTATCACAAATCACTAATTTAGTTATAGATGGTAAAATTTGGATGCGTTTGAAATGAGTGCAAGAGATGTGTTAGAGGTATGGAAGTGCTTTCTTTTTTTAATATTTGTGTAGGGCCTATAGTGTACATTTTTTAAATGTTAAACTTGTAGCTATGTGGGTGTGTGTTACGTATGTGTAATTTTAACTAAGTTATATTTATGTTATGAATGCAGATCTTTTGGCCTAATTAATTAATTATCACAGAACAAATTATTCTTGTCTTTCTTTTATTTATATTTGTAATCAATTTTAAATAAAATTTTTATTTATTAAGAATTTAACTGCTCCCGATGTCATCTTGAACTCTGTTTTTTTTTTCTTCTCTTACTATTTTAATTGAGAGATATGCAGCCTCAAAATAGCTGACCCATGGAGGCTGCATTATTCATTCTTTTTTCTCTTCTTCTTCTTCTTCTTAAGTTTTTTCTGTTGTTGTGTATTGTGTATATTAAGCTTTTATTGTTTTAGGATTTAGAAGTAATATTGTTTTGGTTTTTTTCTCTTTTGTGTATTTTATAGTATTTAATGAATTATTTTGTCTTTCTTATTTTAATAAAAGGAATGAAAAATATAAACAAAATCAGTGAAAGAATGGATCTAAGTTTAGTACGGTTTGTCAAGTTAATTTAAAATCAATTATATATCTTAGAAGTTTAAATGTGATAAATTGGTTGCTAGTGACCCTGGACAATATTTATAAAACCAAAAATGTTGAATTACCTTTCGGGAGTTTAAATTAATTTCAGTGACATTTTCAATGACCTGATTTCAACTAACTAACTCTTAGTAAATTAAATATTAGATGGAACTGAACGTTTACTTACAAGACGTAAAGGTAGGCCAGTAGGCTCCAACTACAGTCAGAAATGGAAATTAACGAAGGATATTTCATCAAGCATAGCAGTCCCCACGAATACATATTCGATGAACTTCATTGAAAATGAATATTTGAAAGGCATCTGTCAGGCGAATGTTTTAAGGAATTGGTTGGTTTCCAAAATTCAGATTAGGTCGGCGTTCGAAAAATGCAGATAAAATTGCAAGGATAACCTACTGATCTACCATATATGCAGTGCTGGATAATAATCCAGAATTTTTATCAAATTTGTGGTTTTCTAAATAATGCCACATTTATCTAATGTATAAAAAAACAAAAAACTCGGAATCTTGATCTCGACCTGACGTCATTATTAACAAACCACCCAATATAAATAATAAGTAAAGATACTAAATATTAAAGGGTCCACTAACAGCGGACATAGTATAGACTGGCTAGAGGTACATTGCTGAGAAGACGATTAGTAGTTAACTAAGTTAGGGGGACGCTGGAGGAAAGCATCCAGAGATTCATCAGTTAGTCTGGAAGTGAACGCGTCCGCGATTAGACTCAATATAAATGGGGGATTGATCTTGCTTTGGCCTCATGGCGTATCATTAGTTTTAGGATAATCGGAACCAACAGAGTAGTCGTTTGTAAATGGTTCAATAAACGTTTCAACTGATCATGAGTTTACCAAATCATTGAAGAACCCGCTCGCCATCCACCATCCTGACAACGCCCGTACGAGGACAGAAAGGTACAGCCCGACCAGGGAAAACGCCGCTTCAGGATTCGGACGCAGGAGAGCCGAACCCAACGAGGCGGGCCCCGTTACAAATGCTTCATAAAATATCACGCTTCTTGCAGTTTAAGCTGACAGGTGCCACAAGTAGGCTACTTACAATCATTGTTAAGCCGATAGTGAACTACCAAATTTTACATTCTGCGGACAACAACAAATCTTGACATTTTTTAGCAATTTATATAACTTATATAGTATTCTCTGCTAACCAGGTCAGCTTAATTTGAATAATTTTTAATGTTTATATATATATATATATATATATATATATATATATAACAAAGCCTTCTATTACTGAAACCAAAACCACCAGGCAAGTTCATCAAAACACAAATAATATTTTAACATTCAATAAGAATGTTAATTTTGAATTTAAAGATAGATTAATTCAGATATCATATTTATTTTAACTCTGGTGATTATAAATCTCGTAAAACTAAAATACACTTTGATGATTATCCTTTACTTATATTTTTACTACAGAAATCGTATTAATATACTAAAATATTAAACAACAAACAAATAATTTCATATTTCTTTGTTCCAATATTCCCTATGAGTCATTGTTATAACCCTTTTTCAATAATAGATGGAAAAGTTGTCCGTTATTTTAATGAGGTAACATTTATAATTTCGTTTCCGTATTTGTTTCTCAAAAGTACATTTAAAAGAATATGATTGAATTAATTTATTTACATCGACTACTATCATATAAAGTTTATAGCTCTCAAAACTATTACGAAAAATGAATAAATTATGTAGATTGTGTAAAGGTGTTCAATTTATTTTAAGTTCAACGAAATTTCTTTTTGTTTAAGCATGTAGACGAGGCTTCGAATAAAATACACAGATAAGAATAATTGAATGTCGAGAAACGTTGGGAATATTCGAAATTTCAAATCCGAGTTCCCTGGTCCGCATAGTGAGTTTCGTCCAAATTAATGATTTACCCCCCCCCCCCTCCCAAATAGGACTACAACAAGATCAGCTGAACTCAGTATGCGAGTGTTCCCCTCACAACTCTGAAACTAACGTCAAATTTAATAATCCAACTTTAAGATGCATTCGGTCTACCTATTTCAGATCTCTGTGTAACGTAGGTTTGTAGGACATCCCACAAACAAACACGTCCTTCTTTTATTAAAGATTTGTTATATGGGGTATAATGTAGGCTTACAAGTGCTTTGCTACGGAACTTAACATTGTAAACGGAATTCTAAGTAAAGCTTCGGCTAAACTTACACGAGCCGAGCGGAGTCGATGCGTCCCAGTCCGTCGCGGAAATCCGTAGTAGTGGCTAAATATATCAGACCTTAACGCCTTAAGGGTCTGCTCCAGTAAACGAGAAAGCAACCGGAAACGTAAGCGCTTCTCTTTATAACCATATCCAAACAGTGAAATTTCTTGCAGTTGAGCGCTTTGACATTGTCTCATTTCAAACCATTTTATAAATCCATCTTTTGTAATTGAGTGATGAAAAAAAACTGAATGTTCTTTACAAAATTTCGGATCCGGGTTGCAAATTACTTTTCATTATTAATTTTCAACTGTGTTAGGAAACAAAGTCAAACTTTGTACTTACAAAATGTCAATTACATATCAAAAGAAAAGCATTTTTTTAAATCTAAAATGCAATACGGATGCGTATTGTAATTGTGCTTAAAATGAGACCTTGAAAACAATTTTATGATAAAAAATAAACGAAATAAATCGTTTGAAATTTAACATTGCTCTTATGGGATAAAAATTCAAGATGGCCGCCACTACAGCAGACCCTTAACGTTGGAAGGTGTTAATTGTGTGGTCTCATTTAGCGTTATTTGAGAAACACAAAATCGAGTTCGGCAACGTATTTTATCATGTCAAGTTGGCATAACCGTATTTCCTAGAACTGGTGTACTTACTGGGCATTTTGCTAGAATATTTAGTCTCTTTGATTCTACGAAATATATATCTTACTTCTGCCCATGATGAGGCGTCACTAGTGGGGCTTATAATGCAAAGTTTACAGTCTCAAAATGTTGAATTATTTCCAAAAACCCCATTTGTTTGTTAAACTAATACAAAACTAAACTAACAGGTTATATATACATGTTTGAGGGGAGAGTTAAAAAAAGTTGTGGTTGTCTTTAATATGAAATGATTGTGTTGGCCATTCGTATCCAGATGTAACTTAATGAATAATACACCCCTTTCAAGAATGGGAACTCAACTATCCAATATTTCCCACTACGGCCAAATACTATGAATAAGTTTAGTAAATACTAGGCAAAACAAGTATTCTAGTACAACGTAAGAAAATACTAGTTGTTTGATATTCTCTACTTAGTGCTACCTTATACTAGGTGACTTCTTTAATGTGTTCACAAATTGTATTTTACTTAATGTACCAATAATAACTATCACTAATGATAGGTTTGCTTTCATTTGTTTTAAAATTCATCTTTCTTAAAGCATGGACTTCTTCATTGGTGGCCAAAATTTAAAGTTAACGAACTTTTGTCGAATTTTATTTAAAGTTTACTTTTACATTTCCCAACAAAGAAATAACGCAGTACAACATAAAAATATATAACGCATCCAATCAGATCCTGTTTAACGCATTCCTGTTTACAAAATCATTCTTACTTAATACAGAAAATTTGGCTCGCATTACTGAAAAGTGATCTTGTTTGTGTCGTAGATTTGGTTGGGCAATCGCACACACACACACACACACACACACACATATGACAATCGCTTTCTTTGTTCTTACAAGTAGCCTATTTTTAATATTAGGTGGAATTATTTAAACTTTCCTTTTGTATTATTATCAGATATAACTTAATTTTACATTGGAGGTGTATTTATCCAAAAGATAAATATTAAGATTGAATTCGAATATGATATTAATTAATTCATTTACAAAGGAAATATAGAATTCAATAGAAACGCATCCCTTCAATTTGTTGCCCGAGTAACAAGAATTTCCTTTGATCTGTCTGTTGGTATCATTTTGCATAATTAACTTAGAGATGGGAAACGTATATTGATTTCCTCTTATTTTGGGATAAAATATGAAAATCCGCCAGTCTTTTACATACAGTTTTATTTTATTTATTCGCTTTAGTACTTAATAAATTTAACTTAAGCGAAACTTTAAGTTTCACACTTATTATCTAAACGCAAGTAGATAATATATAGTCATATTTAATAAATGCATTTGTGCTAAACGAAAGTAGTAGATAAACTTCACTGAACAAGGAATAAGTATATTATTACTACAGCACCTTAATAAAGTGCGTGATTGCACTAACAGCAGTTTGTAAAGTAAAATACATCTGTTGTTCAGAGTCAAGTTCCTCTGAATTCAATCAATTTTTATTCAATCAATTCCTCTTCGTTCCTTGTTTTACTTTTTCCGCACGGCGTGCGTAAGAAAAAAATACTGTGCAACCTAGGGTGCAAAGTAAATCAGCTGATGTAGGCTATGTTTTAAAAATGTTGATTGTTATTTTTTGGTTTCACATATATGTGAAATAGGCTACAATACTATTTTTAATGTACAGAACGTTTGTGAACTAGATTGTACTGTTAACACGTTTTGTTTAGTAAAATAGATCTTTTTAAAAACACTAATTTAAAATGCTGTTGCAAGAAAAACTGTGTGTGTATTACGGGTGCAAAGTTTACTTAGCCACTCTCAATAAACTGTAACTCCCGAGGCGCAGCCGAACATTGTAAATGTTTATTTCGTGTGACAAACTCAACTTTGCACTAAATAGTTATTGCAAAATAAATTCCCTAGATACGTTTTTCCAAGTCTGATATATTTATGTGACACATAATGTTTCATAATCATTGAAACTCAACCGGTTTATTATTTTGTTTATACATGTTTAATAAAATTTTGTTTTAAAACAAAATGTCAACTTATAGTATGAAAATCATTATAATAAACAGTTTTAAATTAATTTGCTATCACGACATAATACAATAACTAATTATTCCACTATTACAAATATTTCAATTAAATACAAACTAATGATCCAAATACCTCACAAGGTTTATGGTTTTGTAAGAATCTTAAATTTCACATGTGTTGCAAAACAAACAATTCTTGTATTTATTTGCAACTTTAATTTTATTACAACTCACTAGAGCAAAAGGAACACGTACATCCAACAAGAGAATTTTTTTATAACCAATTTGTTCTAAACATGTAATTTCTTATTGATTTTAAGGTTTTTTATTATTACAATCATATACACATTTGTTATACAAATTTCCTTCCAGTGTATATAATATGTAAGTACCTATAGCCATAAACGGTAACGCGTGAATTTATATAAACGTAATAGCATATAGTTTACTTTTTTTAACTCTAAAGTAGCACACAAACTGCAAAAATGTGGGGTAAAATAGTGATAGAAGTAATACTGACAGGCAATGCCATCTTGTGAGCGATAGTGTAACTTCAACAAGATATTTATATTTAGAAGAACTGCTGTATTAATTACATAAATATAAAATTGTGTTCAGACAAAAACGTCATAGCTAATTAAAGTGAATTAATATTTCCTCTAAAAATTTTATATTTTCCTAAATTATTATCATTAAAATAAAAACGTTAAAAGATACAAAGAAAATTTATTTTGCAATAATTATTTAAATTTGATTACATTTTTAGACAATGATTTGGCGACATTTCGTACGACATTGTTCATTGTACGAGATTTCTACTGAAACGGAATTAAAAACTATTGCATCGTTAAGTGCCTCAGGTTGAATGGCGACTATGTCGGTAAATAGTTTGCGATTGTTCCTTTCAAATTTATGAATTTTTTTTTTTATTATTATTTGAAACTGTAATTTACTTTCTGGACAGCCCTAGTATCGTTCGCATTAATGTAAGCGAATATTTTGCTCATTTGATTTGATCGGGAAGTTTCACTAATGATACCGAATTTATACCGAATTTCAAATTCCAGCATTGTTTGCTAACATATTTTAGTGAAGCATTTATTGCGTAAAACCAAATTACGTAAGCTATATAAAATAAATAACATAAGTACTGAACATAATATGTTTAAATATTATTTAAACATTTTATGTTTACTTTAAATTGTTAAATTAAAACTGAAATTATTGACTAAAATTATTTAAATTCTATATCCTATGTACATTTGATAGTTTTGTTATTTATTTTGAGTTTTTATCAGTTTTTAATTATATATACTTAAGTTGATAATGTAAGACACCCTTATATTTATAACAATGAATTAACGAAATAATAAATACATTTAAAGGGTAGTATCCACGTATTCCTCTTGGTTTATTATATTTCCATAAATAAGTAATTAAGTCTTTTTGAAACAACAGCTAATGCAATTTTTATTAAAACAAGACATTAAAAAGGTAAAATGTGGGTTAAATGTGAATATAAATTACACTGCTTAACCTAAAGAGAGTTTTTATATAATACTTATACAACTTGGATTTTATAAAAATAATAGTGTTCCAGTTTCACTTTATGTGTACGGTACATGTTACTGCACTTTACAGATGTAAATGGTTGAATGAAATTATCATGTACAACGTCAGCTAACATTTAACTGTTCAACTTTTTATTGTTTAGCGTGTTTAAACGACCCAACCAAGCGAAACGTCGATTATTTATTCTGAAAGCTTTCAACAAACTAATCCCTGGACTATTTACAATGGACTGCTTCGATGCCAGTATCGGCTCACTTTGACACACTCAACTTTTTCCAATTATAATAGGTTTGTGTTTGCATTTCTCATCGTGCAAAAAAAAAATGACAATACAAAATATGGTTTAATGTTTTCTAAATTTGGTGTATTTATTCATGTTTATAAACAACTGGAAAATATACATACAATGTTAATATGCTAATAAATAAATGTAGTTTAGTAATAAATATACATTTTTTACAACGTAAAAATACAATTAAGTTCTCACGAATAAATTGAAATAACTTTAAAGCATTTTTAGAAATGATCTTTTTATATTTACTATATACTGAATGCTTATTTATAGAACTTATCAATTTATATTAATTGTATATTATTTTTATTTTTTTATTATTATTTTTTTTTTTATTCTACACTAAAATAATATTTCATAAACTATATGACGATGTTTTGTGACTATCGTGAGTGTGAATGTATGTGAGTGTGTGTGTTTTTTGTTTTTTTGTGCTTATGTGTTTATTTGAATGTTCTTTTAAAAGATATGTTTAAATTAGATTTTAGTATTTCTACTGTGTATATATTTTTCGTACTTATATTTTGTCTACGTTTTTAACAGACTCCACCTTTTGTACACAATTTTGTAATTATTAAATTGTTAATTTTATATCTTTTGCTAATCCACGAGGATTAAGTAATATTTCTGTTTTTTTTTGTTTTTTTTCAAATATGAGTAGCTTCAAAACAGTTGTTCAATTGTGTCAGAAAGGTTTATAATGATGAGTTTATAATAGTGGTTAAGTTCAATTTTGAATTATTTTCAGTAAATTGTATTTTAGTTTTGTATGTAGTGTTATTATTAGCCTATTTAATGTTATTATAATTTTTATGTTACTTAATAATAAATTATGTTATTTTCATGATTCTGATAGTGATCAAGGAAAATAATGTGTAACAATTTTTTTTAATATTAAAAAGACATGCAAGTGTTCAAGGAAAATATTGTATAAACAATTTTTTTTAATATTAAAAAGACATGTAAGTATAGAACAATATCCTTTGGAAAACCAAAAAAAGAAACATCGAGTTAAAACTGAAATAAAATTACAAGTGAAAAAACATAGACCAAGACCGGGAGTTGAACCCGGGACCTTCACGTTTCCGTCATGATCCTCTGCAAACAGAGCTACCCTGATATCTCCACATATTGGTCGGTGTTATCTCACTTGTACGGTTTTACTGCAATTATTGAATTAACAGATTGAATACCTCGTGTATACGACATTGAAAACAATCTCAATTCTTATTTCGCAGCTTACAGTGGTGTTATTATTAATATTTTTTTCCGCTTACACACTTCCTCAGCAAGGGATATTTAATTAAATTACAAGTGAAAAAACATACACCAAGACCGGATGGTAGCTCTGTTGGCAGAGCATCTCGACGGAAACGTGAAGGTCCCGGGTTCAACTCCCGGTCTTGGCCTATGTTTTTTTTACTTGTAATTTAATTAAATATCCCTTGCTGAGGAAGTGTGTAAGCGTAAAAAATAAAAAAATAAAAAATAAAACTGAAACTTCGAAAGGAGTGATTCAAACTGAGAAAATTTCTTTTAAATGAGTGCTTCCTGAATTGTTGAAACTCTCAGAACTAAATACTAAAATAGTGTTTTGTGACTCGAATTATGTGTTTCTTTTCTTTTTCAGAATCATCGAGACTGAACAATATGGTGGCACTCGGCTCAACTAATGTACACAAGGTTGTTGATCCAGGACCAGCTGTTAGTGCCACAAGTAAGTAGTTGTATTTATAATATTTATTTAATGTTGGTGTTTTATTAAAAAGCTGCTCAAAGCTTGTTAATTTATATCTTATTAATGCTGATATTGTAAAAAGATGTTATTAATTTACATCAATTATAAAATCGAATTTAAATATTTTAAGCCTTGGAAGTGCATCAACATGATTTTAACTGTTAAATAATTTATCATAAATCATAATTTTTAGTTTTATACTTCTGTTAATACAAATTTTAATAATAGAACTGCAATCGCTTCACATGTATAACTGCATTTAGTCGTGTCCATTGGAAATATGTATAACAATTTTTAGTTACTTCAATACTATTAATACGAATATTAAATATAAAAACTACTTTAAATATTTTTCAGTCTTCTATAAAGAACATATAAAACACTAAAAAGCAATAATTTATTAACACATTTTTGTAAACACCATTTAAATTAAAAATGAATTTTTCTAATTTTAATTATATAAATTTACTTATTTCGGTGACATTACTAGAAATGTATATTTTAAACATGAGTTGACTTCTAGTATTAAGTCGCATTAATCAACCAACACCAACTTAATACTAACAGGATTAAAATAAGCAACTAACATAACCAAAAAATATGTTTAAATCATCATTACTTTTATATTGTACATTTTCAGCTTCTGCTTACACTGCTATCGCCGACATGGATCCTGTGGCAAATAACGAAACTACTTTGCAAGCGACACCAACCCAGAGGTCCCGCGTTGTGCTGTGTCCTAAAGGCAGGTCACGCTTTCATCGCTACTGAATTCTTGGAAAATGCTGATATTTGTTATAATTTTATTTTTATTTTTTATTTCTCTTTTTAATTATTATAGTATCGAGGTTTTATTAATAACTTATTATCTTGAGTAAATTTACTCTTTAGTTGCCTTTTATTTATATAAAAAATGTATCATTATAATTTATTGTTTATTTGTAAGACTATCTGATATTACGAAAATCAGCATTTTTCAGAAGGTAGTAGCAACGAAATTTTAAATACGCTTGAGTCCCCAATTTCCAATAGCTTAGCTTTTTTTCATAAACCGAAACATCTAATTAGAAATTCCAGTTATTTTAACCCGAGGTTCGACGCATGACCAAACACCACTCATTGCATGCGTACCAATAAAAACCTTTACCAAATTTAAAATTGTTAAAATAATTAACTAGACATAAGAATCAAAAACAAATGAATATGTTATACCGTCATAGTTTCAAAACAAATTATTGTAACATCTTACAATTATCTTATATTTGTTTATAATGATACTATATTACAAATTGAAGTTTAGCTCATCGTATAACTAAAGTTAGGCTCTTAAAACGTGAAAAAAGTTTACAATGCCAGCTATATCCTTTTTCCTTTTTTAATACTTTTGTTTAAAAAATGCATCATGCCTGATACTTTTAGTAATTTTTGGATGCATTTTTTTCAATGATTTGTAACTAGTTAAAAAGAGTATGGGAAGTGTACACATGTAAGTCAATTCAATCCGGTACTAATGATAATGGAACTGCAACATTAGTTTAAATGTTGTATAAATATTTATATTTAGTTTAAAGAAGACATTTACATTTTTTATTATTATTTTTTTCAATATAGTGGTAACACATTTTACCCCTTTTAATTTATGGAGTCATAATTATAAGGTATTTTAGCGTACACTTTAAATACGGTAGTAGTATATTTCTTTCATGACGAATGTGTGTTTAGTAAAATAGGGATCAAAGTATCTTAAAAACAAATGTGGTAAACATTACGAAGATAATTTCAATTATAAAACTATGTATTACTAAAAGTAACGTAGTCGTAGAATGTTATAAAACTTCGTGTCTGTAAATGAACTAGAAGTCGAGTTTGACGATTTAGTGGTTCAAGAAAGTTATTTTGTGCTGTCAGCAAGAGTGCCTTATCTTCTGCAATATTGTCCACTCCAAGTTTTGTGTGTGTACACTCCTCCCTCTTTCTCTTATAGTATCTTGATAAATTCTGTCCTCTGTTGTCATACACACCTTATCTGCATCTCGAGACTGAAAGAGAAATCGGTAGACAGTAGTTATTGTTACTTAGCACGAATATACTCCGATGCGTTATAAAGGATGTCAAATAAGTCTGCTTAAAAACATTTTCACAATAAGTTACCTGCAACTACAAAAATAAGCCCTTTGTAATCAGGCAGCGGAAAATAAGTGGTTTAAAATGAGGTACAGCTTGATCGTCATTAAAGATTTTTCCTACCCTTGGTAGTCAATCTCTTTTTTGCAGTAGGGGTTGCTATTCAGAAAAGTAAATCTTTAACAGCAATCAGCCTTTCGATGTGCAGAATGTTTATTCCAGGATGTTTATCGTTGGCACAATGCCTTATTCCAAAACACACATTGTTTCATTTTATTCTTAAACAATCCTACTAACATAGCCTACTTTAAAAAATAATGTATTTTGAATGTTATGAATTTTATTATTCTTTTTTGTGTAAAAACAATAAAGTTAAATATTTCTGTTAATTTGTTTCATGGAGTTAATGAAGGAGCTTAACTCAAATAAACTGATAGCCAGAAACGACTGAACCTGAGCAAGTTGTGTGGAAGGTTCCACACATAGAATAGTAAACCAAGTAAAACTAATTACCTAGTATATTCAAAATCTTCATCGGTACTGTTTAAAAATTGTTAATATAATATACTCAAAGTACAGATTTTAATTCACCCCATAGGCCTATAAACTACAACTTAAAACTATTAATTTAAAGAGATTTGATTATAAAAATGAATTACATTTTGAATAAACTTTTTCTACGATTTGATTTTATAATTAAAGATTTTACAAATTTTTAATTTCAGTTTTAAATTAAAAATGATGCTGCCAACTGAACACAAACAGTTTAAATTTCATAATTAAAATTAATTAATCTTATATCGTAATAATTCGAATGAGATTAATACTATTATTTTATACACTAATAAAACTAAACGTAACTATTACTTTACTTTATGTATAAGTACAGTTTATATTAAAGGATTGCAGTAAATATTCAGTGGAGAAACCCCTTGACGTCATGATAAACTACGTTTAACAAGGGAAGTTTCCTTTTATTATGCAAGAAGTGAAGAAGCGTGTAAATTTGAATCGAGAATAATCAAGTCTGAAGACGTTGTTGGGTTAAAAGCTGCCAAAGAGGACCAATTCCAAAGATAATGAAGATTTCACATTTAAATGTCGGAGGGAAAGGGAAATAACTTTGCAGAGTTGTTAAAGGAGTCCGGATTAATGAGAAAGTACAATTTACTAAAGTGGAGGATATTTATCGGTCTTTAGTTATTTGATTTATTGCGTTTGCGTAATGGTTTCTTAAAGACAAAATATTTGTATTACTAAAAATTAGTCTTTCTTTTAATGAATATATATAATACTCGTTGTATTTCGCATAGTTTTAAATACCGTATATTGCTTTAAGAGAGTATTGTTTTAATATTATATTACTGGATTTTTAACCATTTATTTCTGTAAAATCTCCAAGTTATTTTTTGTTTCATCTTATATAAAATGAAATCGCATTTAATAAATATAACGAGTATTTTTAATATTATAATTTCTTTTGTCCTTCATGATTTGTACGACTTCTTACAAGATTGTAATTATTTGTTGGAGACGTGACAAATAAGAATAACAAAATATAGGAGTACAATAATAGGCTAGTAGTGTTTTTGGTTGTTTTCTTTTACTCGTTCAAATTCTTGGATATTTGTCGTATTACTCAATTACAGTGGCCTAAAATGATACATTCTTGGAATAATAAGTAAACAGTGACATTCAATTCGTTGATAGTTCCGCACAATTGTGTACTAATTTATCACTTTGCTTTTTTTTCTAACTTTCGTAACAGCAGTTCTGTGAATAGTAGACCTCGCTCGTTTATATAACAAATTAGGTTTGAAAGGACTACAACTCGGTAAATGCGACACAACGCCAATCGGGTTCCTTATCTTGGCTCCCCCTCCACAACTCACTCACAGTCACAGCGGCCACACTGACGTAGCGCAGGAAAGAGCAAGACAGCTCCTCATAGGTTTTATGAAGATATCTAAAGAATAAACGTATAAAAACATGGTTAAAATACAAAAACTTTGACAATTTTTAACAAATTTAAAGTTTGCGGCCATTTTGTGAGCTTACCGTTAGAGATACGGAAAAAAAATCAAGACCCCAATTTTGTAGAACATCAAATTTGCTACTCGTAGAATGTTATTAGTTTTTCAATAATTTTACTTATGGTTAATCCACAAACTGGCTCTGGAAAAAAGCTTACACTGAGAGAAACGGTGCGGCCGCCATTTTTATTTTATTTAAGGGATTAAAAATGAAAATGGAAAAAACCATATATGTAGATCACTCGGCCTATTAATAAGGAACATTCATGCAAAAAATCATGACAATCGGTCAAGGCGTTTGGCCGTAGGCTAATCGTGAGACAGACAGACACACAGACGAAATGCCGAACGGTCGCTTCACTCGGTCAATTATAATTGTAAAATACTGTGATATGCTTTTGTTTGTGACATCAAAGACACAATATACATTTCAATGATTCAAAATATTATATTTTTAGAACATTGATCAAAATCTGTGAGTATTTTTTGATAAATAAATGTTCAATTTTGTATAATTATTACTTCTGGTTTAAAAATTTAATCTTATTCAATCAATTTGTTTGCCTACATAATATCATTCATCATTAAATGACTATGGTGATGCAATATTTTTGTGAAGAAATAAATACGACCACCACAGATACATATAAAACCGGTAAAATGTGCAATCAATACAAATTATTATTAGGTTTTAAATCCAAAGATTAAGATAGTCGAATTCAAATAGTTTTACATTTTGTTTTAATGTTGCACTGACTTTCGGGTGTAAAAGTTTTGTCAGTCATATTTTGTTTAAATAGTTGAATTTGATTTTTGAAGTCTCAAGTATTTACTGGGTATCTATGCTTATCAATGTGTGATCAAGCATTAAACAAACGTTAGAACTCGTTTCAAAGGCAGTGGCTTCGAGTTATTTATGAAGGTATTAAGAACAGATATATGTTTCTCTAAGTTTAGATGCTTAGACATTTTACAAAGCTTAGTTACAAGACGTTTTAACTTGATCTCTAAAGACAATGGTGGAAAAGTTTTATGTTCCTTGTCTAAAGCTGCTTACTTGTAGGCCTATACTTAGTTTTAGGACTCAAGTAAATGCAGTAAGAAGTAAGAACATTGCGCACTAAATGTTCTACCTCGTATATCAGGAATAGGGAATACAAAATATAGTGTTTCTTAATAGTTCACATTATTGGTAAGTCTGCTTGTTATATATTTTTAAAGAGGTGGTTAAATAATATTTAAACTAGAAGAAATATAAAAATTTAACCTTTAGAACTGGTTTCCGTAGGCTACTAAACAAAACCATATTTTCCATTTGAAGTAAATTCGTCTTTTTCCTTAAAGTGGCAATTTCAATAGTGACGCATATAATATGCATTTGTAGATGAAACGAACAATATTGCTAAAAGTAAAGTTTTTGATATTGCAACGTAAATAATTTGCATAAATTTAGTCTCTTGATTTTTTTTTATTAAGTTGTATTTTTTATCACCTTTAAATACTACAATTTATGTACCGAATTTAGAAAATTTCCTGACCTTGAATTAAACAAATTGCTATTCATAAAATAACTAATTCCTTGTCTACAAATTATTATAGTTACTAACACTATAGGATTCTCATTTTTGTTTTAAAACCAAGAGAATAGGCACTTGAATAGTTATTAGGCCCTACTGTAAAATCAACTTAAATGCATAACCGACTTAGACATAAGTTAGTAAACATTGCAAATTCAAGTGTAAATGTGTTTTATTTTTACCTCAATTTATTTTACGCTTAATCGTATAGGCTACTTATTAAAATGAATTTGATTAACCAAAACAATTATCTGATAAATACTGTAACATAATGCACGGCAACCTTCTCCAAACTTTAAACCAAGACACAAGCTCCATTTGGTAATCATTATTTTCGGTAGAAAGCGCTGCAGTGCTATCTGTCAGCAATCAATTTAATGCGTCAAACCACGGAATACTCATCATGTTGTGTATATTCTATCTACTTTCATCAAGATTTCAAAGCATTTTCTCTCAATTCAAATAAATGTTTAAACGCCTATGCCACAATTTAATGATTATGTTGTTTTACCTACACGTATCATATACTTACTGGTAAAACGTTATCCGTTTAAATTAATTCCTGTGTAAAAATATTACTTTCATTTTGTCGTATGATAAATTAACATAATAATATTATATACGGTAGAGTTCTATTGAATTATATAAACGTAGTTAGAGTATTTATTAAATATTTGTAAAATTGAACGGGAAAATGTTTGAAATAATTCATGTTCTTTTATAGTGTGTGTGTGTAAAGTAGTTTTGATTGATTGTATTGTCGTGTCCTTACTTTTCTTAGTTTAACAATCTTCTTATTTTCAAAATGCCTCGTCATTATTATCACTAATCCTTTTTACCTCCTGATAAAAAATTCATAATTTCCATTTTTATTGAAAGCCAAGACATCGTATCGTTTTATCGACAACACTTTTAAATCGTTTCAAAACCGTGTTTATTTTAATTTCGTCACTTTTGATTTTATTACCAAGGCCAATAGAAGATAAAATCAAATATTTAAAGTGTACAAAACATGAAATATTCACAATAAGACAGTAAAACTGTTTGTTCTATGCTGTCGTTCAAGAGACTCGTAAAACATTAACATTACATTTTACAAAAATTTAACACACAAATAATTTAAGTTAGGCCTACTTATTTGACGGGGACATCATTCATATTTTCGTCTAAGGACACGTTTTGGGCACATTTAATAATTAATTCTTCGTGAAGACGAATATTATAGATTATTTTATTTAGGGCTACAGAAAAGCTTACGTATATTTATTATTGAGTTTCTAAAAGTATGTTTGGTTTTTAATAACTAAGAATTTGTGTAAGTGCTTTTATGAACTGGTACGACATACAACACTGTTAACGCATGTAGCTACTAGATAACTATAGTAGGCCTAAAGAAATGTTCAGTACGGCACAGTTCACACCCAGTTTTTACCTTTGATTTTAGCGATACTCAAAGTTGACAATAAAGTTAAGCAACAAACAAAACTAAGCCAAATTATAACAAATTAATTTTACATCGTAACATTTTTAATATTACAAATATACCCAGATAAGATGGCGAATTTACAGAAATAAATTATTACACAAACCTCTAGTGATAAACATTACTCTTGCACGAAGTAACGTCCGCTTTTATAGCTTCACTAAATCACTGTAAACGGGTTTATTTGATGGAAGATGACGTCAGTAGAGGTCAGACCTTAAATAGTACATCAGGTCTGAGTGTATTGGTCTGGAAGAAGCATGTGGCTACAATATATTATGAAAGTAAAACTCCCAAAGCTAAAGAATAAAGTAAGCTAACAATAAATAAGTTATTATCTTAGTTTCTAGTAGAAATAAAATAATTAAAACAACGAGTCTTCCAGTACCATAGCTTGAAAATGGGGAAAAAAATAAAGTTGCTATTGTATCTGATGATAAACTGTAAGTTTGTGGTTTAGAAAGATATTTTTTTAGTAAAACTATCTTTTATTCTGAGTTTAGCTGTAATTAGGTTTAGCTGTATTAGCTATCTGCTTCATGACTCTTCCGTTGTAAAACATTAACTTGATGGTGATTTAAAACTAAACAGTAATTGAAATAAAATATCAATTATTAATCTCATATAATTGGAGGAAAGTCAAAAAGACAGAAAACAAGTACCTAGTGTCTCATCCTGTGCCTTGCTGTTTTTAACCGATGCTCTTAAAAATTACTTATATGGTTCTGGCAATACAAATAATTATGACAGTGGAATGAAATTAAAAACTTTGTTGAAACATTTCTTTGTTAAAAAAAATGCTCAATAAAATTTTAAGTACTAGACGATTACTAATTTCATTCCTGCGCTGTTTAACCCATTATTCCCCTTCATGAAGAAACCTACAGAAAACTTTTTCTATAAAGTTTATGATTAGACCATTCGAGAGAAATTTCAGCAGTTTAGGCTAAATTAATAAAGTACTGTTACAAACTTTCAAGCATTTTACTTGTACTGCTACGTAAGATTCTTTAAGTTTACAAATTATAAGTTATAAGGACTGTGTTTCCAACAAAATTGTATTAATACTTTTCTTAGGTAGCTTACGGCTGGACTAGGTTATGCTCATGAACGTTTTATGCCTTACCTTTATATGTTTCGGGACAAAGTAGAGCAAACAACTTAGTTTTCCTTGTTGCTGCCACATCGTGGTTTACGTTGTAATGATGTAAAGTTTGACTCTTAAAGCCCAACATATAAAACGTCTAAATACAACCCCAGTCTGTCTTATTGTAACATTCTGTGGTAATATTTTTTACTAAAGAGGAATCGAAAATAGCAAAATCACATAAAAGTACAGTTTTATCATAATGGTTTTTATTTAAAACAACTATTTGTTTCTTCAAAAGTGTCAGATTTTATAATTAGTCTTACTCAAGGGAATGGGATAATTATGATTTAAATGCACAGTTAAAGATCCCTACTTAAATGCGTCTCCAACTTTACCAGATATGCAGATTTCAATAATTACTTTAAACCTATGTTTTTTCTGACTATTGATAATCTTTTTTATATCAAATTAAACCTTATATTATTATCCGGATACAAAGAAATATTGATGACTACATTATTAGCAAAAATACAACCAATTTAAAACAAATACATAATTAATATTCTTATGCTATTATAATCAACTAGGAGAGACCCATGGGACTCTCACGCTAGAACTCCCTTGCTACTTCCAAACAAATATTTTATAATTTATTTAAATTGAGGGTGGACGATTAACCATTACAACTAAGATGATAAATATATTACAGGCGACATAATAAAGGTAAAATGGTTTATAAACTTAAATCTCTCAGAATTACTCCTAAATAAAAGCCTAACCTAAAAGTTATAATCTAAATTTTTACTATAAGGAATCAGGTGTTCATAAAAATGCCACATATAAGTAATCTAATTTGCCAGTTTATAATTTATTTGTTTGTGTTAACAACTGATTTCTGAAGAAACAAATAAAATTTTCTTTTTGGCTGGACCACGTTTTTTAAAGAAATAAATAAATTTGCTTTAATAAATTAATTCCAAACTTTCTATTAAATCATGTAAGTGTTAATACTACAACCTGCAACTTCAAAACTTACCCTTTAGATTTATGTATATAATACATTGGCAGTAAGTGCACAGTTTTCACTTGATTTCACCTTTCAGTACAAATATATACAACGATATTATGTATTCAATTTTACACAATTATTATAGCCTCGCTATGTATAATAAATATATAAACCAACAAGTGATAACCATATTTCTGTCTTATAATAAATACAGATTGCCAAAACAAATGTTTAATCTAAATCACTAAAACTTATATAATTTTTGCGTTGAAAGTGCATTTACTACAAAAGTAAAATGTGTCAGACGTAATTTTATAAGACTTGAAGTGCTCCATTCTGTAGGAAGCGCTTTTAAAAGGATTCATACATCACTTTATATTATTTTTATGCCTGGCACCTCGTACATCACCTGTTTTTAGCGTGAAGTGGGAAATTAATCTTACTACATCATGAACTTTAAAAATACAATCAATTTTAACCAAACTCTCAACTCTTCCAACAGTTTTAGCACCATTTTAAAGGGTGTAAAAATAAGTTTCAATTTGTTTTCAGTGTAAAGTATATGTAAATGTAGGTGAATTAATTGTTAGTGTTTTTTTCGCACGGTCATTTTAATTATTTTAAAATGAAGAAATTATGGAACTAATGTTTGATATAATAATGGTGGGTAAAAAAACAAAGTTTCCAATTTAATAATTACGTGCAGAAAATATTGTTTTCAATTTCACTATAATTTACCATTGTGAAAAGCTAGTTTTACAATATTCATGTAAATAAAATATTTAGTTCTATAAAAATATATTGTTCATATATTCAAAAATAACCTTTTTATAATGATTGTTAAACTAAGTTAATCCTAAAGAACGGCGACAAGGATGCTTACTTGTTCATTCATTAGAGTCCACTTGGCCCGATGAGTGCTTGCTCACCTCTCCAACTTATTAAACGCTTTCTTTTCTCTTCCTCTCATCGTTCGTTATTTAACAGGTCATGCAGAAATCCTTAAGACATTATACAAATGACTCTGAATTATTTTAATAAATTAAACCAATTTTTAAACAATGCCATACCATATCTTCTATTCTTACTGTAACATAAATAAAATACAAATTGTGTTCTAAATTACACCTCAAAATATATTTAAACAATCTAACATATTATATTACAATAAATATCACCTTTCGTTCCCGTAAAGCTTAACTTGTATTCAACTGATTACAACTACTGTAAATGATTACTGTCTATGTTATTTATTCTTAAAAGAAAATGTATATAGGGGTGTGTGTGTGGGGGGGGGGGGGGGGTGCAATTGTACAGGGTGCAAAATCCTTAAAGTTCGATATCATTCAACCACATACCTACCTTATTTTTGTGCAACTTGACATCCTCACTTTATGCCTAAAGGAATATTGATGGAGTAAGGTACTGAAAACCAACGCCAAACAACCGATTCGAACCGATGATAC
>JAGFPH010001079.1:73090-107016 GCA_018207615.1 Philaenus spumarius
TAATTGACAAACTAATAAATATATCTACAAATAAAAACATCTATAAATGTGTGTCACCAATAACATAATATATTATCACATTATTTATAAGGTAAAAATAATAAATATAGAAATAAACGTTTTTGAATTATAATCTCAAACCACATCTAAAGAAAAATGTTGTTAAACTGTTTTGGATCGTTTTAGATTCGCTATTAATCTTCTCTGAAAACAATTGTAAAGTCAATTTGTATTAAAAGACATTCAATATACCTACCGCCCATGTCAATCAAAACTGATAAACGCCGACACGCAAGGGAAACAGAATATTTCACATGAAATATAAAAGGTTGTCTAGAGAGTCCATACATCAAACAATCCCAATTCCATTTGTACAACAGGAAACACAAGCATCAGTTTCTGTATTTCATAAAAAATCGTATTAATCCTACTGTTTCATTTATCATAATACTATTGTCAGGTAATCAACTAAAATACCCAGCTGTTGTAAACGTAATACTTGATTATGAATGCAACAGTTTTACTTTAGTAAATACTATATTATTTGTTTATTTGACGTACAAAATATAATCTCTAATATATGTTTTGTAGTTTTCATTTAATCCTATTTTCTATAATAAGTTACCAATTTGAATTATTGTTTTTAAATTTAAAGTTTATTTTAGTCAAATAGATACCAAATTTGTAACTTGTCCAGCTTTTATATTTTCTTGTTATTTTTAATTAGTTGTCAACGTAGGCCTATATAGATATTTTACTTTTAGAAGTAATTATATTTAGAACCTACATATTATTTGTTTGTTTTCTTTTCATACAATATCTTTAACTTGTATAGTAACAATATTTCTTTTAAAAACTTCAGATTATTGGTTTCTATAAATAAACGTTTTTATGTAAATCTAGTGGTTCCTAAAAATAAACGTTTTAATTTAAATCAGCAAACTTTACTAAGTTGTATACTAGGGCCTAAATATTGGACTTATTAATATGCACATTGTATATTTATATGTGTTATAAAATAATACTTTATTTAATTGTTTTCTGGATTGAGTTTTAACCTTTAAAACTCTTAAATATCATTTAAAGTCTGTATGTATTTTCTTTTAAAAAAATCCTTAAATAATAAATTTTACTAAACTCAACAAACCTGAATTCCTAAGGATATTTGAACCTGCGTTATACAGTATTTGCATACAACAAAATGAGTTTTGTATATTAAAAATTATGTTATATTTCAAAGTTGAACAGAAAGTGAGGTGTATAGCACCACCATTGTTTGACAAATGTGAAAGTACATAATGTATATGTTTCTTTATCCAATGCACTTGGTAAATATATAAAAATTTCTGACCTCAAAAAATGCATTGTACAAAATTATATACGAGAGTATAAACTGTTTTTTTTTTACAAAATCTTCTCGAGTTGAAACCCATCCCTCTAAACTGAATTTATAGTTAAAAGAAAACAAAGCTTTATTGTAGTTTTACCCCTAGGTCTTCATGCGATTTGACATACAGTTTGTAATCCATACAGTCTTAACGAGAAATTCCAACAAAAAAAAAACTATCAGGAAAACTATCGGCGCTGCAATTTCTAGATTATTGAGATACACTAGGGTGTCAGATGCAACCTTAGAGAAATATTAACCTAGAACCACAAACCCTTGACATACAACCCCAGTCATCCTTCTGTGTTTAATTAAACATTTATAAACCAAACTGACAGTAAACCCTAACAAGACGATCTAAATTAAGGTCGACCCTAAAGTATTTAACAAAATATATAAACCTAGCACTATTTTCTTCATCTACTTCTCGTTTTTATACAGGATTTTCAATTCACAATTTAGTTGTGATCAATATAGTTGTTCAATATTGCTATTTATTTCCGGAACATAATCTAAATTATTCTTTAAATTATTATAGTCCAAGAAAATGTTGTTAAATATATACAGTTTTACAAACCACATTAAAATTCCTTATTCCAGAAATGTATTTCATGTTAAACTTCAAAGAGTTTCCACATTACGTTACGTTATACTTGTGAACATGCCATGCGTTATTGCAGGACATGTCGAGAATGCTTTTAAGGGCTATACATCAACCAATTTACTTTTCTGACAAGGCCACGTATAAAACCTGTACATTCTTTTCAACATCCAATATAGTTTAGAATCTTAAGCAATAAAATTAATATAATATTAACAATGAGCTTCTTCTATTTTTATAATGCTTGAACAATATTTAATCAACTTATATGTGAGCCTCGTTTTAAAAAAGTAGTCCTAGATGCAAATTTTTTTTATATCAATAAAACGGTTCTGGTTTTTAATCGTTTAATTCTTATGTATTGTAATTTTCATTTGGATAAACTATGTTTCTTATCTACACAATTCTTACACATTTTAAAAGAAATAGAAAGATGGTCTCCTATCAAAAGACTGTGCACTTCTTATGATTTATAAATATTACAATTTACCTACAGCTTTATAAAAGTTCGACATTCGAGTCCCTGAAGGTATTAACAGACTACTTGTAATGTTACCACAGATCTATATATGATTCGTACATTACTTTTATTAAGGCCGTTTTTAAAGAATTACTTTAAATTTGTTTTCGTATAAGATGGCTTCCAAATCGTGAACATTTTATGGAATTGAAAATTTAAAGAGTGTAAATGCTATCATTATAAGTTATAAATATGTATATATATAGCTTACATGTGATTTACATACAACGATTTTATATATTTCTTTTTTAGTGTATATTTAGAAACAAGGTTAAGTATTTCCAAACAGCTGAGAATGTATCAGTAAATCTCGACAAAATATCCTTTCTGAGTAAAGGAAGCAATAAAACAGTGTGACCATGCATTACAAAATGTTTTACCGTTCTTGGCTGCAATATCAATTGCCGACCCCTTTCTTGGCATTGAATCTTATAATTTTAGTTCACGAATAAATCATAAATTGATTTTTTTTATTAGCGTGTTTTTTACTAGGCCTACTTCTTTCAATATTGCCTAAATGAAATAATAATATGGTTTTTAGTTATAATAATTGATTTAGTTATATTTATTAAACCAAACTATTTGTGTTTTATACTTCATATTAATTATGAATATACACACATATATAATATGTGATAGGTTGGGATTAGTGTGTGTGAAAAAAAAAATATTATTGATTTTAATAATGTTTGTGTGGCTATTAATTTTGTATAAATTTTTTCTACTTCACATAGAATTGAATCACTCTCATCAAAATTGATAATTTGTAAATGTTGTTTTTGCTACTGTGCATTTACATCCTTTCACTTCCTCTCTTCCTTCTCTCTCTTTCTCGAGCAGGAAGCTTCTTCTATCATCAAAACAACAACCACAGTTGAGGTTTATTATTGATCAACGCTTTCTTTATAAAGAAAATATACAACCATCCCTTTCGATGGATTTCAGATATTACTCAGAGGCAATGTATATATTTTGTTAAATAACTGAGACTTGTATAGAATCAGTAATGATTAATAAATGTTACGTATTTTTCTTATATTATATTGAATTATTTATTATATCAATATCTGGAAATCTTGCATTGTGTAGCCTAGCATAATGCCCGGTTTACATTCCCGGTGCTTAGTACTTGTCATTAGTACTTGTCGCTAGCACTAATACCACACGTGTGATCAGTAGTGATTAGTGCTTAGTAAAACGGAGAGAGCGAGTTCTATTTACTAATGACAAGTAGCTACCCCCTCCACGACTCCACCCTACTCGCGGTTGCACTCGCAACGTGTGACCGCCTGATGATAGTATTAGTGCTTAGTAGAAGTGATAACAAAATATTTGTGTTACCACGTGCGTGAGCCCTTTGATAATATGATATAATTTTGTGTTTAATTAGTTTATTAAGTTTGATAAATAAAGTTGTATATACTCGTATAATCAAAATGTCAGAAAAGTGGAACGCAGAAACAACAATTAAATTTATTCAGGAGTTTAAACACTATGAATGTTTTAGGAATCCAAAACAAATTTTATATAAAAACAAACATATCCGGGAAGGATATTTTCAAAACATTATGGACGCAATGATTGTAGCCTACCTGGTTTGAATGTAGCTGAAGCAAAAACTAAAATGCGAAATTTAAAATCCATCTACTACCAAGAAAAGAAAAATTGAGAAATCGAAATCATCTGGAAGTAGTTCATACAATGTTTACATACCAAATATAAAATGGTTCATGGAAATGAATGCATTGTTAAAGGATGCGGATGTAAGAAGGAACACTTTTGATAATGTAAGAACCATATTTTTGTTGTGTTTTCGTGTTAAAATAATTGATTAACAATTCACAAAAACATAATCATTAGTTTATTAGTTATTAATATAGATACCTATATTATGATTATTATTATACCAATAATTTTAATATAACTTTTGGTCTTACAATATTTTTTTATAAATGATTATGTTTAAACTACTACAAAAATTATGTTTAATTAAAATTCAAAAAATATATATTTATTGAATGATAGGGACAGTAAAACCTCGGTTAATGAACTCGGGTCAACCGAAAACCGGGTTACCCGAAACGCCTCTGAAAATCGGAAATTCAAAATTAGTAGCCCTATTGTATGAAAAATATTTAATTTTTGTTTTTTAAATCAAAATTAGAACCTTCACGTTTTATTTTAGCAGATATTTTTGGAACAAAAGCTCACAAACTGATCTGGTACCATTCTCACTATAGTGCTTAATTCAACCAGATACGTGTGAACGTCTATGCTTAGTGCGAGTGACAAGTACTAATGGCAAGTACTACGCATTGTGTAAACCAGGCATAATCCACAAAACCTATATACAGAAGAATCTCAAACAATCAATCAAAATCAAACACAACACTTCCACCCTTCTCTAATAACTATAATATTTTTAAACTGGTTTAAGAATACTTGCTACATAACTAATCAAAAAACCTAAAGTAGTGATAATTTCTAATATCGAAAGTAATAAATTAGTAATAAAGCTATGCAAAAAAACAAATGACTTATTAAAATAAACTTAAATTCTAAACAGTTATAAAACTATTTCAAAAATTATAAAGGGTTATCTGACCTCAGGATTTATCAATACAAAAGGTATACATAGATTGGAATTGGTGAAATTAGTTTCAATTATATTATATATACAGATACAAATAATGTCCGGTAGCTCCTTATTAATAATTTTAAAATTGTTGCACATTATATCAACTCCTTACTTTCAGAAACTTATTCAATTTAAAAAAACTATTTTATTATGATTTCAAAAAATGTATCCGCCATCTTGGATTCCCCATCTTGAATGTAACTTCGTTATTTTAAATGGTAAGATCATTTCGATTTCGAATTGGCATATCCATATCTTTAAGCGATTAAAAATGGAGGAAAAACACCAACGAAATTGTGTTTTCCGAATTTGCCCCATTTTGCTGTACTATTTTTTAAATTTTAATTATTATTCTTTTTTTATTCAAAATTAAATAAGCTTTCATATGCCACATGACCGATATGGCACATGACCTATGTGCAACAATTTTGTAATTATTAAGGGATGGCCAGACTTCTTTATCACTCTGTATTATATATTTTTAAATTCCTTTTTAAATGAACTATAAAACTTTAAAATACAACTCAGATGAATTGACTTATTTAGTTGTACACGAAAAATTGATTGGCTGATTAAGGTAGAGTTCGTAATTATTTTGAAAAATATGAAACAAGTTTGCATTGGCTCTCTTATAGAATAATAGCAATCAACCAGGGCCGGTGCAAGGGGTTTTTCTTGAACATGCGAGAGTCATTTTTGGCGCCCCCCTCTATACACAACCCCCCCCCGCCCCTATATATGTATATATTTATATATCTCCTTATTGCAATAACAAATGGGTACATTATCAAATACATACGAATTGAAATTATTTAATTATATAAAATCAAATTTAAATATAACATTGAGCTACTGTACAATTTTACCAAAATTACCACCTTTTACTCATTGGCAGATCCAGGGGGGGGGGCTGTGGGGGCTGTAGCCCCCCTTTGGGTTATTATATTTTTGTTTAATCGTCTAAGTGGCAGACTGCTCAAGTGAGAGTAGACAACACAACTTGTACCGAATATTTCACCCATTAAATATTATCAAATCTAAATAAAACAAAAACCATTGGAAAGAAAAGGTTTTGAACTTCAATTTTTGTATTTACCAATTTCTTCTAAAAAGCATATTTACATATGTAATCATCGTTGTAAAATTGTAGTTGCCTAAATCAATATTGATGCCGAGCTAGAAAGCATAAGGAAATGACTCAAATTCGTCACCTTTTAAAGGCACATAATCGTTAGACAGACTTGTTTTGAGAAGAAGATAAGGGCACCATTGGATTTGTCAAGATTTTAACTTTCTACCACGATTTTCTAATCATTCATCACTCTTATAGTTTTTAGATATGAATTTGTCAGTGTACCCTTGCCATTGGACAGTTTTCAAAAAATGAGAAAGCACATTTTGCAATCGAATCTTGTATCTATTTGCAATATTCGTATAATAATTTTTATATCGATTTGAAGTGCAAGTTCTATATTTTCGTTTAAGGGTCAGCTCTAGCTGTCGAACATGTTGGCTGACACTCCATAACACAAATGTTAAATTAAAATCTAAATTTATCCTTTATTTTTTATCGGATAATTATGAACGATATGTCATTTTAAAGCTATGGCCAATATGCATGCAAATGACTTTTTCAAAACTCAGAAAAACATTTTGTTTAATATTTATTAACAATTTAAAACATTGATTTTTAATATTTTTTATGTTGTCACTATTAATTATAGCGAAACAATGCCAAGCCATTCTGATGAAGAATTTTGTCCCCAAGAGTTTGGTATTTTTAAAAAAACGCTATTTGAACAATTGCGGGTTTTAAATGGATTTAGGATGAGCAATGTCCGCGTAACCTACCGCCGCTGTAGGGAGTTGCAGGTTGCTTTCTGTTTTACTAGAGCCGACCCTTAATATAAGGAAAACCTGGTTTAGTGTTCCGAACTATTCGGGTATTTCCGTGAAATGTGTACATTTTTAACGCCCTAGGCGCGTTAGCCGTTACCTTTTCCTGTCTGGCTGGAACTATATACTGTACGTTTGTGAGAATTTTGTTTAGTTGTTGTAATTTAGTGAAATAAGTTTTTAGAATAAATCTATTAAAAATTTTCAAGTATACAGTTCAATTCTATGGTTTATTCTCTACAATTTGTTATTATAAAACTTTATTTTTGGGTAAAGCATAATTTATAATCCTTAATTCCTATTCAAAATGGGTGATCGTGAGATAGTCTAAAAAAAAGGTTTTCAAGCACTATATTCCAAAAAATTATTCTATACCCCTCTCCCAGGACAGCCCCCTCCTTGAAAATCTGTTGGATGCGCCCATGCTTTTACCACCCATCTTCAAAAGTACTAGAAAAGATCGTGGAAATTTTCAAATCGGGCTATAAATAGATGTTATACTGTTGTTATTGACACATTTATTACTTTATTAATGTTAGTGAAGTTAGTATAGAATGTACGGTGGTCTCGTCTTTAGGGGGGCGAATTTTTCACTGAAACCAAAGGGCGCCAATTTCGAAAGGATGGCGCCCTGTACAATACTGTTGTACGTGTTCCTGATCTTGTCTATCCATAAAGAGGTGCCAAAAAGAAATAGGGCGTTTCCGCGTTTCTTTTAATTACGGAAAAGGGCGGTCGCGTCTTTAAGAGGGCGAATTTTTCACTGAAACCAAAGGGCGCTGATTTCGAAATAATGGTGCTCTAAACTAGTGTATGTGGTCTTTTGAGTCCGTAAAGAGGTGAGAAAAATAAATATGGCATTTCTTTTAATTCCCGAAAAAGGCGGTTGGGGCGATCGTGTCTTTAGGGAGGGGGGGCGAATTTTTCACTGAAACTAAAGGGCGCCGACTCTGAAAGGATGGTGCCCTATAGCGGTTATCTGTCTGTCCCTAAAAAAGCGCTAAACAGAAATAGGGAGTTTCTTTTAAAACCCGAAAAGGGCGGCCACGTCTTTAGGCAAACATTTTTGGTGCAAAAAATATTTTCGGAAAATTTTGAAGGCGCCTTGGTCTTGAAATTTTTGCCGCCGCGCCGCCGGCTTCGCTTGCGCGTCGGCGCCCCCTCCCTGGCGGCGCCCCATGCGTCAGCATGTTCCGCATGGTCCTTGCGCCGGCCCTGCAATCAACACTCACCAGATGTTTCTCAAGAAACGCATTTAATAATTATATTTATTCACCGTTAAATTTATGAATAGTTGTTCTGGGAGGTGATGATATTTTTGAATAAATACACTTGGTGTTTATAAAACTTAGACAATAGTATTAAATCTTTTCCTTATAGAGGAAGACAAGTTTGTAAGAAAAACTAGATTAGAACTTCTCCTAACTGTCCAAAGTAAAGGAAGTTGTTTCTGAATAGAGGTTTCTTATTCATATTCACAACAAGCCTATTGGATATTTTATTACCGGTTGAAAATGTTAAATATTGTATGATATGATTTGAACAAGGAATGAAAACTATATGGATATGAATGTATGCAGATTATTACTTGATGTGTATATCTTAAAATAACTATTCATTTACCAGGTTATTTTGTATTATAAGGCTAATTTACAAATGTGCAAAATTATGATTTATTTTAGATTTAAGTTTAAATTATACATTTAATTTAAACTAGTGTGTCGTTACATGACCGAAATTAGCCAGCGGACAAAAATAAAATTAACTCTTTCACTAACCAAATTAACCACAGTATTTTCTCTACCATCTGAAAACTAGGCAAAATTACTACTTTTCTGAATAAAAGAAATATTGTAATACAAAGTGTTGTCACATAAAATTATGAATTCGAACTTCTACCGCCTCATGGATTGTTTACCAAGCATGAAACCCATTCTCTGTCATTTCCTCTCCTCTTAACAATCTGTCAACTCCTATCTACGTTGAAATGTTGGGACTGTGTATTAGAGGAGATTAAGGCAATTTATAATTAACAATGCATTAACTGATGAAGGTTTAGCCTTAAGACGTAAAATGCATTAGAGGGCTTAGGCTACGTATAAAATATAGTCTTGTGGTATTTCATCTCATTCTGTCTGATTACAATATAACTATTATGGGATGAAACATTATTGCCAAATAGAAAAAAAGAAAATGATAAGTATATTCTGCAAAGAGAATTTAAAAAATATTTATTGACACTAGATATACAAATCTGATTAAGTATAAAGTGTAGAGATGTTGTACGAGTAAGTCTTTAAGATTTAAAAACCATGACTTTAACTTTAATTTAACAATCTGAATTTAATTTAAAGTATCTAAGTTAAAAAAAACTATGAACTTAAAGTAGATTTGAATTTCTTTTAAAGTCTCTAAGTTTCAAAACTATGGCTTTAACGTAAATTTTGACAACGGTAATTTCATCTAAAGTCTCTTCTAAGTTAAATAACTATGAACTTATGAATCAATGTTATTAATGTTAATTGCGTTAAGTCCATGTCATATATATACGATAAGTGACTTGGATTGAAGTACAGCCTCAAAGCATGGTTTGCCCAGACTGATTTGTTTTCATGGTTTCATTGTATATCCCCTTTCATTTATTTGTGCACAGATATTCTAACATAAGTGCACAAATACAAATCATTGTAACATGTAGAGAATGTTTAGAAAATAAAACACTCGAAGGTTTTCCAAATCTTGTTCAAGTTTTAAACACTCGACGATACAAAAGTTTCAATAGGATCAGAAGGAATGCAAATCCCAATTTTGTGTCCAAACAAATTCAGTAAATTCAGTTTCTATTCAACGAATCTTGCCATTTGTAAGTAATTCAATTTCATGACTGAATTGTACTTCAATTATAGGTTTTATTTCGAATCTAATCCCAATTGGAACTGTACATAAAACACCGCCACTAATCCAATTTAGTTTTGTTTAAAGAGCTGGCAATCATACATATCCAACACCATAGTCAACTTTAACTAAAATACAAATATACTTAATATTAATATGTTTATGATTACTTCTTCTAGAATAAATACATGCAAGTTTAAAAAATATATCATTTCATACTAGTCATTTAATTTACATATATTATGACGAAACTACATAGTCTTACAATAAGAAAACGTTCAATAAAATATGTATACTTATAAAATATTGTATTGAAAGTGTAATATGATTCTTAGAATGAAGAAATATTTCCAAATATTTTTCAAAAACTTATAACTGAAAACTAACCATGGTTCTGAACACCTACGTAAATTCTGAAAAAATAAAAATAAAAACAAACTTATATGACCTAGAGCTCCAATCTAAAATTATTTTCAAACATAGAATTTGAAGTATGAAAATATACAACAAATTTTAATGGCATTACAAATTATTATTAAGGGTCAGCAGTACATAAAATAAGTTTCGAAGTTGACACTACCGCTCCTTTCCTATGAGGCAGATTTGTGAACTACTAGAAGCAGTTGAAGCAATCCTCCGCCAGCCGCCTCACAAAAATAGTTCCAACGCACAGCGCATGCGTAACATTTTATCTTGTGTCTGTCTCCGAATCTCCCTCCCGTCTGAAATAGCCGAGTAGCAAAGTTTTCGTCAGCGATATTTAATCAACAAGTGGGTATATTTGTATTTAATTTTACCGCAGACATGATATTGAATACTAAATGAACATAGGCCTAATAGTTTCTTGTCTTGTTTTGTAACTTTATTTAGGGATAGTAAACAATTTAGGACATTTTGAACAATCTAATTTCTAAACAACTGAAATGTCTCAAGACGCAAAATTTCTTTTAAAAAATCTGATTTTTGCTTTGTATTATAGGAATTCATTGGCCTCACTCAATTATACTCGGAATAAAGAAGGAGTGTACATATAGTTCTACGTTTATGTAGGCCTATTTATTTATTATCATAACAGATTTCGCAAAGTTTTACAAGAAAGTAAATAATGTTTATATGGTACAAATTCAACAATTTAAGTATGTAATTGTATGTACTTGTTGTTGTATTGATTCAACGAAATACGACACGATAAATTTAAACATCTCCAAGAACAATCAACCCCATGTACAAACACTCAGTAATACTTAAAGCTTATGTTAATTAAATTTAATTATAAATTCCAAGGTTGTAATATTTTTAAAACTACAATCATTTTTTTAAATAATATTAATTAAACAGATATATAAATAAGTCATAGTACAATTTGTGTTTTTTTCAATAGGCTATAATCAACAAAATGTATTACAAAACTTAAACTTCTTTAAAAATACAAATATTTTATATTTTAAAAACCTGTGTACATGGGGGGGGGGGGGGGGGTTCCTTTGGTCCAGGCTGGTTGTGTCCATAGCCCTGGGTTGTGTCCCCCGGTTTTCTACGGAAATGATTTGGTCACCTTATGCTAGGTATTGAAATGTCAGTCTGACATCCAGGCATTGATTTAATCAGGTTATTACTCTTATGAAATAGAAAAACTAAACACAACTGAACACAAACAGGAACAATATTATTTTCCGATCATTACAGTAAATGAAAAAAATGTAGAATAATAATAAAAATAAATTTAAAATATTTCAAAAGTAGTACACAATTTGATTTTACACGTAAGGAAAATTTAAAATCTATAATTACTCAATTTTTCAATATTACAGTTCTATAAAAATATGAATGTTTAATTACAATATTAAAACTTAATAAGTTTTGTTATCTACTTATATAAAGCTAGACGGTAACACTGATTCATTGACATTAATTATTTGGCACTTCCCGTATTCGGACCCCCCTCGACCTCATACTTGAATTGAAGCTCTCGACGAGAAACTTTTGGGAAAATTGCTACAATTTAACATTTTTTAATTTTGAAAGCACCTTTTAGGCGGGAAAGATTTTTTCAATTTTTACAATTTCTTCATTTTCCCACTTTGAGCGCGTTTTGTAAGAAAACGGTAAGAGATAGCAAAAAATGTTAAATACAAAAGTTGTAGAAAATTTAATTTCAGACTAACGATTTTTCATCAGATTTAAGATCCAATCATCCATTTAGCCACTATTCATCCGAGAAGGGAAGCTCCGCCCAACGTTCTTAAAGCTAGCCGATTTCACTGATTCACTGACATTAATTATTAGGCACTTCCCGTATTCGGACCCCCCTCAACCTTATACTTGAATTAAAGCTCTCGACGAGAAACTGTTGGGAAAATTGCCATAATTTAACATTTTTTAATTTTGGAAGCACTTTTTAGCCGGGAAAGATTTTTTCGATTTTTTCAATTTCTTCATTTTTCCACTTTGAGCGCATTTAGTAAGAAAGCGGTAAGAGATAGCAAAAAATGTTAAATACAAAAGTTGTAGAAAATTAAATTTCAAAGAAGAGGTTTTCCGTCATATTCAAGATTCAATCATCCCTTTAGCCGCTATTAACCCGAGAAGGAGCTACGGCAAACAATCCTTCTAATTTCCCATGTTAATCTTATGGAGATAATGTTTAATGAGTTTGAGTCAGCTGCCAAATAAAACAGCTGATTTATGCTCGGTCACCTATGTACAAACGATCCAAAGATTAACAAGATTCTTTAGCTAATTTTCCAACTGCGAGCGAAGCGAAGCAGCCATCTGAGGCCGAAGGCCGATGCGGGGTTGGGACGCGAAGCGTCCAGGGGCAGAGCCCCTAGTAATAAATATGTTTATACAAACTAATAAAACTAATTAAAGTTAATCAAACCAAATATTGTATACAAACAAAGTTTTGCGATCAGTTTTGGAAAGGAGCAGGATCGACATTTCTGCTGATATTCCTGACCTTGACGTAAAGTCTTTGGATGTCTACAATACTGTATTATTTATTATTATCTGCCGAACATCATTTCCTGGAATACTTTGTTAGGAATGCCGATCAACATCCGCTCTATAAAACGGTATGATACCAAGTTTAGTTATATTATGTTCAGAAATTATAAAAACTTGTTTGATATACCTTGACTGTAAACGTTTAGAAAGACTAGTAAGTGGCTAAACTCGCGGCCATGAAATTAGGTGGGTGAGAATTGCGGTGTTGCCAGATATCGAACTAGTCAAGCGACGGAAGGTCGAAATTCGCCTACCTCCGCGCACCAACTGGCAACACCATCCTTGCACTGTTGCAGAGTAAAAGTTGTTCGCGTCCATGGTGTCCTCTATCCACACGTGTTTCCCGGGTGGTGTTAGGCCTAAATGAACAACAATTAATAAAATTAACAACATTAATAATGACTTAAAATACTTCCTTACAAAAATCTAACTATTAATATGAACCCGTTTATTATTTAATTGTACCCTACGTTTCTTATTCCCATATGGTATGCGGTAGTTCGCTTTGTAAAGGTACTAGGGGAGACCCCTGCGTGCTCCGCACGCCAACCCCCAATGGGACCTTCTACAAACATATGTTATGTTTTATTTATAATAAAGGTGTACGATTAATAATAACCTCAAAACTAAGATTGTAAATAATGATAAATGGTCAAATCAAATTATTTCTTATATTTGATAACGGCAATTATAATAATGGTTAAAAGAACCAGCAAGGCTCAGGTCTACACATTAAAACCCTAACCTAAAAGCTAAAAATACAAAAATAATTGCTTTAAATTTTGAAATCAGCTGTCAATGGAAATATTGGCGCAAACAGCTATGTTATCTGTTTTTTTATTCAATTGGTTGCTATGGTAATAAATGTAAATACATGTGTTGGTTTATCATTCTAGGCCTAACCTAAGAATTTTTTCCGACTAAATTTACAAATATTGAAATAAAAAAAGGGTTTTATCGAAATGAATTATAGCCTATGTTACTTAGAAATAGTGTAGGTTTTTATTAGTAAAACTATTTTTTCAATCGGTTCAGTAGTGCCAGAGATTACCCCTCCATACAAACAAACAAATAAACAAAACAAAACTTTACCTCTTTATAATGTTAGTGTAGATTAATTAAAAAGCATTGTTGGAATTGTATTAGCCTACGGTAAGAAAAAAATTAGCGGAATTATAGCTTAAACAAAAAATCATGGTATTATCATCATACAATAATTATGTAAAGGAAATGCAAATGATCTATAAACATTCAAATTATTTGTTTTTTACTCTTGATTATAAAATGGCAACTTGCAACATTGCGCAAGGCTACGGCTACGGTTTTCGCCGAGCGCCCGCGTGTCTTTGTTCTTGATTCATACAGTTATGCATTTTACAACTAAAGTAAGAATCTCATAAAAATTTTATTCATACGATTTTCTACAATTTTGCAGCAGACGAAATCTTGCTGACCAAAAAAACAAAAATTGGTTGGTGAAAAATTCAATAGGCCTACACAGCGGTTTTAAATTAAATTACCATTTAGGTCTTTATTCTTCTGTTAATTATTTGCTGCCGTTTGACAAATAAAAAAAGTCATACCATTGGAATCAGTAGCATTTTCAGAAGGCAGTGGTATAATTTTATTTCACATTGCTCTGTAGACAGATTCACAAGCACGAGAGAAAACACTACTATTGAGCTCAAAACCTTTACTTGACGGGTGTAAGTAGTAGAAATAACTACAGCACGAGTTGGCAACACCGACATTTCTCTCACCCGCCTAATTTCATGGCCCCGAGAAAAGTACCAATAAACTATAACCCCTAGTACTGAACTTGATCGGATATTTCATGAACGTAGGCCTACTTACGGGGATTCAATCAGAAATCAGTATTTTGAAATAAGTTTTAATTTGTATCATCAACAGTAGGTTTTCAATTACATTATTTTTTGTATGTAATAATATTTCTTTAAAGAAATATATTTCAGAACAGTTTGCAAGTTAAGGATACTTTCATAAGTTACGTGTTTTTTTCGTTGAATAATTTAAATTCGATAATTTTTGAGTTGTAATATTGCAGACAATATTGAAAGTAGTGCCGGTTATCTGTAAAAGTTATATTCATACGCAACTGAGTAGTTCTTATATGATCCTCGCGAGAGCGACACCGTACGTCTAGGTACATTACTTCCTTTGAACACTTGTATCTGCTTTAATTTATAAGTTAGAAAATTCATTTTTTTTTCTACCAGATAGAAGATAAAATAACGGATGTTTTCCTTTTTTGAAAATTTCGATATCGGTTTTCATTGACCAACAAAAAATCAAGAACTTGAAACATTGTTTTCAAACTTGAACTCATTTTTTTCAAAAACTATCCAAAAATTGCAATTTTTTAAAAAAGGGAAACATCCGCGTTAACGTAAACTTTGAAATAAGTCGTAAATCATAACAGTGTGATTAAAATTGGCAGCGGTACGCATGTTGAAGTGTAACATTATTCTTATGGGCGAGAAAAGTGACAAGATTTATGTACTGCAGAGCCTTAATTTGGTATAACTCATCTTTCTTTAGTTATCAATAAAAACAAAAGTACTGCCTAAAATTTTCTAATAACCACTGTATTGTTGAATAAAACATCAACACAAATTAACTATCCAAAATAGTTATAATAATCATATCACAAACAATCTTGTTCTTAAGTAACAAATACAATTATGTTTTAAAAATTTTGGTAGGTGCTACATAATATAGTGCACTCGAATTAAAATACTGACGTTAAAAATCTGTTTCCTTCCACAAAATCATTTAAGGAAATAAATGTGTGATATTTTTAATTCCATCTCTTATTGGCTTTGTATGTATCAAGTTGAGCATAGTAGTAGTTGTGTTTGTTTAGTCTTGGTCAAAGCTACGTTTCTCCTGAATCAACATTTATTCTGTTTTAACACAATGTTCTCAGTGTAATTGTAACACAGTGGAACTCGTATTGTGTAAAAGCAAGACAACTATAGAAAGACAAATGGTGACACACTATGGCATCAAATAATTTAAGAATTACTTTTTGTTCGGGCATTAAAATGTAAAAATCATATTGTTTTATAAACTACAGAATTAGCTGCAACCGTAGCTCTGCCCTTGTAGATTAAATTATTTACGTGGATTATTACTTGTTTCATCTCAGGATAGCGTATTATAGAATCACCATTTTATTTAAATACATATAGAGTAGCCTAATTGGCTTATATTTAAGAGAAGTAAAAATTAAGTATTTTACTAGAAAAAAATGCTAATAAACTTCATATGAGTATAAGAAAAACTAACCTATATAAAACTAAGAAATTTTAACTAAAGAACTAACTCAAAAACTACTGTAGCTTCTTTACAACTACTTCTACTTTTCACACATAAAATACGAAAACAAAACAAAAACTAAAGAAATTATATGAAAAATAGTAAAAGAATAATTAAACTTAATTGCTAACCATCGGACACTAATTCATTTATCAGACACTAATTCTTACCTTGTCAAAAGTAGTTCAGGTTTTGCTTTCTTCTTACTTTTTGCTACATCCGTTTCGCCTTAACAGAAGGCGTCGTCAAGGAGTTTATAACAAATAACATTTGTTTGTCAAGGAGTTTATAACATTTATAACAAAAACACGTTCATTACAGACATAACACACACACATTATAAAATACCAGCAGAGATTAGCCAGTTGCATAGAATTATTAAAACTAGTAGGCGACCATATCAATGAACTAGTTGTTTTCATAGAATTACAAATTTGTATGAAATTGTTTATGTGATTTCGTGTGTGTGCTTATGTCCGTGTAGTGAACTTGTTTTTTTCTATAAGTTTGCTACGCCTAAAGATGCTTTCTGTTGTTTCTGTTGAGGCGAAACAGCTGTAGCAACCAGTAACAAGAAAGCAAAACCTGAACTACTTTTGAAAAGGTATGTTAAAACGAATTTAAATTCAGTAGTTTCGAAAGGCAAATATGGAAACAAATAAGTGATCTTATACAAAATTAAAGTGGTATATGGGAGCTAATTTTGTTGTCCACTACAAATCGGTGTAAATTCAAAAACTAACTTAATTAAAATACTTTATCTTTAATGCTTTATTCTGGTTTCTCAAAAAATGTTGTAATTCGTATTTAAATGACTCACCCAGACATGTTGTACCTGAAATGTTTATAAAAATGCGGAAATTATGTTGACAAATTATTTATGTCATAACTTGTATACCTAAAGCATTGTTAAAGCAAAGTTTGATTACATAAACTAAAATGTAATTCAAGATATTTGAAACGTCATAAATGGGAATTGCATATATTCATGAGTTCTCTCTACTGTTTCGTAAAGGATTTCAACGCTAATTTACTTATTCTATTTTGACGTTTACTGTGGTTTTGTAATATCTGCACATGAACTAACTTTTATAAGCAAAAAGGTGGTAGTTGCTGGTAAAACTGTCAACAGTCGCAATATAAATTTAAGCTTCAAATCAAAACACTATATTTGAAACTAAATTAAGTAGTAATTAATTGTTGCAAATTCATTGTAATCAATTCTTTATTATTCCAGGCAGCAGTATCACTTACTGATTTCTGGTTAGTTCCTTTACTTACTGCATTTTATAGTTTGAAGTGAAGAATTTCATTATTATAGTTCTAGATTAAAATTTGAAATCATTATCTTTATTATAAGTTGATTATAAACTAAGTGTGTTCATTAAAACTGAACAATGAAGGTCGTTGTTAACTGAGATTTGTCGTCACACTGCTCTTCAATTAAAACCTTTGTAATTAAAACTGAAAATAAGAATAAGTCCTTAAACGTTGATTCATTTTTAACTAGGGGAGACCCCTGCGTGCTCCGCACGCCAACCCCCAATGGAACCTTCTAAAAACAAATGTTATGTTTTATTTATAATAAAGTTATATGATTAATAATAATAACCTCAAAATTGAGATAATAAATAATGATAAATGTTTCAGTCAAATTATTTCTTATATTTCATAACAGCAGTTATAATAATGGTTAAAAGAACCAGCAAGGCTCAGGTCTACATTTTAAAACTTTAACCTAAAATCTAGAAATACAAAAATAATTGCTTCAAATTTTGAAATCAGCTGTTAATGGAAATATTGGAACAAACACCTATATTATCTGTTATTTTATTCAATTTATTGCTGTGGTAATAAATGTAAATACATGTGTCGGTTTATCATTCTAGGCCTAACCTAAGAATTTTTTCCGACTAAATTTACAAATATTGAAATAAAAAAGGTTTTTATCGAAATGAATTATAGTCTATGTTACTCAGGTAAAGTGTAGCTTTTTATCAATAAAATTATTTTTCAATCAGTTCAGTAGTGCCAGAGATTACCCCCTACATACAAACAAACAAGCAAACTTTACCTCTTTATGATATTAGTAAAAATGTATGAAGAGTTAATAGAACAGCCATACAACCTTCCAAAAATCACACTTATAAGGTTTCTCTATGTGTGTGTCAACGTGTATCTTTTATAGGTTAATAAGTAGCAGATTTTATTTAAAAATATAATTTACTTTAACTGTCATATTATTTTACAGAACAGCTGTTTTATGTTTTTAATTTATTTATTTAATACCAAATGTTTTAATGTAAACTGCAGAACAGCTGTTTTATGTTTTTAAATTCTCATGTATTTCTTATGGGGATTGTTCGTTTTTCGGGGATCTCAAAAACACCTTAGTTTCTAATTTTAAAAAAACTTATATTTTTCCCTCGTTCCTTGAATCGATACCTTTAATTTGACACCTCTCCCATCATCCTACGACTTACCAAATTCCCACAATTTTGAATCTAAAATTTTGCTTACAGAATTATATATAAGGATATGAAAGAGAAGTGCAAATTTCAAAAGAAAGCTATATGACATATTTAAATTATGTACACATTTTTTGTTTTGTAAATATATGTTAGTACAGTATTATAAAGAAGTAAACGTTGTTTCAATGCATGTTTGATGTGCGAATATTCGGGGAAATGGGAAAGCAGATTTAAGTAAAAATAAATGGCATTGTTATAACATCAACTGTTAGATTTACCCTAAATCCAAAAATCCAGCCTAAATCAAAAACTTTACCATAATGTTAGGTACCTATATGTGACTAAACCCACAAAATGTTTCCTGAGGTGACATTGAAAAGTTTTTGCCATAAACGTAAAACAATCCTATATCCTTACTCTAATACGAGCAATCTCTAGATCCAGCGGAAGGATTTTGCTGAAAGTTTGGGATTAGAGGCTTTTGGGTCTAAAAAATCGATTGGTGAAAACCGCTACCTCAGGAAAACTCGTATTTTTCTAAACAACTCATTTGAAAATTCAAAATTTTTAACATTGGGCTCATGGAGTTTAAAATCATTACATACATATGTTTATTGACTATAATAATAACAGAAATCAGCTGTTTCCTACATTATTTCCATTATCAGCTGATTTCAAGGTTAAAACAATTTTTCATTTCTAACCTTTAAGATAGATTTTTGTGGAGAACGACATCATTCTGTTGAAGTATTTTGATTTCGTATTATATTATAGGATAAACAGTTCACATATACTATTCATATGTATTCAGTATGCAATAATTTGTATTTACATACATTTTCCTAAAAAAAAACAATTAAAAAATACCGAGTGATGCTCGGTCGCCCAGGTACTAATTAATTAAATTGAGTGAAGGAACCTTCAGAAATGTAGGCTGATATCACATTCTTAAAAAGGAAGACATAAAGACTACCCACAGTTGAATACTTTGATCAAAATAATTATTCATAGTCCTAAACGGTTTTTAAATTATAAATTAAATTGTGTGCAGATTTTATTGAGCATGCAAAAATATCGTTCCTTTCTTTATATAAGTAGTAGGGGAAACCCTGCGTGCTCCGCACGCCAATTCCGTTGGAACCTTCCATACACATAATCATGTTATGTGTTCTTGATAATAAAGCTGTAGGATTAATAATAACCCTAAAGCTAAAATGGTAAATAATGTTAAATTTTCAAATCAAATTACTTCGTATATTTTATATTTTATCAATAAATAGCATAACGATATCTACTTATTGGTTACCTGAAGATACGTATAATAGTCATATATTTAGTAGACAATAGACAACTATGTTTCGGCCTGAAATGTTTGGAAGGGGTTTCATTATTATTATGATTTCGTTACAATAGTTTTGCCACTACTGTCCTCTTAGTTTTACATTCCACCTATCTTTATGAGATTTTATGTAAAGGAGTTTTATTTGACTAAGCCAAATAGAAATCTGAACAATATCTTGTTTGGTAAACCTTATTGTGGAAACTGAAACAACGATTTATTATTTATTGGGGTACATTATCAATTTTTTAAATTTCCCTACAGTCATTTGGAAAAGATAAAGTTAACCACCTGTAAAATTACTTCACAAAAATTGGTAAAAGAGAAGTGTGTTTTGTCACGAAAAGAATAGTGATAGTTGTATAATTAGTTCATTAAATTTTATAGGTAAAATAACGTGATCCTCAAATATTTATGAAATACAGCGTGCTCTGATTTAAAATCAACCCAGGAAGGCAGTGGATTTGTAAGAGTTAAAATAAAGGAAATAAGGCTGATTGTAATGTAGGTGTATTTCCTTATTTGTTTTTGAGCAACACAAAGTAACCTGCTTGGTAATTTTAAGCTGTGAAGGAGCGACTAAAACATAAAGTACTACAGAACTAAGTTAAAATCACATTCTGGTAGTTCGTTAATAGCAGTTTTAAAATACCGTTCCAATAAATATAATTTTCATTGTTGATATAATTTGAATATTTTCTAAATATTTCCACCTTAATATTTCTAACATTAACTCGCAAAATTAATTTTAAATTCGTCTTGACAACTTGACACATTTTTTATAAATGTACAATAATTTCATAGTTTAAATTTTTAACAAAGAAACTGTAGGCGAAAGCTTCAGTATTGTGTAAAGTGTAATGTTGTACACCAGGCAACATAGTTATTACTCCATCAGCAAGACGAATTGCATGTATTTATTTACTACGTCACTGTGTAATAAATCCTTGACGTCAGAAAAAAGTTAAAAGTACAATTTTCATTCTTACACCGCTTTAACGCCTTTGTATAAAGCTTAGTCTGGAGTACAATACATTTCTAAAGGATTTGATTTATTGCACAAGGTTCTCTACGTTGTGTTTACGTTAATTTAATTGGTCCAAGAAAACAAATTAATTTTGATATCTCCTAAGAGTTTATTAAAAATTCGATACTGAAAAAGGTTCGGAGAATTCAAGCGATGACAATATTTATGAAATGTATTAGAGCTTTTATGTATTTAAATTCTAAAAACAAATGTAATAGGTCTTTAATACCAAGCAGTTCAATTGTAGGTTAATTTGTGTTGAAAAATGCCAAAGTTCGTCAATATGGATATCTCAAAAATAAATTGGTGAGTGGAATTATTATATATATGTGTAAATTATTTTCCAAATCAATTTAAGGCAATTTCAAAATGGGTAATTGTAGGAAATTTAGTTCTAAACAATATTTTTAAAATATTAAGTTATTTAAATCTGCTACTATAATATAGTATTTCACTAAAAACGAATGGACACAGTCAGGTGTTAATATGTATTGATATGTATTCGTTGCCACTGTAACTACAACTAAATGTGTACATATCCTGTTATGACAGATGTTTATTTTTAAGTATAAAAATTAAGTTTTGTAAAAAAGGAACTAGCTTGTTAAGTAGGAAAGTCTTAATTGTCCAAAACGGAAGATTCCCTCTAAATTGTTTCGATAATTTCAAACATTTCCCCGAACATTCGCACATCAAACATGCATTCAATAGAATACTAACATATATTTACAAAAACTAAAAATTTGGATATGTCTTAAATATAATAACAGACATTATAATAAAGTGCTTTATTGTAAAATTTGCACTTCTCTTCGATACTAAAAATGAACCAATATTTAACATATTATTCTTAGTTTCAGTTTTAATGAATTCACTATTTATTTGATCAGCGTATACCAAAATATTATTTTAAAATTATCAAAAAATACCGTACATTATTCTAATACTAAAATTCTCCTCTTTAAACTAGAATGTATAAGTAAATTAATGTACCAGGAAACAGGAATTGATACTGCAGCCAAGAATAATAAAACATTTGCAATGAATAATTGCAATAAATTATTGCTTCCTTTACTTTCAAATAGTTTCTCTATTTCAAACATAAATTTATGTTGACAATTTTACTATCAACTACTACCTTTTTCCTTTTAAAAGTTCGTTCAAATGCAAATACTACAAGACAGTCAACTTTTAAAACTGGAATTAATAACTTTGTAATCGAAATCCTTTATTGAATCTCATATGATGGAAAATTTGTAAATATTAGGTACAAACTATATTTGTCGTTTTAAATGCCCTGAACTGCATTTCAGTTAATGAAATCCATTTTCTGTGCCTTTAAAAATACCTTAGGTATAGAAAACGTGGATAATCGCCTATGGCATAAATAACAAACAAAACTAGTTTGAAAACAAAACTTAAACTATGACGCGACTAAAATATAAAGTGTGGAAACTAAAAAGAAGTATATAAAATGAAAAGCAAGCATTTCTTCACGTAGCGTTTGTTACAGTTAGAATGAACGCGAATTACATCTTAAAATTCCCTGCAGGCATACTTTCAACAGAGCGCAAAGTGGTGCAATTTCCTTACTGTGCTTTTTCAGTCAAAATGTAGCGAAAGCTACATTACTGAGTAATGGAATATAAAGCTACGCTTGCAACTGTTTTGCACCTATGGAAATATTAAGTTCCAGAATTTGTATCTAAGTAATGGTTATTTTTGTACGTGTAATAATTTTCCCTTACATTTGTATTTTGTTTAAAGAAATCAATTACTTTGTAATCAAGTTTAAAATGTAAAATCTTTATTCTAATGTTATTCTGAGCATATTTTTTGGAATGGTACCAAATACAAATCAGAATATTTAATGTATTTTGCAACCCTACTTTAAGTTTAAAATAAGTCGAAATAAATATTATATTAAAATTATGTTAACACTGCGTTTGACACATACGTTATTTTAATCAATTTGTTAGCAAATTATGTTTAAAATCATTTGTTCACAAGCAAAACGTTGTTATTACTAAGACTTTCAATTTAACTGTACGAATCAACGAATACTTTCATAACCATTGGATTATTATTTTTTATTATTAATTTACTTCTTTCTATATTTTAATCACACGTTTCAAAGAAATTTTTTTACCAATGTGGCTTAAACAAATTTTAAATTTATATGTTGTGTTTTTATTGTAATTTTGCATCAACCACCCTAGCTATTGTAGCACATGGTTGTTTATTAAAAATTTTAATTATTTTATAAAATCTAGTTTTTGAAAAAAATTTTATCTTCACTGCTACACAATATTTATTATATTAAAATACAAGTACACAAAAACAAAGCGATATTATAAGCATAACACTATACCCTAACTTAAAGACTTACACTGTAAACAGGTTGTATAATTAATTAGCTCGGTTTAGTTAATTATTATAAATAAATGTAAGTATTTCAGAGACGTAATCTAAAATGGTCAAAGCTCAGATGATTTATAAACTTCGAGACTAAACACTTAAATTCATTTAAGCAAAGATTTTCCCCTTCAAATGGTTTTCAACTATGTTTCTATTTGTGCACAGTATCAATTGCTTAAACGCATTCTGAAGGAGTTCTTAAAATCTCTGCTCATCCGTATTTAAATAAAGCTTCTCAGCAGAAATAAATTATAGCCTAACTCACCACGTTGGATTATTTGTATATTAGGCCTACTAAATATGAAACAGTTGCTATAATTTCCAAAGACACGGTGAAACGTATTGTGTTCAACATTTAGTATCCTATTGATTTGTTTTTGTCACAATTCTAGGCGAGATAATTTTTATTTGATAAATTTGTTAAACAATTTAAATGTTGCACGTATATAACAGAAAGACGCACACTACGTGTGGCATGCATCCTGTTTTCGTGTTGCCTCAGTGGAATTGCGACTTTCGCCGCACACTGTCACAATAGTCACGGAAACAGTTTTGTCAATGCCCCTTCTGTTTACAAATTACGGGTGCTGCAAATTTTATTTTCTAAATTATGAACAGAAGAAACTATGATTATTATACTTTTTTAGTAATATATATCTACACAACAAGATACAGAACTATAAAATAGTATAGTTGATATTTATAAACAGTATAATTAATTATTAGTTTGATTCGTATAACCTAACGGCCAGTATGAGAATGATTCTTAGTAACTCCAGCATGTTATAATTGTAAACATATGGGTTTTTATAAATATTTTGCTTTATATGCCTACAACGTTTACAAAAATCATATACTTTTAACCTATAGGCTGTTTTACTTCTAACACATATTTGCAACAATACCATTTAAAAGTACGAACACCTAACTCATTAAATTACGTTATTAATTTTTATACAAATTTTAAACTCGATTTGACCTATGCACGACAGTGCTACTATCAGTTGGAAAACAACATTTTCAGTTGTAACTTTATAAAGTACCGCGAAATTTACATAATACCTATTGGCTCAGGGGCAATAAAATACTCTTAGGTCCTGAAACCGTAATAAAAATAAAAGTCAGCCAATGATTGAACTACTACAATAAAAAGTCACTTCACAGACGTAAAAAAAGTTAAAAACATCAGTTTTCGGATCAACATTCGGATTAAAAGTTTAGCACATGGTTATTGAAAGCATCCTTAAATATTATTTCTCAAATGTATTGGTTTTGTAGCAATGCAATAGCTCTCGTAATTCTTCATCAAAATTAATGATTCAAACATCATTTTAAAGCGTATGTTCCTCGCTACTGACGAAAATTAGATAAATGACTTCAAATTAAAGTTTTTGTTCGAAAGCTTTATTAAAAAAAGCTTCAATTATGAAAGTTCAAATGAGTTTTAATGAAAGGCGCCATCTATTAACAATCTATTTAACTAACATCACAACTGTTAGTTAGATTATTTACATTATATATGCAAGTGTAATCTATCACGCAAATCAATCAAATTAAATCATCGTAAAGCATTAAAAATCGTTATAAACTGTCTGTTTTTTGTATATATATAAACCAACGTAAATAAATAAAAGTCATTAACAATTAAATCAACTTACTAGATCAGGTAAGGGCTACTAACTTTCGAAATTTTCACACGGGTCAGCTAGTTTACATTTATTGTCGTAACAGCTAACTTAGAAACTTAGAATCACTTTATTATTCTTCACAACCAACAGCTTTTTAGATGAGGTTAACAAAATAAAAGAGAAAATCAACGAAAATGTTCACTGTATTAAAACAAATATAAATCATTTCAAACATCTGTTGCTACATATTATAAATAAAACATATGATTTTGATCAAAAACATAACATCATTTTAGGTTAGGCCTACACACACGTTTATTAAATGCATTTACATTTATTATTATAGCAACCAAAAGCAAACACAAACAAATTTCACCGAAAAAGGCAAATTGCTTAGTGGCTATTAGATTTTTATGTAGATACAATATTTGTAGTTGTGACGTAGTAAATCACTTATTAGGCTAAAATGCACAAAAGATTCAGAAAACGCTTATTAATGTATTATAAACTTAGCATCCCATAACAAAATAATAATGTTTTATTGTTTTCATTAATTAAGGCGTTCTATTGTTTTTACATTGAGCTCATATAGAGAAGTCCACTGAACTGTAAGAATTGCTATTTTCTACAAGGACCAAACAACTAAATAGTAAATTCATACCAAGTATCATTTTCGAGAAGTAGTGACATTTGTTTTTAAAGTATAATAAAGCCTACTAATTTTCAAATTTGTGTTCGTTTTGGTTTGTTTGAACATTTGTATTTAGTTTTTGAATTGAATTCAGATTTTATAGTTACTCTTGTTTTTATACTTATTTGTTTCTGTTGAAGGGTTCAGTAATACATTATTAATAAATTTTAGCCTAACCTACTTTATTAGTAAACCTATTAAATATTATAAGTTTATATGCTAATTAATACATTAATAATAATAATTAATTCGAATATTTTCCCAGCCTATTCTAATTATTAACCAAATTTATCTGTTTATAAAATAAAATCTTTCATTTTAACTGACTTCTAAATGTTTAAAAGTTGCTAAATAGTTGGTTGCTATAGTTTGTGTTTTAATTTTTTAAATATAAGTGATAGGTTCTAAAACATAAGAATAGAAGATTCAAAAATTTCCTCAGTTAATTATTCAATAGGTATTATACTAGTATTTGCTGCAGAAGTAACAATATTACAATCATTACATCCAATTTGAAAAATCTATGCAGTAAATCAGGTGTTTGGAATAGCACTAATAATAATGAACATATACATTTTTAATTAATCTTTTGTTCTACATAAATCCAACTTTAAAGCCATCTCGAAACTTAAAAAAAAAATTGTTATGGAATGAGTACTGCCAAATTCGATTTTACAAATTAACATTCTAAGAATACTAGTCCTATGAGTTTCATAAGTAATAATATAGTTAATCTTAATCTGATATTTTAAATTTTTGCTTATATAAAGCATTTATATATCGTATTATTTCGGGATTGTTCTGTTACAAATACTATAAATTACTTATATTTAAATAATTACAAGTCTATAGCACATCTTAAAGTTAAAATTAATTTTTGTGTTCATAAAAAACATTTTTGCCGCTATTTCGAAAATTAAAAAAAACCGTTATGACACATTCATTTAAAAAATTTAAAAATATAAAGGTAGTATGGGTTTTTCAGCTAAATCCGTTAGTAACTCACAAAATTTGTTTTATTTTGAATGTTTTAAATTTGATACAGTATAGTTTTTTCAGGTATATCAAATTTTTCCGCCACTTTGAAACGTATTGGTGCCAGTTTTGAGTTTACCATTTACAAATCAATGGGTATTATGAGTTTCAATAAAATCTGTTCATAAATAAATTAAGTTTAAACTAACTGACCAATATTTTAAAAACCGAATGGTGGTGGAAAATTGTTAAAACATATTAAGGTCGCAATTTTCCCGTCAAACTGCCTAATTTCAAGTTTTTGCAAGTATAAATTGATTTTATTGATAGTTTACCGACTCTTATGTGACTTCTTTGTACATAGGCTTTTCGAACTATATTCCTAACAATTATGCTAAAACCAGTCACCCTCTACAACCGTAGGTGCTGCTTTAAATCTTCATTTGTATAAGGAATTAAAATATGTTTATCCGTAGCAGAAGTATTATTTGCTCACTTTGACAGGAGAGAATGAACTGGTGAAACCTCTTTCCTGATAGATGAAAGATATTTTAATATATATATTTTTTAAATAATCTGTGTTATGTCTAACAAATCCTATATTCATGATGAAAACCCTGATACATCTACTTCTTTCTTCACAGTTACTCACTCCACCATTACTTTCATTGTTGTAAGAAAATCCTTTTATTTATTTTCAAATTGTTTTAGTCAATACACATTTTCTCCTTTTGTTTATTCTAATAGATAAAATAGAACGCAAATTTCAAAATAATTTTCAATGCCTCTTATATTTTATAGATACATTATGTATGACGATTCAGTGCAATGCAATAAACTTAGTTATAGAGGAGAGCCATAATAAATAATAGTATTTTAAACGTTAACAATAACTATATTATATATTATAATAACTATATTATAGGCCTACATTTTTCTTTTATTTTCGACAAATCACTGAAGATTTCCACATGTTTCTTACTGTTTGACAAACTAAGTCAGACCAATATTTTTATGTAAATGTAAATCATTCAAAACAAATAATATACAAAGATATGTTCACACATAAAATATATAATATCAGGTTTCTCACGAAAATGCTAAAGAATAATACCTCATACAATATATTATGTTAGCAAAAATATAAGCTTTCGGTGTTTCAAAAATTTCATGGCAACAATTGATAATATTTGAAACCATATTGTTGACCAAGAAGAAAAACCTGGAATTAATACATTAAAGAATAAAAAATACACAAACCAAAATTAAAAATATAAACATGAAAGTCGCTGACAAATGCCGAATACAAAAGTGGAAAGACAACATTACATGTAAATTCATCCCACATACACTTGTATTTTATTACTTGTTTAGTTTCATCACACTTGTATTTAAGATAAAGAAAGATTTTTTTATTGTCCAGTTGGAAGATATTGATCAATTACATTCGTATGTTTTGATAAAGGTTGTTTATTTTGAATAAATAAGTAAATGAAAGTCTAAAATTATATTCTATCTCTTTGTTTTCGTTATAATTTTGATAAAACACTGCAACAACCTGAGGCGTGCCAGATGTAAATACTGTTTAGTTGTTTATTTCACATATTATTGAGTTATAATCTTTGATTCGTAAAGAAAAGAACTAAAAAACGAATAATAGACGATCTTAAACTTATGTAAATTTTAAATAACTTTTTATATAAAGCACACATTTACTTTTGTATTCAAGTTAAAGTTTTATTCAATATCTGATTATAGGCAGAATAATAATACTATTAGACTGACAACGATTAAGAAAGAAACTTGAACCTAAAGTCCGTGTGTTTGTTAAATGCAGATAATATTAGTATAGTATTGAATCGAAAACACAAAATTCCCGTCGTATTTTATTTAGTAGGTATTGAATGTTTTCTGAGATACCAAGTTAAAACAAATACAATCATATTGTTAAATTAAAGATTACCCTAATTCATACTACTCATAATTCATAGCGAAGGTACTTGGTAAAACACAATTAAAACTCTTTATTTCAAATATGAATATAAACCCACGAAGTGTAGTTACTCTAATATTTTGTAAACACAAAACCCAAATACTTTTTAATCGATTGCTTTCTAATAATGACGAAGAAAATGGCGATTTAACAACGTTAGCGAAAATTATAAATAAAATAAAATGAGGCAAACAATAGTAAAAGTATATTTCTTTACCAGTAATAGTTGAATTGTGTCAATTTTGTTAATGACGATTTCTACTTATATAAAGCTAGACGGTAACACTCATTCACTGACATTAATTATTAGGCACTTCCCGTAATCGTACCCCCATCGACTCATACTTGAATTAAAGCTCTCGACGAGAAACTTTTGGGGAAATTGCCAGAATTTAACATTTTTTGATTTTGGAAGCCCCTTTTGGGCGGGAAAGAGATTTTCGATTTTTTCAATTTCTTCATTTTCGCACTTTTAGCGCATTTAGTAAGAAAGCGGTAAGAGATAACAAAAATGTTAAATACAAAAGTTGTAGAAAATTAAATTTCAAAGAAGAGATTTTCCGTCAGATTCAAGATCCAATCATCCATTTAGCCACTATTCATCCGAGAAGGAGCTCCGGCAAACAATCCTTCAAATTTCCCATGTTAATCTTATGGAGATAATGTTTAATGAGTTTGAGTCAGCTGCCAAATAAAACAGCTGATTTATGCTCGGTCACCTATGTACAAATGAGCCAAAGAATATCGAGATTCTTTAGCGAATTTTCCAACTGCGAGCGAAGCGAAGAATCCATCTGAGGCCGAAGGCCGAGGCGGGGTTGGGACGCGAAGCGTCCTGTGGCAGAGCCCCTAGTTTATTATATCTATAATAATATTATAAAGAGGTAAGATTTGTTTGTTTGTATTTAAGGGGTAATCTCTAGAACTACTGAAAAGGTTTAAAAATATTTTTACTAATAAACCTTATACCTGAGTAACGTAGGCTAGAATTCATTTTGCTTTAAGGGTTGTAACAACCCCTAAAATAATAAATGTCAATTATTCTTATACTCTTTTTAAAGCTGGAGAGCTGAATTTTTTTACATTTAATTCTTACAAGATACATATAGTATACCAGATTTGCATTTTATAGCATGCTGAATAGGGGTAACAATGTGATAACAACCCCTAAAACAATACAAATTACTTTTTATACTTTCCTTGAAAGTAGAGAGCTGTAATAAATGTGTACATTTATTGTTTACAAGATACATAGAAAAGTGAACCAGATTTGCATTTTGTCACGTACTGCTAGAGGTGAAAATGATATCAATAATTATTGGAATAACCACTCCTAAAAAAATGTATATATAGATTCTGCTATCTTCCCACAAATCTAGAGAGATGAAATTTTGCACTTAATAATTTGAAGTATTGTATACAATAAAAATAATAAAACACGCAATCTAAATATTTGTAACTAATGGGTGAACTGGGGGTACAGTTCCTTTAGAATAAAAGTAATTTGTTTTAGGCTACTTACCATGAAGTTAAAGCGCTGTTGATTGACACCTTTGTATCATAATTGTAATGCACTTGTAATGCACTAGCATTTCGATTATTTGCGTCTAAGGGGTGAAAATTGAAACAATCATTATAAATACGAATTCTTATACTTTTCTATTTCACTTATTTTTTAAATTGTATTAAGACAAATTAAACCAAACGAATTTTTGTAACCTGCGACGAGTTAATTGCGGTAATAATAGGATTACTTAAATAAAAATGATTTCTATTAATATATTATAGAGCTAGAAATTTGGTACTTATTGAATTGCGATTACTTGCATCTAAGAGTAACTATACGCAATTACTTAAAAAATATTGTGTTTTCCGGTATTTCTTATATTGGGTAGCGGGCCATTTGTTGTATCGTCGGGAACGGAATTCAGTCTTATATAAATCAACGATGTACCTGACTTAATTTTAGAGATAATGATATTTTTAATTTAACATGGTTTTTTCTCATAAAAGCATTGGAGGTTTGTTAACTCTCCTGGGTTACTAGTAATGCAGGCCCATTCGACGTGGCGTCGGAAACTATATAGGCCAGTCGGTAGGGGTAATTTTAGACCAAAAGTTCCAGTAATTTACAATACGGCTGATTTTTTTTTATAAGTACATTAAAGTATGTAGATTAACATAAAATAAACGGTACCAGGAACTGCACATACTTTCTCACAAACATATTTAAATTATTAAACGTCACGGTGACTTGTAGGGTGGGGTAGGAGAGGTGATTTTGTATTAAAGTTGTTTTCCCATAAAAATCCATAAAATAATGGAAAAACCAACTTTTCTCAAAAACGGCTCGAACGATTTTGATTAAAATTTTACAGTTTATAGTACTATAGCTCCCTAATAAACTATAAAATTTTAATCAAAATCGTTTGAGCCGTTTTTGAGAAAAATTGATTTTTCCATTATTTTAAGGGTTTTTATGGGAAAATTACCCTTAAAAATACAAATTTCACAAAAATGAAAAAACGCCTGGAGATACCGTGGATTAGTACCTCCATACCAAATTTCATCAAAATCGGACGACTGGTTTAGGCTCTAGGTCTGATAACATCCACACAGACACACAGACACACACACAGACATCACTCCGAAAACCACTTTTTTAGGTTCAGGGGGACCCAAAACGGATATTTTCACCAAAAACTCAAACTCGAAAATTTTGACGAAAACAATACTTTCTCCATATACTATGGTATAGGGGGAGAAAGTAAAAGTTTACCAGTCTATTTATTTCCCAAATTTAAAATTGTTTAAAAAATTGTTTTTGTTCTCGTCCCCCTTAATTTTTTATTCAATAAAAACTGTTTTTTTAGGTGCCTATTTTAACTAGAATTTCACTATTTTTTTAATGAAAAACATTTTTTTTAATAAATTCTGTTAAAAAGTATTAACAACAATGTATTTTTAATAGAACAATTTATTTTTATTCACTAACATTACAAATACAGCTAAAAACATATAATAGGAATACGGCAGAAATCACAGAAAGGGGAAATTTCATTCACATACGTAACTTTGGCTCATTCTAAATTGGCTGAATTTTAATATGTATCGAATTCAAACTTGATATAGAAGTTAAAATATATATTTTAAGCATTTATGCTGAGGCTCAGCTTGTTATCTTCAAAATGACCAAATCTAGATCCCACTTGACTTATCAATGGGTTTCTCGATTTTAGGAGTATAGGACTCACCAACTCATTTTAAACGGCTCCAGTTCAGAAAATTTTCAAAATATCAACCTAAAAGTTTTTTTACAAGTTAAACATATAGATTCAAACAAGATCAAGGAGTATAAACCTTTTTATTATTTACTTTTATTATTAATTTTCAGACAAACCATTGCTCGGACGAACAAAATACATAAGACATTTTTTATTTAAACATATTTCACCTGCACGGTGGTATTTTTTATTTTCCTTTGTCTTCATCCCAGCTCGAAATATTAAGGAATTTCGAAAAAAATGTTTTTCGATTTTTCGACTTTGGGAAATCGATAGACCGGTAAACTTTTTTTATATTAATCTACATACTTTAAGGTACTTATAAAAAAAATCAGCCGCATTGCAAATTACTGGTAGTTGTAACCTACACCGACTGGGATAATTGTAATGTGCTAGCCATAAATAAGTTCTTGGAATGTGAGCATTACTCATTTCCAGTCATCATAATTTGTGAATCATAATAATTGTAGAGTCAAAAATTGCAAGTTAGGATATGCACAAATTTTTATCAACAAATTTGTTTTTCTTTTACCGGTCATGTTGACCCAATCATGTATTTGTCATATTATTATTTCACAATGTATTTTTTTGTGGCAACACCATATTATAATTCTTCATCAACATTAATTATTCAAACATCATTTTAAAGCGTATGATCCCCGCTATTGAGGAAAAATAGAGAAATAGCTTAAAATTATTGTTTTCGTTTAAAAAAATATGTTTAAAAAACTTGCATACTAACGTTCAAATGGTTAAAAATGAAAGAGACCACATATTAACAATCTGTTTAACTAACATGATAAATGTTACTTAAATTGTGTAAAAATCACATACAGAAGGACAGACAGAAAACAAAGTTAAATAGAACACAAGTTGTATTGTATTATTTGGTTGTTTTTATGTGACAAATAACGCCATAATGTTTCAGACAGTTTATGCTAGACACCCTTTACATTTAGTGATATATCTATATACTATTTAAATATCAAGTTGATTTTAAACAATGAAGTTGAAGTTTCACGATGTTTTAAAAACATAATACCTAATATATTATACAACATATTCTATTAGTTGAAGAGAATACAATTTTAATGAATCTGTTTCTAAAATAAGACTTCTTAATTGCTGAGCATTATTCGAACTGAATGCAGACCACTATTAATTGAGTGTGACACTATTGAGGCGGAGTAATTTGTGTCGCAGCTTGTGTTTATTCTTGGACAAAGCTGTGTTTCCCCTGCATCAACATTTGTTCAGCTTTAACACAATAATCTCAATGTAATTGTTCCACGGTAGAGCTTGTATATGTTGTAAGATAACTATCGTTTCTCAGAAAACAAAAAGAGCAGAGTTATAGCATAAGGGATGAAATAATATCAAATGCCTACAAATATACATTTTCAAAAAAAATCATTTATCCTAATCCTTGACTTTTAGAATGATTTTCTTTAAATAATAAAATATTTTCAAAATTTTACTTTTATTTCATCAAACCCACAATTCAAATAGTCCGTATAAAAATGATCTTTGTGAATATTATGGCACTTTTTAGTTACGGACTTCTAATATGAATATCTAGGGGTGAGAAGCGTCTTTCGGAATTTGAAAAGGTTTGATGTAACCCTGTTTTCTGTACATTTCTTTAACTACTTTTACACCCGGAAGTCTCACAATTGTAAAAGAATCTGTTTGATAAATTAAAAAGACAAACAGCGGCAAACAAATAACAGCTTATTTCTGTCAATTGTTACAATGCTAGTAGAACCACCAGCTTGAAGTATTGCCAATTCTCGCGGTCTACGGCCATGTACAAGAGAC
>JAGFPH010001079.1:138935-151657 GCA_018207615.1 Philaenus spumarius
ACTCGATTGGTATTGCTAAAGCAAACGGCTAGCCTTCTCAAGGATGAAAAGGTTTACTAAGTTCGATGCAGTTACTCGATTGGTATTGCAATAGAACACGGCTAGCCTTCTCAAGGTTGGCTAGGTTTACTAAGTTCGATGCAGTTACTCGATTGGTATTGCAATAGAACACGGCTAGCCTTCTCAAGGTTGACTAGGTTTACTAAGTTTGGTACAGTTACTCGATTGGTATTGCAATAGAACACGGCTAGCCTTCTCAAGGTTAGCCAGGTTTACTAAGTTCGATGCAGTTACTCGATTGGTATTGCAATAGCAAACAGCTAGCCTTCTCAAGGTTGACTAGGTTTACTAAGGTTCGATGCAGTTACTCGATTGGTATTGCAATAGCAAACGGCTAGCCTTTATCAAGGTTGACTAGGTTTACTAAGTTCGATGCAGTTACTCGATTGGTATTGCAATAACAAACGGCTAGCCTTCTCAAGGTTGACTAGGTTTACTAAGTTTGATGCAGTTACTCGATTGGTATTGCACACCATTAAACAAAGGTAGATATTTAACTTTCATCTACAATTTTGTACTCAGTGACATGGTGCCTCTACAATCCTCATTACAATTGAAATTTGTATTGAGTTTAATACATAGGACCACATTTCTTTCTTTAAAATTCATAAGTTTGATATCTTCAATACAATTATACCATCCTGTTTTCCTTACTTTCTACTGACATTCCTGCGGAAAGACAAAACTTTTATTGTATAACAATTTTATCATTGTGCTAATTGTTTGTCTCAGAATGTTTATAGATCTTTTTAGTTTTTTGGGGTGCGTGAGTGTATGTTAAACGGTAAATGTAAAAGTAGGAATCAAAAACGTATCTTTGAAATGAGTAATATCTTTTTTTTTAACTCGTTATTGAACTTATACTTTAACATAATATTATTGTAACGGATTTTGTTGATCTTTTCTTTGTCACTATTTCTTTCGCTAGCAGTTATACTTATCTTTAACGAATTTGAAAAAGTAGATCAGTTACAATTTCAATTACTGCTCAGTCATATTCAGGTAGTTTTTTTATTAAATCGTTGAAAACAAATAGGCCTACACAAATTTGTCTCTACAGTAGAACATAATATACAGAGTAATAGATCTCTCACGCTGTGTGTATAGCGGAGTAAACGTATCAGTTCAGACATTTGGTTTAAACTGAGTTAAAGCAAATATTCCTCCATTTGTTGACTTAATTTGTTATGTTTATTTTTAACCTACACAACATTGACAGTTCACAGAACACCAATCTGAAATAACAAAAATATAATATAATGTATTTTTTTATACATTATAGCGTATTGCCTCCGGGAACTGTTATTGAGTAATAAAACTTGATTACATACCTTATTATGTCCTTCTACAGTCCTGATTTAGCCCTTATGCGATGGGACAATCGATTTCGGAGCTCACGTCTCCATTATCAAGTAAAATATAAAAACACTTAAACAGAAATTGTCATAATTAGGCTACACTTAACACAACACTTACTTCACGACACAAAACACTTAAACATTATATTTATTGTCACATGTTTAAATGTTTGAGTGTTTTGTGTCGTGAAGTAAGTATTATTTTAAGTGTAATTATGACAATTTCTGTTTAAGTGTTTTTTATATTTGACTTGATAATGGAGACGTAAGATCCGAAATCGATTGTCCCATCGCATAAGGGCTAAATCAGGACTGTAGGCGGACATAATAAGGTATGTAACCAAGTTTTATTACTAAAAGTATTTATTTTCTCCAAGCACTTCCATTTAAAAGTTTAAACTTAATATTTTGCCGCCACATTAAAATTAAAGTGTATATAGTTAGCAATATTTGTTTCTGAGAATAAAACAGTTCAATGCTGTTTTAAAAATACAACCAAAATTGTTTACATTTAGGGCAGTCATTTTGAAACGGGACCAGGTAACTCAAATCTTTTTTCAAGATCAAATACATTTAAAAGTAAGTAAATCTTTACCTAGTTTAGGCTACATTATTTTTTTTAAACCATCGCAACCGCCCAAAATAAGCTTTTTTGGGCCTTTGGGGATTTGAATAGATTTCACTAGAATTTTGGGTGCAAAATAGTGTATTTTAGGTGTTCTTTTGAAACCCAGTGACTATTGGTAAACTGACACTAAAGAAACTATTTCGTTTTCACGTGAGGGCACTTACACTCAATATGGTGTATGTTAATACCTATCTATAAAATTTACAGGTCAGAAAAAGTATTAATTACAGATTCTTCAATGAAACGTTTTCTATTAATTTGATCACTTAATACCATGTATGATTTCTATGTACTCATAGCAAACTCGAAAAAGACTGTCTTCAATGTTTCTGCTTAAGTTTTAACATATTTACACAACTTACAAAAATTACCAAATTTTTGCTGAACGTAAACTTTTATAAAAAACGTAAAAGTTAATATTTTTCGTTGTTAGATTTTGGTCACGGAATGGTGCGTTATAATTCCATTAAAGTGCAAAGGCGTTGTAGATATTAAACAAAGTGTGGTAAACGTTCAAGATTATCAAGGTTACAACAAAAATGTTTAACTAGATCTTTCTCAAACTCAAGAGTTTATACCGTAATCCGACTCCAAACATTGAATAAAAATTGTTGCTACGTAAAACTAATATATTTAGGCTACTGCACCAAGGGTTCTAAAGTGAACATTTTAATTAAACTTTCTCCCTTCCGTTAACGAGTTCAAAGAAGTTCTCAAACTACCTAGACAGTTCCCTATAATTCAAAACATGTATAATGTTTGTGTAGAAAACTAAAGAATTGTCCAGAGGTATAGAACCTTCATTCTCTCATAGACAAAATATAAAGGAAACGATTCAAGTGTATGGCGTTAAATGTTCAACGATTTGACTAAAACGACTACATTCATAGGCCTACATTCGCACTATAACCGAGACTATCTCAACATTTGGTTGCTACGTTTCCTTCAATGTTTACGCAAAGTAAATGCAAACGGAAACGTTTATTTGTAAAGGTAAAAGTGTACGTGTATAGGCCTATATACAAATTAACCTTAAAGCTTTATTTTTTGAGTTTTTAGCTTTGGATATATTATTTCATCCCATATGTCGGGTAATAATGTGTTAAACTTTATTTTTGTATAATCAATGACAATTTTAAGCTTTAACGCCATGACGTCGATATTGTTTACCAACGTTTTCGCGTTTTAACATTAATCTACATTAATAAGGTAAACAAGAATATCATTACATCGACCAATATAAAAAACAAATACAATATTGGAAGATAGCAGATGCCATTGTACTATCTCTGGATTATTCCCTTACAAAGAAAATTAGCAGGAAACCATTTATATTCAAGGCACGTGGCTTTTAAACAATCAAATTGACTGCATAATACAAGTAATATTGTTAAAGATACTTTAAAGAAATTGTAAATCCGACATGCGTGAAATCTGAAATTTGCGTGTTCATCTTTTCATTTAAAGTGGCTTCAAATTTTGCATTACGACTAGATTTCAGAGTCTAAATCCTCATATACATAATAAATATAAAATAAGACTGCTTGAAAATTATACAAAATAATATATTCTAATTATTAAGACAAACCGACTGAAAGAGAATAAGTTTTCAAAAATAATTGTATTTCTGAAAACAATTAATTGGATCGTAAGAAATAAATGTATATCACAAAATACGAAAAGCTCACAAATGGAATCCAACTAAAATGTATATATATAATTTGTTGCGTATTGGGGATAACCAATTGAGTCTATACGGTTAATAATACGATCGATTTTGACCGCAATGAAGTTTTGAGTAGAAATGATACCACCACCATTAATGACGGTACCATTAATTCCCAATACAGTACATTGAATGTACGTAGTTATGCGTGGTACGATAGGCATGTGTATGTACAACACAGTCTCAAGATTTATGCACTACAAGAACGCCCTTGTCAAGGCAATAATAAACGAAAAGTTACAAAATGAATTCATTCCCACTTTACATTTTGAAATATAAAAGTCGTGAGTAAATTTCAATTGGATTTAAATAGTACAAGATGTACTAGGCATCATTAAAACCATTCCTGGAATGATTGGTGCAAATGTAGAAACACTCTTGAGTACTTGGACACGACGAGGAAATCAATAAAATTAAATCTTGACAAATACGTTCCTCCTGAACCAATACTAGTCTAGTCTTTTTATTTATAATAGTCAATAATTTACGATAATAATTAGTAAACAATTAAAACTATTTGGAGAAATATTTGCTAGGTCTTGAGTTTACAATTATAATTACTTAAATAGTGTATTTGTCGTTTGTAATGTTCTGTGTTATACGTAGACCATTTTTACGTTGTATAGTAAAATAAAACGGTAACTTAACCGTTGAATGTGTATTGCATTTGATTTGTCTATATTCACTTAATACTTGGGTACTTTTAATGTTTCTTTAACATATATATATATATTCTTCACAAAATGTTTAACTTCTAGTTTATTGAAAATATTTCATTTCGGTGGGAATTTTAAATCTCTAAAATTGTTTTGAGTAATTTTAAACTGAAACATAACAAGTTTTAAAAAAATTATAAACCAAGGTCAATAAAATAGAATGAACTGTTAGCTCCTATGATAGCTAACGTTAATAATAAATGGGCCTACAAAAAATGTGCTCTTTGAAAAATTAGCATTTGTATACATTAATAAAATATATAATGATCAGTTATTTTTTTGGGATATATGCGATCAAATTTTGCTACATAAAAAAAGATAAGACCAAGTTGTTTTGTACTTCTAACTAAGAATACAACATAAAACGTACAGAAAAAGATGGTATTACAATATTACAGAAACAACTGTTAATTTGACCAATTATTGGTATGTTTAACAAACAAAAAATAATAATTATTACTTGTTTAATACATTTCAGAAATTATAATTTTTTGCTAAATTTATCAAATGTATAATAACTTTTCTTATAGAATTGTTAACAATATTTTGGTATGCTAATTTAAAGCAATGTATACCTCAAGAACCCGTAAAAATAGATATAGTTTAATTAAAATGCAACCATATCAATCAAGGAAATTCCTTACCTCAGTTATGCTATTTTCACTATTAAAACTTTAGATTGATTTGGGTTTGTATATCCAACAAATCATATAATATTTCTTCACAAACTCTCGAAAAAGAAAAGACGTAATTGTTTGCTTAAAACCACACGGGAGAAGTGTAAAATTTTTAATTAACACACCTTACGAAATGAGAAAGCACAATGTCCATTTCAGAGGTATTAGTAATTAAGCTATACATTGTATTAACATTAACAGACTAACCCTATGATGTAGGATATTCTGTTATGCTTATGTACCGACCTCAAGTATACAAAATTAGCGATGCGATTCTGGCCTAACCGGTAAAGGCGCTAGTCTTTGTTGATGGACTCTGCTGTTTCGAATCTCGGCAAGACCAAAACTTTTTTCAAACAGATGGCGTAGAGCGTTTCACACTAGGAGCGTTTCACAAAATGCATGGTGAAACGCTTGACGGTAAAATCCGATTCACCCCCACCAACAAGAAAACTATATACTCTACTATACACACATGTATACAATTTTTTTGGAAGTGATGCGCCTAATAGAAGTTTACACTTCAAAACTAATTATGTGTATATACAAGTATATACAATATTTTAGATTAAGTAAGGTGAATTTAGGTGAACACTATGAGTTCAACAATAACTAACAAGATTCATCAGTTTAAAGTGGTAAACCTAAGTTATTGAACAAAGTTAAATGCAATAACTAACTCTGCCACAAACAATAACATGCACATTCATTATTAACAACTACCTAATTGATTTATGCCCAGTCAAGTATTTAGCGTAAAACACCCAATAGTTTAGTTTCTTAATGCTTAATTAATTTCTAAAAATATACTAACTCTTTAATTTCGATAGTTTAATTTGTAGCTGGAAATTTCGTAGTTCTGAAATGTATTTATGTTCCATATTCAACAATATTTTTACTAGAATCTTAAGAAATTTTATAAAGTATTCATACCCAGTAGAACTGAACTTTGAAGGTTAAGAACAGAACGTAGTAAGAGGAATATAAAGATCAGGTATTATAGCAGTGTACCGACATTTGAGTACTAAACTATTGAACTCGCAATTCTTGAACCAATACATGATCCCTTTCAACAGTATTTTAGTAATATTACGAGACAGCAAAACTATCACCTACTAAACTTGGAGAAAAGTTGGAAATTCGTTTAGTAGAGCTTTAATTAAAGGATAAATGAAACTAGCAAAATAATGTGAATTCCGCATTAACAAATTAGTGGACATTTGCGTTTCTATGTAACGATTTAGTTTTAAGATCTTCTGTTATGCACGTATATTGCATTTAAAAATTGTACCTTCGGAATTTATTATTTGATTTAACATAATGTCAAATTGTCAAATGAAACAAAACCTCAAATCATATGTCTTTACTCTTACTTTTAATAGATTTTGTATATTTAGGACTGTACTCATAGACTGTAATAGTTCAAACTACCAAAAATTATTGCGTTTCCTTTTGAATTTACTCTAATAAGAATGTTTAGCTAATTATTTTTTTGAAAAGTAATTAGATTTATAATAAACAATCGTATAAAAAACAAAGGTTTCGTATAATAATAATAATAAATCTTTATTGACATTCTTTTAACAAGAACAAAAGCCTCTCCTTTTGGAGATAACTGAGTTGATCATATATGAACCTTATCTTTCAATGGTACTAAACCTAATTAATAAAATTAACAATACAACAAAATGAACAAAATTCAAAAGGAAAAACCAAAACAAAAAGACAAACTAAATCAAAAAGACAAAGGGAAAGAATTAATATAAACATACTATTTTTCACTCAGTATTAAAATATGTTTCGACTGTTTATAACTCCGACCATATACCATCCTACCACAACACTCTTTTCCTTGCTTGCGTGCTCCATTGATCGCCTTTACTTTACCCACTAATTCATCCCTCCATCTTATTGCTCGTCTTTCCTTCTTCCTTTGTTTATCCCTGGGAATCCATTCTGTTAATTTCGCCCAAAGGTGATCTTCCATTCTTCCTACATGTCAAGCCCTTTTCCATTTCAACACGTATTTGCCCAATTTTTTATCTTTACCTTCCTCCACAACTTCTTATTGCTGATTTTCTCTTTTTACTACACCCCAAGCAAACTTCTCAACATCCTAATCTTCTATCTAATGTGTTTGATATATATATATATATGAAGAAAGAGATGACTTCTTATATTTTATATGCATCTGGGGTTTGCTAAAGTAAGATTTTATAAATTTTATTGCATATATTTTGTTTTTGTTTTCCGAAAGTTATGTTTTTCAACAGTTGGCTACTAATTTCTCTAGAACTGAATGAGATATTAATTTTTTCTATTTTTATTTAGTTAACTATACTATATTTACTCTTCACCTGGAATCTAAAAAATTGTAAATATAATACAAAGAATTGTTACTACAAAAATGTCTGTAAAATGTGTTTCAAGTTATTGTAAGGATTCAGTAAAGTAATATAAAAAATGTTAATTGTAAATATTAAAATTCATTTTATAATTTACACGTAGCCAATGCAGAAAACCATATTCTATTGGTAGAAAAACCTACCTGTATTATCTCTTACCAACATTAAAAAAGTGTAACTTTACATGTAGAAGGATAGGGCGAAGTATGAAATGTAAAACTAAAGAGCCCTATAAACGCTTTAAAGAAAACAATTAATTGTAACACTAAAATGTATCACCAATCTTAAACATCCGACACACAAATGGAAGCAAATATCCGAATAATGAATAATACAATTTAACATCCATCATTAATAAATAGAATATACTTTATTTTGGACCAAGTTAGGACCATCAAGTCCTCTCTTACACTTAGCCCATATACAATTTTTAAACATATTGATATAATTAACTTAGACCTAAAACCAAACATAAATACACAATAAAGACCAAGAAAAAACCCCAAAAATTAAAAAAGAAAAATCCTAAGCTAGTAATATAGTTGTTTCTTAAACCTTACAAAATAAAATAGACTAATTTTAAACATAAATAATAAACATAATAATATAATGATAACTTCAAACAGAGAATAGATGTAATTATTTTAATTCATAATTCTGTAAATAAGTGGAAAATGTTATTTTGTTTAAATATTCAACTCGCAGCATGAATTTTTCTCTTACAACAATTTAACCTTTTTTAGCTCAAAATGTAATGTTTATATAATTTGTACAGCTTATAGTCTATTGGATTCATTGTTCCAGCATAACAAATTAATGAATATACTCGTAAAAGGAAATTAAATAGTTCGTTCATTTCGAATTAAAATTTCAAAATAATAACTTCAAAATATAAAAACTTTGCTTAGAAAATGTATGCAAAATAATAAAATATTCCAATGAACTGTAAGTCGTAATCAGTGATAAATCGCTTCAGGATTTAAATTCAGTTTATATGCGGCTAGAGTTATTATCCGATCTAAATCCTATCTTACTGTTTCATCTCTAATCTGATTATAATTTTGTTACATTTTCTTATATTTTCATTATCATAACTATTTAGTGCTTTAATGTATGGATAAATAAATAGGTAGCTTGAATTTAGTTTGTAATGTTCTAAATGTTGTTATCGTAAACTTTTACATTTACAAAATACAAGGTAGCAAATAAAACCTAATTATCTTTAATGTTATACATTTTAAGGTTTATATTATTTCATTTTAAATTTATAATGTTTTTATTAAATTATACTTATAGCTTTTTTTTTCGGTAGACAATAGGAATTGTTTAAAGTTTAAAAAACCACAAATCATATTAGATAAAGCTTTTTTGTGAATATCTTCATCAATATACATATTAATCAAATAATATCTGAAAATCAGAAATCGATAAAAGTATTATTTTAAAATGCATACTAATTCATTACGATTGTATTTTACATATTTGTAAAATGTTTGTATTAAAAGACTTAACATTTGCTACGACACGTGCTGCCTCCTTTATCCTCATTTCATTCAGCTTTTGTAAAAATAATAAGCTTTTATTTAAATTTCCGTGAAAGCCTATTAGTGGATGTAATTACACTCTAAGTCCTCCAACCAACCAAGGGAAACTTAATTAATTTTAAGGGTCTGTTTCTTTTATGAAATACAAAATAATAATTTTTGTTGGCAACATTTACACAAAAATAAAATGTTTTCAGATATTTTATTTAATGGATAAAATGTAAGTTTCAGTTCTAACTTTAAGTTAGTTACACATCTCTATATATAAAAATGAATGTGTTATATGTTTCTTTGTCCTCTATAGACTCAAAAACTATATCATTTCGCTAAAACTTTCACACTTTATCCATATCATTTCCAGGAGTGTTTAAACTTTACAATTTCTACTGTCAAAGGAGATAAAATGGGATTGCTACTCCTATACAGTACCATACATGTAAATTAAACTAACTTCCTACAAACTATAAAGATAAAATTATGTAATATTATTTTTAAGACATGTTATACAAAACCATTTGCAATTTCATTACTTAAGTCAAAGGGACGGATTGAAATAACTACCCTTACAATTAAATAATAATCCAATTACTTTTTCTAACTTCTCAAAAATTACTCAACTGATTTCATTAAAATTTTACAATTTACACATATTAATACCAGAATTGTTTAGAGAATATGGTTGCTACAAACAAATAGATTTAACGGGGTAGGTACCCCTATACAATAAAAATAAATTGCACTAAATTCCTACAATTAAATTTCTATAATAATTAATTTTTAATATTATTCTTAATTAATATAAAAAAACATTTGCAATTGAATTACCTACTTTAGTCAAAGTGAAGAAATGGGATAACTAGCCTTAAAATTTAATCAAGCAATAGCGAAGCATTTCTGGGACCACTAGTTTAAAATAAATCTTTTATTTATGAATCAGATCTATTTTAAAACTGCACATTCTGAACTTTTTTTGTACTACAATAATTTTAAAGGCAGTTATATAAATCAAATTGCTTAACTTCTACTGACTAGTCTTAGAATATTTGCTTTGTTTGTTATGGTCTACGATCTGGTTTATTTTAAGATGTAGTGACTGTTGCAACATCATGCATAACCCAAACAGCTAAATATATTTTATGACATCTAGCACATTCATTTGCTGTGTTTTTGAAAGGTTGAGTGATTCTTAACCTAAATATTTTGACTTTGTTCTCCACCCTTTCCTGTTGATAAAGTCGATACTGACGTTTACTTTATTTAGCAAACGTGTTATATGAATTGTATTCGAAATATTGACATAACAATTAAGTGGAGGATGTATTTGGTCGATTAAAATCAATTCAAAAATAGTTATTTCATTTTAGTAAAAATTGTTGTACAATTTGGTAGTTTTTGTCTTAAAAATATAGCATTATAGATATCAGACGAAGTGAGATAATGGAAATCTATTAGGCGACTAAATACTAATTAGTGAAATAAATACAGGAAATTTCTATAAGTATTTTATCTGGTTATTAGTCCATCTTGTGACTTCTTGAGTTGTCCTACTTACGACGAATTTCGAGACCGTAATCTCATTATCAAGTACATAATTTATATTAATCACTATTCAGGTTGTCATATGCACACAAAAACACAAACACATTAATAACAAAAAGTACACAACACATAATTTATAGTGCGACACGGATTGAGCCGGTTGGTGTGCACCATCTTTTCGCATATGATACACTGAACTAAACTAAACAGCCTACTTTTTACGGTGGTTATTGACCAGTTCTATCTTGATAACCGAGGGCTGTATTATATAAGTCATTGGATTGAAATGACAGCTTATCATTTAATATTTTATCTGAGTTATGTCTGAATTCCTTGTAAATTTCGAATTCTTCGATGGCGTTCATTAATCTTCCCTTTACGCAAAAATGAAGAGATTACGGTCTCGAAACGCGTCGTAAGTAGGACAACTCAAGTAGGGACAAGACGGACTAATAACCAGGTAAAATACTTATTCTAATTTCCTGTATTTATTTCATTTTATGAAGTAACTTGGATACCAAAATCATGGAACTAAAAATATTAATTAGTAGTTAGGAGGATTAAACAAATAAAAGAGAAATGTGGCGACAAAATCACACTGATTTGAATAAAAACCACGAACCACAAAACAAGAAACAAAAAACAATAAGTAAACAACTAAATTGTAAGTTATGTTTATTACGCTACCCTTATATACATTTCGATGACATGGTCATCATCCTCAGAGGGTTTTAACACTACTAATGTATACAGACAATATTACAGAGCTTTATATACCTGCCCCTCCCCTACTCCTCCCATGCCGTTCAATCCAAGACCGACCTGGTGGGGGAATAGGAGGAGCCACATTAAATCTACTACAAGTATCTATTATTAACAATAAAAGCATATTTAACAATGAATTATAAAACTATTAAATACGAAAAATAACAAACTGGTCTACTATTTACATTAAAGGCTACAAATATGGCAAATTTTATCAAAATCGTTAGTGCCGTTTTTTATAAAAAAATTATAACTGATTTTTGTGGGTTTTTTTGCCAAAATGGGGGTTGTTTTTCAAAATGTTTCAAAACCGTTTTTGGTGCATCAATACAGGCCTACTTGACATGTCTGGTGCAAATTTGTTTGAAATCGATCGAATAGTTTTCCCTCTATCTTTGTATACATACAGACATACATACAGACATGCATACATACAGACATACATACAGACATACAGACAGACATTTTTTAAAACCACTTTTTTGGACTCAGGGGGTCCCAAAACGGATAGTTCCACAAAAATCTCAACATCGATTTTTTTACGATCACTATACTTTCTCTATACTATAGTATAGTGAGAAAGTAAAATTATTATTTTATCGTTGTTTTGAAGACACAAAGTTTTATTACTTCCTCAAGTCTATTTAATGCCCTGCATTTTCTTGGTGGTTTATTAGGGTCAAAAAAAGATTCCCTAACGGTTGGAAAAGTTTGAAATTATATGAGTATTTTTTAAATATTTACCAAAAATTTCATCACAAATCAAAAATTATCAGATGCCTAGTAGTTTACATAGATCAAACCGAGGAAGCCGCATCGCAATTTTAGTGTTCTGTTTTACAAATTTTACTGTCGTACTTGTGAATACACATATCCTTATATATTCATTATTTTATTTAAACACTCTTGCAAACCGCATAAATCACTGGGGTGTAGGTGTAGTTAGAATTACTTCTAAATGCGAACCATTTTCCGTTAAGTATTTATGTGTTCTAACTTTCACATTTAATTTACGTCTGAAAAGAACATGAATAGTTTCAAAGCGAACACTAATGGAATTGTAAAGTTTAAATTCGCCATGTTTAAGTAAAGCTGTAAAAGCTGCTCTGTAGTTTTAGTGATATGCCAACCACATCGAGATATTTTTAACCAAATTGAACTTATACATTTTCTAACAAAACAAAAATTTAAAAGCGTACTTTCTAAAAGTGTAAATATAAAATTTACATAGCTAATAAATTTCAGCTCTAGGTGAGTAGTAAAACTGATTGATGCTTCCGTCTAACTTGTGAATCAGAGTTAAT
>JAGFPH010001079.1:151667-170386 GCA_018207615.1 Philaenus spumarius
TATCGGCCAATAATAAAACACATTTCAACCATCGCCTAAGCACTGAATATAATAAGCCCACAATAAAATATATCACATTCGTTGTTTAGGTATTAAATAGCTACAATAATACATATATATCCATCGCATAAGCACTGAATGTAATAGGCCTATAATCAAATAAACCACATTCTTTGAACAAACACTGAATAGAATATGCTTACAATAAAATATACCTCATCCTTTGTCTAAGAATTGAATAGAATATGTCTATAATAAAATATAATTTTTCCGTTGCCGGAATACCCACCCTGTTCTAGGTAGTCGGTGTAGAACACAATAAATGCGATACTGTTTCCTGTTACATACCACTAAAAAAAGGTTAGACTAGATTAGATTAAATAATTGAATGTGGTCTTATAATAAAATGTTTCAATTTTGTACGTAAAACCCTCATTTTACCCTTTGCCAAATGAATCATTTGCATTAAATAGAATCCCGAAGCAAAGTATCGAGCGTATAAAAAACGTATAAACAATACTTTAAAATAAGGCTATTCAATACTTTGTCGATATTCAACACATTATTCCACAAATAGGTTTGGCAGTATTTGATGGGTTACAACTTTTAAAATGTTACGTTTAGAAAAACTCACTAAAGAATAAATACTTTCTCCAGTGAAAATTTATGTTTATTTATTATTTATAAGTAAACTTCCTAATTAGAAAATGAAGGAGTGTAGGAGTTTTGCCTACGGGTATCAGGTAGAAAGGGTATCCTCCGCGAATTCCTCATATTGCGGAGTTTTGCCTACGGTTGCGGGTGGGCGCGAGAGGGGGAGGAAGAGAGAGAGAGACAAAGAGACTCTTCTAGCGATTATACCAGGTACAAAGGAAAGAATTCTGCCAGGTACAAAAATTATCACTTTACAGGTGCCGTATTATCACTTTATATAATTAGAATTAAAAAAAACTAGAGGACTTACCTAAACTGTTTAGTCACAGTATTTTGCCGATAACAGTATGATTATAATATTTGTATAATTATAATATTTCGTCGTATTATCACTTTATATAATTAGAATTAAAAAAAAACTAGAGGACTTACCTAAACTATTTAGTCACAGTATTTTGCCGATAACAGTATGATTATAATATTTGTATAATTTTAATATTTCGTCGTATTATCACTTTATATAATTAGAATAAAAAAAACTAGAGGACTTACCTAAACTGTTTAGTCACAGTATTTTGCCGATAACAGTATGATTACAATATTTGTATAATTATAATATTTCGTCGTATTATAATTACGAGAAAGGTGGATGCTCTTTAATAATCACTACAAGAAACGGTGTCTCTCTAACTCCCTCACACTCTCTTTCTTCCGCCCCCACCGTAGGCAAATCTCCACACCAAGAGGTTGCCGACGGCATCCCCCCCATCTACCTGACACCCGTAGGCAAAACTCCGGTTCCCAAAATGAAGGAGTTCTAAGGGTTCTTTACTCTTGTAGGAACACCTGCTTGTTTTATCCTTCTGTTGAGCTGCAGTTGATTTTGCTCTAAATAAAGGTTGTTAAAGAAACTGCAATGCAATTCACAACAATAAAGCATACTAGCCAACCACCAATAATCAAAGTCGTTTTTACCATCAACTATGGGAGCACACATTTGATACTCCACAAAGTGTTATCATACCGTAATTTTATTTAAGGATCAAAATAAATCTAACATTCTTTAATTTAGAATTTAGTCATACGAAATTTCTAAAATATTTATGATAATGTTACACAAAATCCCATCCCTTCCACTATTTCCGAAAGTACTGTAGAAAAATGAAATGAAAATGAAAATAGTGCTTTTATTATGATCTCATCAAATATTGACAAAATTTACTCAAGAACACATTCTTAGGCAATGGTCCAAAGACCGTCCGCTAGGTTGGCACTTAACTTAAAAATTATCAAATAACTTTCTCTTTTTAAAATGTAATAAACTTATAATAATTATATATAAAAAAGAAGACAATAGAAAGATAACTCCTCACCCAAATGTGAACATTTCCAGTTACATGACAAGTAATACTCATATTAAGTTTCCAAATTAAACTTTTTAACCATTATTTCTACCACTGTCACACTTCTTTTAAAAAATTTAATAAAAATCCTAGTTTGGTAGCCCTACATAATTTACATTAATACAGAGATCCAATTCTAAACTAATACAAAATACTAACATTTAATCAATCTTATCTTCCCTCTTATATGGATATTAATGTTAACAGCCAATAGTTAAATTCGGCTATTAATGGCCGCCTATAGGCCCAAACATCTCTCAAATATTTGGCAAGACAGCCAATCCTTGCCATTCAAATAGGATTCAAATTCCGTTTAGCTTATTATTGCGTTAGCAAAAATATTTTTGGCGAATTTGTCTAAATATGGGATATACCCGATACAAAGTGAAAGACTTTTTCATTTTCACTTAAATTACACAAAGAACATAAATAATTTCTGTCTGCCTTTCAGGGTTTGTAATTCATATGATCCACCCTATTGTTGACATGTCAAAGTCATCTTTAAAATACCGGTATGTTTTTTCTCCTAGGTCAAAGTCTAGGGTAAAGTACAGAGTATGATATGTTGCTAGCCTTGTTCTCTGTAAACAACTGTTTACGTTATCCCTGTCTATTGCCTCTACTACCCTTCCCATCCAGTCCGGCCAATGCTTTAACATTTGTAAATTTGACAACAGATTAATCTGATGTTTTTTTTTCTCCTAACCCTATCCACTGTCGGAACCAATAAATTTTATTTTTTATTATTTCAGTCGCCATTATAAAAGGAAGTCTGTGTTCTGGCATGAACAAGACTCTCAGAACAAAGTTAAATGCATTTGTAAAGTGAATACAAATTGTTTTGCAAACCTGACTAAATACAAGATATAATTTGGGATATTGTTAGGTAATCAAACACCCTCAATATATCCTCCACTGTATTATATTCCTTGAACTTGTAAGCGTAACACATAGTAGATCTTACAATAGCATTGAACATGGTATATTTTATACTTATCGGCACTTTATTACGACAGAATGTATTATGCCATACTGAATTCATAATAAATTTCACTGTTTGAGATTATTCATTCAAATGACTCTCCCATGATAATGCTGGAGTGAGTACGGCCTCAAGATATTTTTATTAACCACAACCACCTCTATCACGTTTCCATTGAATCACCATTTATCCGTCTGTTTGAACTAATAGTTTTGATTTATTGTACTGTAGGTACAATTTTTGATTTTTGTACGAATGTTAGGCAAATTAAATTATGAAAACATCCGTGTTAGCAATAGGCTACTCGTTTACTTTGGAGAAAAACATAATTTAGGCCTAAATGAAAAAGTGAAGGGAAATATGCTCACTGTGTACGGTAATTCCTTGAGCCCCCACATCCTTTCATTAGTTCCCCCACAAACGTACTCTTTTGTTTAAACTGTAGTTACATTGTGTATATGACGCATTAAAATATTATGTTGGTAAAATTTTCGGGACGGCTGGAAAAAATAAAAGTTAGTGAACGTTTAGAGTCTAACTATCACTTGTCATGTTTGTTCAGAATATTGATAGACCAACTAGAGCGATCAGCCAAATCCCCGAAATGATGTTTAGTACTGTACAGAAACCGTTCTCCCTCGCACGTGGATGAAATTTGGGAAATGTCATCTCGACACCAGTTGACATTTTGTTATAGGTTATTACGCATTATACCTGGAACACGAGCCAAGAGAGTGACCTTTATCTGGAGTTGAAATATTAAAAACTCCTTACTATTGTGTTCTCGGTGGGCTATAATTAATTTAGAATTTATTTTGCTACACAATTATATAATATGTAATGTTATTTTCCATTATTTTGTTTATTAATTCATGTTTGTTTTTTGAAAAATAACTATCTTCATTTTACTAAAGAGGAATAAGTCAATAAGCATAGAGGTTTAAATATGTTTTAAAGATGTAGATACTTCAAAGGGTGAAATGGATTGTCATGCGCAGTAAAAGTTGTATGTACTTTGTTGTGAAACGTTTTTTCCTCCTGTCTGCCCTCCCATTGTTATTGTTTTGTCAAAATGGTGGCAATTTAAAATTATTGAAATTTCCCATAATCTGTTTGTTTTACTATGAAAAAATTATACAGATAATATCAAAAGACCCACAAATCAAATAAAAATACGCTTCCTATCCAGTTTGAAAAGACTATTGCAAGTAACTTATGCCTTTAGCAAAAGTGTAACCGTGAAGATGCGTTATACTGTAAACTTCAGTACAACTATACAAATTTAGATAAGTATGGTCGTTTTCATCTTTTAATCTCTATTCGTACTTAATCTGATTAATAGATGTCCGATTTTCCAAAAATAATGTTGTATGTTTCCAGTTTGATTTGAAGGAAATTTTTGCAACTTGTATTAGTCTGTAATGTTTGGTACTGTCACGTTTCGTATGAATTGATTGATTTTACACTGCATTCAGTTAAGCCATGTAAAATTATATAATACAAAATTTAAATTAATTTATTTCATGCAGTTTAGATGTAGAATATTTGTTAAAACAAATCTTTAGGATATGTAGATGTAGACAGACAACGACATTTTCTTGCATGTAATTGAAATCATTTTTGAAGACCCTGTATATATTTTACATCCAGGATTGATAGAAAATTAAAAAAACGTTTTAAATAGAAAACATAAATTACATCGCAACAAATAGATTAGCAAGGATCTATTGCTCAGATCTATCAAGCAAAAAGCTAACTATATATTTAATAAATAATTTTATATTAATGATTAAACTCGGCCTATATTATCTACTAACTATATAATTAGTCAACCATTCATAATTAATTATACTAAAAGAGAAAACAGTAAATTCAATATAACTCTAAACCAATACATAAATAATTCGACCACGCAGCTGGACCGCTGACGTGAGTTGAGCAAATTTCCAACAATTTGGGAAATAGGTCTACTCACGACGGCGCTGTACAGCTGTCTGTGTGTATGCAATATATTAGTAGAATTTGTTTGCGCCTAGTGGCCTCGCGAGTTTGCACCACTTGTCTTCGAACCGGGTACTTTTATGGTATTTTAGATTTTGCTCGATTTTGGGGGAACCAAGCGAGCTATAAGGTAGCGTAAAAAAACAAAATGTGCAGAATAACATCCTACATTTTTATTTCTAGAAAAAACTCTAAAAAAATTCATTCTCGTAGTAAAATCTCAAAAAATTGTTACTTCCGGTCACCGGTCAGAAAACGTACTTCCGGTTGGTGGATTTTTTTGGCTAACGAACTCGTCCGAGCGACGTAGACAACCAACATTTGTACCAAATTTGAACCAAATCGGACTTAAAATGCGGCCGCTAGAATGCGAACACATATATATATGAATTTTAATGACACCCCAAAACGTGTTCTGGGGACCATGATCGGTGCTCATTCGCTACTCCCGACCTTGGGTCTCACCATAAGGGCCACTGCAATAGCTCATTTTTCGTATGGAAATTCGCTAATAAACAAAATAGTTAAACACGACCCACGGTTGCATTGCATTACAACCTTCATGACCTCACGAGTGCCCTATTTTTCTAATCTAGTTTTCATCACGAAGGTTTTAACGATTTGGCAACTTCACCTTACTAAGTGTTCTTCCGACTATCTGAGTTTCGGTTCATTACTTCCTTTCCTTAAATACGAAAACACACATCATACTTTATTTTCAGTAACTCTGGTTAGAATCTAGTAATGACATAATCTCGATTAGATGTAATAAATAGTAATTACTTTAATGATAATAAACATGGTATATCAGATTAATCAGTTTAATTATTTAAAATCATTAGCTTAGTTTAACTGGTGATTGAAACTTGTATTAGTAGAAAATGTCTTCAAAACCATTTCGGTATAATTTTTTTATTAAATAAAAAGTTACTATTTATTGGGATTTAGTATAGTTGACCAGATGATAGTAACCAGATCGCCAAAACGGTGTAGAAATTGTAATTCCAGGCATTTTAATTTAGGAATAATTATTATGGATGTTTAGTGAACAAATTTCTTAAAATAGTTATATAATATCAATACAATTGATAATATCCAAATCAAATGCTCACATGTAAAAACGCACGAACTAATATTATAAATACAAAATTCCCTTTTAGTGTGAAGAATATTTTCATAGCATACCTCACAACAAATTATAGCTCATAGCCGTAACAAGTATTTTTATCTTACTAAAAGAGATTTTCCATTAAACATAAATTATTAGTTAAGAATAATAGTTTTTAATTTCAACAAATAAACAGCAATATGCATATAAATTAAATAATTAGTGCGCAAATAATTTCTATAGTAAAACGTTTTAATATGAGTAATTTAAAATTTGTTTTGGAGTTATCAAAAGCAATGTATGGGTAAATAAAATATAATTGATTGCCACTTAAATGCAAGACTATTTTTATAATTATCTACACAGCCATTAGAAGGCAAAATAAGTTAATTATGTGGATTATATATAGTGTATATTTAAACCTTTTATTAAGCATATAATTTACTTTTTACTTAGACACCTTTCAGCAGTACAATAAATAATGAAGGCAATAAACAATGAAAGTATAATTTCACACCAAGCAAAAACTTATTTTTCTACAATAAGATATTTCTTCATTTTACGGGCTCATTTTTCTTCCAAGATTAGAATGGTTACAGTTTCACCATTTCGTCCGTAAAACCTCAACTCAACTTTATTACAACACTTAAGTACTTTATATATACACAAATGTTTGTATGTATGTACAGTAATCGTACAGTAGTATGATATTATTCGTGTTTTTTATATAAATGTAATATTTTGTAACACAGTTTCATTTACGATTAAAAGCTAAGAGAATTTATAAAAGTATCCACTATGTAAGATATTATGATAACAATCATTCTACCTTTTGTTATAAAAGTTAATATGCTTTATGTTGCACAGGATGACAACACGTTGGTACCAAGACAGAAATGTTATTCCAGATAATAATATATTCTATAAGTTCAGTAATTCAGAAAAACCACAAATTAAACAAAATATATTAGCTGACAGGATTGAGAGAATTTGAGACAATATATATCAAGTGGTCCATAAGTCAGTTGACGCTAGCAATTTTTAAGGTCAGCTGTTGTTACAAACCATACCACAGCTGTTAATCATTGTTGTCATTTAGTAATTGCTGTTTTTTTAGTTTGAGGTTATGTTTGATAGTTGTTAGTATGTTCATTGTTATTCGATAAACAATGAATAAAAAGTTAACAGCGTGTATTTGTTTTGCAAACATGGTTGAAACATGACCATAGTTATAGTGATGTGTGCGATTTGTTTAGAGAACGTTTTCCTAATGTTGAACCTCCATCTCGACAAGGTATTAACAAACTAAATTTAAGATTTGAACAAATTGGCTCTGTAGCTGAACTTCCACGTTCTGGTAGGCCATCAGTTTGTACAGAAGATAATCTTAATGTTGTGGCACAGTGTTTTGTGCAGTTACCAACGAAATCGCAAAGGAACGCGTCTATAGTAATATTATATTTGTATATTATACTAGCTGACCCGTATGGCGTTGCCCGTGGTTGTTGGTATTTTCAGTCTTTTTGACGTAATTGTAATTCTTTTTAAGTGTTCGTTGAATACCTGTGCGTATCCTACTGTGGTCATGAAAAAAAAGTCTACGCTATTTAGGAAAGCACTGAAAATTGTATTCCTGTAAAGTACTATCTAACATGAAAAAGCTTTAAATATATCGTTTTAATTTATAGTTTTTACTACGTTTGACTTTCACTTAATTTCATTGACAATGTTGCGAGCACCTACGGCCTTAGAGGAAGCTATACGTACCAAATTTCATTCCAATTCGTTCTTATAGGGATTTTTAGTAAGTTTGACCCCTCTCCCCAAACCATCCTAAAATTTCGAATTTCTTTTAACCCTTTCTTAGCGAGGGTTTAAATTAGCTGGGGGTCGTAGAATAGTTATTTGTGTAACTAGTGCGCAAAGTGACACTTTGCTGCACTTGAGAGAAATCTTTACGCACGAGCCGCAGGCGAGTGCGGAAAGTTTCTCGAGTGCAGCAAAGACACTTTGCGCCCGTGTAACACATTATATTTTTCCTACAGTTACTATAAACCATATAAATAACAGGTAATTGTATATAAAGGTGAACTTTTATTATGCATTTCCACAAATTAACAAATCAAAACTTAAACAAAATTGTTTCACAAAGTAACAAATAAAAATCTGAAATTCTGGAGTGCGGGAAAGTGAAATGAGTGCGGGAAAGTGAAATGAGTGCGGGAAAGTAAGTAAATGCAGGAATCAGCTACTTTGCGTACTATAATCAGTGCAAGAAGACCCGCTTTGTCAGGTAACTGTAGGAAAAAGATATTTGAATCACTTTGTAACATCCGCGTTAATTTAGGATGTAAAAAACTGGTTCAAATAGAGTTTTAAATGTATAGGCCTAATTAGTATAAGATATATATATTGTTTAGTATTTAAACATACAATACACAGTATATATCAAAATAAAGCTACGAATGTGATATTTTAATGGCATTTAGTTTAATTCAGATGGTTTGTTTAGTTTTCAATAAAATATGTTTAAACTCGTGTATGTTTATGGTTATGCATGGTGTCAAATAATTTGTTTGTTTTTATTATTATTGATAGCGAAAATATGTTTTGAAAAGTATTAAAAACTTCATAGTTATGATATATTTTATATAAACAATATTTTAAGCAGCATATCTCTAAGTAGGCCTATATAGACATTTAATAACCAATATTTGAGTTGAATTATAATTCTGTAGCCTAAGCATTTTTATTTGTGTTTGTTTATAGTTTTTCAATCTAACCTTAAAAAGCTGTTGGTTTTGAAGAGTATTAAAGTGATTATAAATTTGCTAAGTAATGTTGCTATGGTAATACATATAAACAAACATTAGCTTTTTATACGAACAGCTGTTTTTGTGAGCTATGGTTTTGAGTTCATACAATAAATGCTGTTCAGTTTCTTCGAAATTTTAAACTTTTTCAGGAAACTTTTCTTTACGTATAAACCTTCTATGAACTACTACAAACATTTTAAGACCAAAAATAGCCAAATCGGTCCAGCCGTTCTCGAGTTTTAGCGAGACTAACGAACAGCAATTCATTTATATATATATAGATAAATATATTTTATTTTTAATATATTAACAAATAGGATTTTATTTTTTACAGCATTTAGCATTTGATAAAGAGTGCAAGTTTACTATGAAAATTGTCCAGCGTACTGTTATTTCACGTAATAATGTATATACAGAGTCCATTACGTGAATATTACAGATATATAAAGTCCATTTAACCCCCTTTATTAGTTTTGTTACTAAAAATAAGTTAAAAAACTTTTCTATATATCTTGTGTAACAGATAACAGTACACATTTTTTTACATATCTGAACTTTTATGATTTAGGGGGCTTGAAGGCGTAGGGGTGTTAACAATTTCAAATGTAAAGGTAGGTCATGTAATACACCATTGAAAAGCTTATTAAAAGAGAAACAGACTTGCGCAAACTAGAGCTTAGTATTTTGCTTTGTTTCAAAGTAATGGACTATTAAAGTTCTGGAAAATTATATTTTTTTCATAACATCAAAGCAGGTTATTAATTTGTTATTATTAGGAATAAGTATCCTAAGTTGTAGGTTGAGATTAAAAATAGAAACTGTAAATAAATGTAGTACGGTTATCTGTATTTCTATGTGTACTTGAAAAACTTTCCGGGGAAAATGTAAATGGAACCGGGAATACAACCCTTGACTTTCGCTCCTGACTTTGTATGTGTAAATGATGAGTACCACTTTTCATGTACTGATAGGATGGAAATCCCTCCCTCATTTTGTTAGTGATATTTGTTGTGATAGCACTCAGTTTTAAATTTTTACAGCCGCTCAAATGAAGACAAGGTTGAAATTATTTTTTTACGTACAAGAACCTGCTTTGGTATTTTAATACAAATATAATTTTCCAGAACTTTGATTGTCCATTACTTTAAAACGAAGTAAGATATTAAGTTCTAGTTTCCGCCATTTTTGTTTCTCTTTTGGTAAGCTTTTCAATTATGTATTAAAGGACCTACCTTTATATTTGAATTGTTTAACCCCTTACCACCCCCCCTACCCCTCCTCTAAGCACCCCAAAATCATGGAGGGTCAGATATGTAAAAAAATGTGTCCTGTTATGCAACACAAGACATATACAAAGTTTGTTACCTTATTTTCATTAACAATAATACATACTTGGGGGGGGGGGAGGGTCTTTATGAACACTCTCTCTCTATATATATATATTCATAATTGCTCCTAACATTTTCATATTATTTTATTTGAATATTTTGTTCACATATAACTAATTTACTTGTAGTGCAAGAAGTTTTCAAAGCTGATGCAGTAAATGCAATATTATAATCTCCACCAAATTTTCTTGACAATAATATATTGAATGCAATTGTAATTAAATTTAACTAAGTCATTTTTTAAATTACACTTTAAATAAACAGAGATTTTATTGTTGTCTCCAAAAAAATATCCATAGTTTTTTTTTATCTGTATTGATTATTCAGATATTTCAGCGACATATAAATGATGACAGTATAATTACTTTTCAAGATTATCTTTTAATATTTTGAGAGTTAAAGTATTTTCTTTGTTTTTAATATTATTTATTTTAATTGCAATAAGTTTCACAAATTGTGTGTGTTTTTTGTACATATATATATATTGTTATAAAGCCAACTTTAATTGGTGTTTGTTTTATTCGAGTATAAATAATGTTTCGTAAAAAATAACTACTTTCATGCGTTATACTCTATCAATTGTCGACCAATTTTACTAAACATAAACGTAATAATCTAAAAAATGTAGGTGTGATTTTTAAATAACATGAACTTTAAACAAATATTTTAATAAACTAAATAGATGTAAACACTGACAAAGTGTGTGATGAAGTGTTTCCAATCTGTGTAGAAATAAGATTGTCTTGTTAGTTCAACTCTGTTCAAATTTAATCAGATGCTTGTGCTTGGAATTCGTATGTTGTCTTCATTTGTGCAGGTACTATACACATTGCAGCTACACTCATATCATTGCTTGACAGAGAAACTTAAGTAACAATTATATTGCTTTGTTAAATTTTGAAATGTTCCAACCAAGACTAAAATGATTAATTAATTGAACTCCACAAATTAATCGCACATCTTATAAATGAAAAGAAGAATACTGTATGTGTAATAATTTTAGGATTGCATAATTTATTATTGTAATTGTAGGGTATATTTTGAGATAATTGACTGTATTGAATACTCAAAACAAAGAGCGAGACCTTAAATATAAGTTTTCTTTGAACAATAAGAATGGTACTTTAAAACGCATTAGGTTAGTCTAAGGCGTACCTATTCAGTACATTTCCGGTAGTTATAGCTTTGGTGTTGTAAATTCATTATTGTTATTGACAAAATGCATTTATTTTTTGCCTACTGACTTACGGCCTACAAAGTATCGTGTACATTTGTATTGCAGTTGGTGCAACAAATTGTTTAATTCAGAGAAATATAAATTTTAATGTAACAAACAGTTTGTAATTTTAACTATAGTTTAATCAAAATGTGACAAGTTAAATTAATTAAAATATATTTGGGTTCTAAAGCATTATGATTTAAATAGAAGTGGTAAAACTCAAACAGTTAACTATTAAAACAATTTATAAATTTTAAATTCATTAGTTCAAACAAGTATATAAGGCTTCATTCTGTTCCAATTACTGAATGCCTGCCAACAGCAGCATTTAAACTTTTCTGTAGCTGAGAATAAAATACGTTTTCATACATGGGCCATACGTTCAATTCCGTTTGTATAACAAATTAATTTTAAAATGTTAAATCATTATTGGGCATTCACCTTTTTTTGTCATTTTACAACAAAATAAAGGAAGATTTTAAAATTATTTCAAACTATAAAATGAAATTAATTCATATAAATTCCAACTGGCTAGTATATTTAAAAAATACAATACAGATTTAAAAAAGTGCCTATTATCTTTGTACAGCTTGTAATGGAGATGTTGAAAAAACACATCATCATCATCTATCATCGATCAGGCTGAAGGAGCCTGTCAAAAAAGAAAATAAGATTTAACTAACTGAAACAAACGAACAACAACTCTGATCAATGTGCTTACACACATATACCACTGAATAAAAAATCAATTGACAGTACAGTTGTAATCCAACGACTTAAATGTTAAAATATTATCTTTATTTCCGATGAGATATGTCAGGAAGTTTTATTCCTATTATTAGTGCCCAGTGTTTTTATTTTAATATATCACTATTATTTAGCTTTTTTCTAAAATAATGCATGTTTGTTTAATTTATTTCAATACTATTGAGTGAATAATTACTTAGCGTTCCGTACTATTGTTTCTCTTTTACGACATGTTATTAATCATGGCGACTAAGTAATGGGTAGCCTATACAAATGCATAGCTAGGCGTATATTGCTTTTCTGTTTAATTTTAATGAAATATTAAGTCAACGAGACCACATAATTACTATTTACAATAATTTAAATTGTTTAAGAAGCTTTTTACGGATTGTTTCTGAATTACATTTTATTTGAATTAATATGTTCTATTTATTGATTTACTTATTTTATAACAGCAACCAAAACGAACAACTATATATTTATAAAAAACAAACAAAGTAAATATAACTACTGTATCTCGTAAATTAACCAAAAGTAAATTTTTTGACATACAATAAACTATAATAATTGAAATAATAAAAAATATTGATAATAATATTATAAATAATAATATACTGAAAAGTCAAATATACAAACTTAAAACATGTCTGAAACATTGTTTTGTAAAATAACTTGCTCCAGAGGAACTGTTGTTTTGAAGGTCATTGTAATTGAGCTGATTAATACTAGCTTAATTTACACGGTCTACAAAATTGCTATTGTGGAGTCAAATCAATTATAAATCGTATAAAATGAAATAAGGGCTTAATTTCCGCTTGGACACAATTAATGTAAATTGTTTAATTATGTTTGCGACTTATACGTATAGTACAATAAATTTTCACTTGACATTGCGAAATAAATTTACATCTTAATATTTTGTATGTATTAAATTCTACTTAAATTTATGAAAATTAAGTAATCAGACGTTTTATTAGATAGTACTGTTTTGTCCGATCAACAAAATTAATGACGTTGATATGATCTACCAAATACTGGGTCTTCTTATGATTACACTTATAACAAAAACAATATTTATTTTCTAATATTGAAGAAAAGCCAGAGGTTATCAAGAAATACTTTTCTTGTTGTATGAAAATTCACGTAAGGAAAACATTTTGTTATTGGCTTCTTTCGTTTTTACATGTATTAAGAAATGGAATGCAGCCACATTAATTTTCAGGCTTCTATCAAAGTCGAATAAGATGTGAAACTTTTTACAAAAATTAGTTTTCATACAATACGCACTTCAGTTCGGTTTACTTTCTAGAGAATATAGTGACAACTGACCCAGAGGAAAGAGAACCCTCACACTTTGATATAGATGGCACACGAAGGACGCTGTACTAATGGATATTCCTTTGATACCGCTGCTTTGTTCGTCTATTGAACTTCAATAGAATTCCATTAACGAGACCCTGGTAAGAGCCCTTGCCTTTAGCTATAATAGGCTCCCTCTGGCAGTCACATGCTAAATTTAGTAACTAGACGTTCTCAGTTTAAACTCTATAATTACTTTGAAACCGAATGTAATTTGCTGACAATAAAATCCAGTTCAAACGAAGGAGCTTAAGTACCTTTTCTAAATGAAATGCATACAAATTTGAAACTGCTCTCTATTACAAGGCAATTGGATTAGTCTTATCCTAAGCATGGAATGTTTCAAAACAGGAAATTGTCATTACACAAAACTCATTAATTCATATTAATATGTCGTACAACAAATTGCACTCGTGTTAGTAATATATAAAGATTTTTGTGATTAACGTATTTCGTTTTCCAGTTTAGAACAAACAATAAACAATAAAGGTGAATGAATAGCTAGACCGAAATTTTAACAGAAACCTGTGCAATTTCTCCGAAATATTTTAATGAATAAATGAACGTACATGGGAAAAAACATTTAAAACTTCTATAAATTGGTACAACTGTTGTTACTAAACAATGTAGTGAATGACAAACATTGCAAAATATAAAAACTCGGTTCATGCAACAATAAACATTGAGTTTATTTCATGTCATAAACATTAATGGGAAAGTATCCAAGAATAACGACACTGTATGTATGATATTTTCCATTTTATAAACGCTATCCCGTAACAATCAAACAATATTGTGACGTACATGTTATTGTATGTATATTTCAATACATCAATGAATTAGGTAAGAAACGTGTTTGATGTTGGTTCATTTGGCTCTAAAATTTCCTTGCACTAATTTAATTTAACTATATTTACTTGCACTAATTCAATGTAACTATATTTCATTGCCCTAAATTAATGTAATGTAACTATATTTACTTGCACTGATTTAATGTAACTATCAAGTAAATAAACTGATAGACATATCAATATCCACGAATGTATTGATCGCCATTTTTTCATAAGATATTACTGTACTTCCTTTGGAACTCATAGTCAAATGAAATGTTTGAGAAGAAATCAAAATTGATAACTCTGGACATTCTGATAACAACATTACTTTGTATTGTTATCATTGTATGATAACATTATATACATATACGGTAGTATCATAACTTTCGTAATGTTAGCGGATCTCGAGTGAAGGACCAACCCCTTCCCTCTATTATCAGGAAAGTGGAGATATAACTGTTGAATCGATTCAATCTCACGAAACTGGAAATTAATTTAGACATAGTTATATGAAATCTGATTTTTGTTCATCACAGCACAAATCACACATATTTAAGAATATAAGAAAATAAAGTTTTTGAATTTCTTCAAACAAAACTACAACGGATAGGATTTAAAAAATAAATTATTTACAAATTATTTCAAAACAATTTTTATCTTAAATAAAAATGGTTTATCTGATTTCTAAATTCCATTCCCATTATTTTTGGAATTTCAAATTGCAACGTATTTATAGTTTAATCATGTCTATCCTTCTCAGCGTTACAACCCATAATTTAATTGTCTCGCAGATATTTGATTTGATAACATTTAGTAAACCCAGCATTTAGCAAAACTAAAAAGAAATTATAATAAACTAGAAAATAAAATTTCCACTATCATCACCTATCCATCAAGGTTTGTAATCTTTGGATTTCAAAAAAAAACTTGACATTTTTATACATTTTTTAAGAAATTTAGGCCTCTAAAATCATTGCAAATATTTTTAGCCTCCTTTAACTTACAACCGAAGCTTCTTGAGAAAATATGTAATTAGTACTTAATAAATTAACTTAATTTTATTTAGTAAATTTATAATCGTAATAGTAATTAACTGTACTTGGTATTAGTCCTTTCAATTGTAGATAGGATGAATTGCAAGTGTTATCCCACAAAATCTCCAGTCCTTTTAAACACTCTAAAAGCAATTATTTTTTAACAAATATGAGTAAATCATCAATCCCGAAAGGGCTAATCCCACTGAAACTTACTATTTAGAACCTATTTAAAAAGAAAAAACATAAGGATTTGTCTAAATTGTTTTTGGTTTACTTTAAATGGTGCCATTTGAAAGGCTGAGGTGCATCAAAATTCGCTAAGACGCACCGATTCCTTAATTAAACTGTTGAAAAGTTGCACTGTTTTTACAACTCTTGCGTTAAATATATCTATACTAATATTATAAAGAGGTAAAGTTTGTTTTTTTTGTTTGTTTGTATGTAGGGGGTAATCTCAGGAACCACTGAACCGATTGAAAAAATAGTTTTACTAATAAAAACTACTCTATCACAGACTAACATAGGCTATTACTCATTTCGATAAAAACATTTTTTTAATTATTTGTAAATTTAGTCAGAAAAAATTCTTAGATTAGGCCTAGACTGTTAAATCAACACATGTATTTACATTTATTTCCATAGCAACCAATTGAATAAAATAACAGATAACAGCTGTTTGCTGTAATATTTCCATTAACAGCTAATTTCAAATTTTTATTTCAAAATTTTAGGTCAGGTTTTTAATAAAGTGTAGACCTGAGCCTCGCGTTTCTTTTAACCTTTATTATAACCTCTATTATAAAATATACAAAATAATTTGATTTGAACATTTAACATTATTTACCGTCTTAGCTTTGGGGTTATTATTAATCCTACTCCTTTATTATAAAGAAAACATAACATGATTATGTGTATAGAAGGTTCAAACGGGGTTAACGTGCTGAGCACGCAGGGGTTTCCATTAATATTAAAAGAAAAAAGTTATAAAATATCATCATATTATGTTTTATTACAATGTCATATAATGCATTATCATTTTATGCTGTTTCTCCAATTTGTTTGTTTAGTTACGTGTTTGCACTAATTACGTTTATTGTATACATCTCAATACGTTTTTACTTAAAAATATCATTGAGTCATATTTCAAGCACATTATTTAATAATTTGTATACAAAAGTTTAACAATAAAAGTAAAAGTTGTATTACTCAAGAGACTGCGAAATGAGGCCGTCAGTTGCAGGAACAGCTGGGAAAACTTCTACTTCAAATTATCAGTACATTCTCAAGTCTATTGCATAACAATGACCCAATATGTTCAATTCAAAGTTTTATAAATATACAAATGGAAGTTGTGATTACATAAAGTTTAACTTGATCAGTTAAGTTTAAGAAACACATGGGTTACCATTTTCAATGGTATTCAATGGTATCTGGTCATACAAACCAGATTGTCATGTCGTATTTCAATAAACGCGTAATTTTAAGAGATTTTGACTGGCTTAAGGCCCGAGAACAGATTTTGCATATTATTTTTTCTCATTTTTAAAAAATATAACGTTATAAAATACCGTTTTTGAGCTTAATGAACGAGTGCGTTAACCAATTTTATTTTATTTAATACAGAAATTCATGGTTTTAAGGGGCTTTAATTTGAAGTAACAAAATCCATGTTTGCTTAACAAATTTTTTAGATGGAGGTTTTGTGATTTTTTTAAAATAGGTTTTCTAAGCTCCCCCTGACGGTGAATAACTGTCCCAAGAACAGAGTTTTCATCTTTTTCCGATTTTTAAATAATAGAGGGGGTAAATTAAAAAAATCACTCTCTATTATGATGTAAGGAAATATTACAAAGTAATTAAAATATATTACATTTTTATTCTATTGTTACACGGTAACAAAAATAATAATAACAAGTATTACTAAGACTTATAAAATCATATTTTTTTCAATTTTTGTTAAAAATATGTAGACAGAGGCATTTTAATGATAAACTCTTAATATAAAATAAATAAAGTTGTATAAATTTGTTATTATCTTTGAACTCATACAATTTTTAAGACAATATGTATTCACTTCAAAGTACACGTATATGTTCTGTTTCATAACAATAACATTTCTTAAATCATGAAGTATTGCGAAAATCTCTAAATATTTTAACTGAACTAGTTTTATTGATATCTTACATTTATATTCGTATACTTAAACTCTTACGATTTACGAATAGTTTATTTTATTATTATTATTATTACAATAAATATCTCTTAGTGCAAATACATTTCACAATAACATAATATTTAATAAAACCGTAAATTAAACTTAACTACAGAACAACCCACCTCGTACAAATTCAATCGTTTTGTTTACTTTTTTTATTTCAAATCTTTACCTATACTAAATCCAGGGCCAGTAACTGAGACGTTAAAACCCAAATAAACTCGCAAATATCATTTGATATTTTATAGCTAAAAGAAAAATTGTATTGCAATTTAGATAATCATTATTAGTTTCACAATATTAGTTTTTGACAATTCAATCTAGTAATTACCACAAGCAAATCTAAAGTTTTTTACTTCAACTTTCCTCCATAATGCTCTACCAGGTCTTTATACAATATCAATATCCAAACGTAGAATATTGCCAAAGCTATTCTCTTCCCTTCATAATGCTTCTGACCCTACACCCTTACCCTAAGTTATGGTGCTACTACACTCCACGCCCGCATTGCGGCCAACCCCTTGACATCTATGTTTTATAGCGATCACTACCTGGCTGCGATCAAATTTCATTATGTGACAATAAAATACACACAATCTTGTATATCAGAGTTTAGAGGAAGAGCTTTTACTCTTGTACCAAGGGTGAATTGTGTATATTCAATTTCGTTAAAAACTTTTCAATACTATGGCTGGAAAGTACTACAATCTTGAATTTCAGAGTTTAGTAGATAGACGAGCTCCTATTCTTGTAGCAAAGCGGAATTGTATTCATTCAATTCCATTATGTGACAGTAAAGTACCAGAATCTTGTATTTCAGAGTTTAGTAGATAAAAGTGCTGCTATTCTTGTATCAAGGCGGAATTGTGTATATTCAATTCCATTATGTAACAGTAAAGTACCAGAATCTTGTATTTCAGAGTTTAGTAGATAAAAGCGCTGCTATTCTTGTATCAA
>JAGFPH010001079.1:171521-206002 GCA_018207615.1 Philaenus spumarius
TATTATCGGATCAAAACTGGGTCACATTTAAAATCTTAATTCTTATTTAAACTGATTCTTAAAACCTAATTATCTACATATATATAAAGCTGACATACCACTGACTCACTCACTAACTCATCACAGTTATCTCGAAAACCGTACCACCTAGGAATGTGAAATTTGATACACATATTGCTCATAGGCCCTAGAGACGTACTAAGAAAGGATTTTGAAATATTTCGCGTTTAAGGATTGAAACAACCCCTAAAACCATATATATTGTTTGTTTTATATCTCAAAAACCATATGGCCTAGGAACGTGGCGTTTAGTACACATATTGCTCATAGGCCTTAGATTTGCACCAAGAAAGGATTTTAAAATATTTCGCGTTAAAGGGTTGAAAAAACCCCTAAAACCATAAATATTGTTCGTTTTATATCTCAAAAACCATATGGCATAGGAACGTCGAATTTGGTACTCATATTTCTCATATACCCAAAAAGTGCACTATGAAAGAATTTTGAAATATTTCACGTTTAAGGGTTGAAACAACCCCTAAAACCATAAATATTAATTTGTGTTCTTTCCTTAAAGCTAGAAATAAATTTGGCATATTCATTTTAAGGAAATATTTAAATGCATAAAGCTGATCAAATCTATCTCGATTGTTATACTTTCCTTAAAGACAAAAAGCTAAAATATTGTAAATTTATTTCTTATTTCTTATAAGATAGAAATAATAAGTAAACCAGTTTTACATTACGTTCGTCCTGTTATGGGTGAAAATGTAATAACAACCCCTACAAACAGTAAAAAATATACATTTTGTACCTTCCTTAAAGCTAAAGATATGATAATTTGTAAATTTATTCATTACAGGATACATAGAAAAATATCCAGTTTTACATTTTTTCAGGAGGTGAAAATGTAGTAAATGCCCTATAAAACCTATAAATAATAGTTGAATATCACCTAGGAACATGAAATTTGGTACACATACTGCTCACGGGCACTAGAGGCGCACTAAGAAAGGATTTAAAAAAATATGGCCTTAAAGTTTTGAAACAACCCCTAAAACTATACATAAAATTTGTTTACTTTCCTTAAAGCTAGAAAGTTGAAATTTTGTACATTTATTTCTTAAAAACACATATAAAAAGTGAACCAGTTTTACTTTTTGTCACATTCTGTTAAGGGGTGGAAATTTAGTAACAACCCCTAAAACAATTAATATTAACTAGTGGACCGGGCAATGCTTCGCTATTGCTTGATTTACCTAACCTAAAATTATATTCAGTTTTTGATCCAAATCAGTTGTTGATCAAAATCAGCTGTTGATCAAAATCAGCTGTTTTAAGCTTTTCATACGAACAGCTGTTTTTTGTGCCCCTGATAAAATCAAAAGAAATCTTTCTTCTTCTTCCTTAAGATTGACCTTCCATAAGATTAACATGGCAACTTTGAGGGCCATTGGGGCGAAGCCCTTAACATACATTGAGCTCATTTTAAGGGAAGCACAACTTCAGAGTGAGCTCTGTAAAATGACACTAAAAACATCAAAATCGGTTAAAAACTCTAGGAGGAGTTCTACTCACAAAATAACCCCTAGCAAATTAATTATGTATAGATTTATATACTTTCCTGAAAGCTAGAGAGCTGAAATTTTGTACATTAATTTCTTACAAGATGCATATAAGATAAACCAGTTTTACACTTTGTAACGTTCTGCAAAAGTACAGAAAAGTAGTAAACACCCCTAAAACTATAAATATAATTGGTATTCTTTCCTTAAAGCTAGAGATCTAAGATTTGGATTAATTTTAAGGAAATATTTAAATTCGAAAGCTGATCTAATCCATCCCGTTCTATGCATGCGCATATTAAAGTCGTATCTGTTCGATCTGCAACATCCAGCTAAGACTGTGATTTACCAGTCTGTAGATTTAGCGGTTGAAAAAGAAGACGCTCTTCACTCTGAATTCTTTATTTTTAATTGATTTGAATTATTCAGCAAACACACCTTGACGAAGGCGATTGACTTGCAGCCAACGAACAAAACATACCAACTAATTGAAAATGCATGTAATAATTCACTTTCGTGAAATAAAAGATGAAAGAAAATGAGGGAGAAATATTACAATTATGTAACATAGTGATGCAAAACAATTCCCCGTAGCGAAGCACAGGTATTCAGCTAGTTAGTAATAAGCATATCAGATCATGCCAGCAATTGGTTTCGTCGTAGAGCACAATATTGTTGATGGCAAATGAAACACGAGAGGTATATTTCGTGCTCGCGATAAAAATATTGTTAAACTGTAATATGTACAATAAAGAATCTTACAACATTTTCCTCTCTCCCTCCCTCCTCCTTCCAATCTCTCTCTCTCCCTCTCTCAGTGTATGTGACTGTGTGATGGTTCGCTTATTATTTAACTTTAACACATGATTTAAAAGATAGTAATTCAATAATAAACTCTTGTCAGATAAATAATAGAACTAAGTTAACTACAGCACTATACAATCCACTTACACGTCTTGTATACAGGCCGCATATTTCTATAAAAAACACGAATGAAGGATTCAAAGTAAAAACTCGTTTTATTACTAATTGCTTCTATTCAAACCCATTTATAAAACAATCGTATAGAAGAGAAAATAAATTACATCGTTTCAGATACAGATTAGTTCATTCGTACATTTTGCACCACATCATCCTTTTAAATTATATTTTAAACTCACATATTATTAGTTATGTAGATATCAAATTTTTGAAAAAGAATCTTTGTTTAATTGTTTTATCCGCTTCAGCAAATATGATTTATAAGCTCCGTAATTAACATAATTTTTTATTAGTATAAGTTTCCATAATGAATGTAATTTTATGGGATCGTGTACTTCAATACTTTAAAAATCTTTTTCTACCAGTATTTCTGAAAACTCTCTCCTAATGTTCTCTTTACTATCCATGAGGCTCTTAGCCCACAGAGAGTTTAGTACATACATTAATCGTAATAATTGTATATGAGCTCAGACTAATTTTAACAGCTGTCTAATGTCAAACGTATTATAATCCATTTTTGTATGTTATTGAATTCCATGTTATAATTAATACAGATTACATTACAGCTATCAGGTTAAAGTAAGTTTCTGATTTGTTTAGGAGTAGATATTTTTAAAGAAAATTGTGAGCTGAATTCCATAGTTTTTTAAAAGCCAATTACTTTGACGGTGAGTGCGAACAAAGTTCTGTTTTATTTTCATATTATTTGTAGATTCTTTTCATAACCTAGTTTTTAAGGATTGTTAAACAAATTGAGCTAATTAAAACAAAGGTGAAAACACTAAATATTACAATTTGGCATAAATTAGGTATTTTAATATTTTAAAATAAACATTTTTAAACGAATAGTATACCCAATGTTTCCAATTTGAATTAGTTTCTATTGTATCTTCGGCTGATTGATGTTTTAACTATTATGAATTATTAATGATTACTATAAAATAATAATTTCAACTGATACAAGTTTTAAGTGGTAATTTCTGTTTCGTAATTTCAAGTTTAAACCTATACAATGAATAAACAACTTATGAACAACTTAACTACGAAATTGTGTAAATAAACAATTATTTCAATAAATAATTATAATTATCCTCACAAAGTGTCTCTTAATAATATATTTCTAAAAATATGATTAATAAGAGTAGTTATAATGCAACTTGAAAGTTGATTCCTGAATTACATGGTGTGTTGAAGTTTTAATTATTTAACTCTTTGCGCAGATATTGATTACCTTTTCACTACGCATCCCGAATTCAATTAGTCTAACTAGAATGATGTAAAACGTTAAACAAGACAAATTACTCGTCACCGCATGTTATCAATATTTCGGTTAAGTTAATTTAATTAATTAATGTAGTTTTAAATCACCTGTTAACTACCAATGTTTTCTACAAATAAATAAAAATATAACTTTAATTTTGGTTTAACAGTTTTTAAAACTACTGTTTAACCTCATTATGTTAAGTTGCAGCATTTAAAAAAAAGCAATATAGATAAACTGTTTGTTAAGAAAACATACATCAATATGTAATTTCATGAAATTTAGTAGTTTTCGTACGAAAAATGATAAAATATCATTTTAGTTTACACTTTACTAAAAAAAGATACGCTTGCCATGTGATTTACTGTTGGACTGCCGATATATTCCGGTGCATCTTTTCGTCGTTCAGTATTTTTTGCAGTATTAGGCTGAATTGATTAATATAGTTATTACAAATGCGCAATTTTAAAATTTGTTGATCAAATTATTTTGTGGGTTTAATACGCAGTTATTAATACAGACATCGTGCCACTTGGTTTTTGCAAATTTTTCGACTTAAAAATGTCCTTAAAATGACGTAAACCATTCGTTATTACCGTTCAAAATATTTTAGTTACGACCCCTGGGTTCAATTTAATATTGTTTTTGAAATTTTAAAGTAATTTAACGATCTTAACCTGGTAGTTTTAAGTTTTTATCTGTTTTAACCTTATGTATTTTATAGTTTTAACTATATTTATAGGTTCCCATACGTTTAAGTCACCTTGTATAACTATATAGTGTTCAAAACTATATTAATTCAATACACTGATCAGTATGTCTTGTATGCACTACAGTAGGAACAGCAATAATATATTGTTACTTGCCAGTAAAATTCTGCACATAACATAATTGCAATGGAATTTTTATTTTATTTCTTCCCTGCAATACTACATATCCAATAGAAATACTACCAGGAACGTTAAATACTAATTTTTACCCAAAGTAAAATATCACATAAATTAATTGATATTATATTAGTTTCTTTCGAATAAAACTATTTGCATGGTTTTATTTACTCTAACATTGTTGATTTGCATGCATAATACTAATACAAAATTATTATTTATATTATATTTATCACCTGGTATCAATATTCTCCTATTTATAGGTTAAAACATATACAGTATTGATCTATTCACAAACTAAATTTTTTTTATTTTAAACAATACAAGGCTTTTCTATAAAATTACTTTTATAGACTTGTTACATTTAAATTTCCAAATAACCTTACATAATATTCGTTCATTTATTAAGAGTATAAAAATACTTAACATGTCACGACAAAAGTTGTTCTAAGTTTGATATCATAAACGATTTGACCACCTAAGTATAAATATTAAATCTTTAAACCAGGTGTTTTTGTTCAATCGACAACCTAAATGGAAAATGTATCTGTGTCAGCGTTTTCTTTATCAGGATAATTCTTTATTTGACAACATATTATATGAATCTAAAAATAAATGGCTTCGACACAACGAAGTTCTTCAGCCATTGAAGTTCTACATAATAATTCCGTAAACAAGATTCTAATAAGAGCCCTTAACTTTAATAGGGTACCTCTAGTAGTCACTTGCTAAATATAACGAGATGCGCTTAACATAATCCCATCATTACGAGTATACGTCGCAGTTTATTGTCCGCATAGCTACCAATACTAAGAACTCGTTGAGAGTTTATTCAGATTTAAAACTAAAGAGACTTTAACAGGTGATTCAAATATAAACAAAATTTTAAAATACATTTAATATGTCTCAATAACACATCTTTAATTGTAAAAAAAATTATTTAAATAATAATAATCAATCAAACTAAAATGTTCAGAGTCTTAGCAAGTTCAGCCAGGCGAGGGACATTTGGTTTGCTATTCTGTTAGGTTAGGTTTCTTTTAAAATATTTAAATTCCAAATTTACGCCTTTCCGAATTGAGATTTTTGTTTTTGCATAGTCGGTTTGTACGTGGATTAATTCATAATGTTTAGATTAACAACTTGTGCACATCGGGTTATGAAAAGAAAACAAATATTATGAATGATAATCAGCAAATATTGTTGAATACCTTCAACATTGAATACATTAGTAACCTTTTAAAAAGTATGGGATTAATTTCACAATTTTCGTTTAGGAGTTATTCTTTAACAACAGAAACATACTTTAAAGTGACCTTTTTATACAATCTATATTCATTTCAAGAAGAATCATTATCAACTTCTTCAGCCATTTTTGTTGTTTTAAATACTGTAATAAATGCTATTGAGGGGAAAACCAGATTGCTTCTGTTTTCTGTGACCTCTCAAAAGTTTTTGATTGTGTAAAACATCGGATTTTGTTACAAAAACTTTAATATTGTATGGTACGTGGGAAAGCAAATAGTTGGATAAGTTCATACCTGTATAAGGGAAAACAGAGCGTTCTCTATACCGACAGCGCTCTGAACTCTCACCATTCTAAATGCGAAGTAGTCTTTCGTGGTGTTCCTCAGGGCTCAATATTGGGACCATTGATTTTCCTAATTTATGTAAATGATTTGCCTTAAAATGTTGAACCCGCAAAAGCAGTATTATTTACTGATGATATTACTTTAATAGTAGTTGGCAAAAATTATACAGACAATGTCTATGGCATAATATTAGTTCTGTAAAAATAACTTAAAACTGAATGTGACAAAAACGAAATTTATTTATTTTAATAAACTAGGTTGCATACCTTGCGTACCGTCAACAGTGCTGTCCTTTAATTGGCGACGACCGGTTTCAGTAAATTTTAGTTTACAGTAAATCATAAATTATATGTAATGAAAGGTAAGGAAGTAATCCAAAGCTCAAATAATGTTAAATTTCTTGGCATTAACCTAGACTTAAATTTAAATTGGAAAAGTCACATTTCAGGTTTAGCCGAGTCACTGGCGTCAGTTTGATTTGCTCTCAAAATTATTTCCTCTGTGAATAGTTTGAAAGTAATAAAAGCCGTTTGTTTTGCCTATGTCAGTTCTCGTCTAAAGATATGGGGTGGCATTCTGGGATAACTCTGTTGAAGCAATTAAAATATTCCGTTTACAAAAAAAAATCTCACGCTCAATGTTCCATCTAAATTATAATCAATCTTGTATACCTTTTTTTTTCAAAAAACATAATATTTTAACATTAACTTGTATTTATATTTATGAAACTTTAATTTTCTTTAAGAGCAATCATAATATATTTGAAATTAATCAGCACTACCACAAATACCCTATCCGTCAAAAAAATTTTCAATATCCTGTCCATAGACTTATATTTTTTGAACGAGGAATTTATTACTCTGGTATAAAGTTGTTCAATACACTTCCAGAAAATGTTAAAATCATAGGTTCCATCCACAGTTTCAAGAGTTCACTCAGGTGCTTCCTCCTAGAAAATGCGTTCTATTCTGTGGAAGAATATATTTCCAGAGGTACTTGAGCCCAGTCTGCATGTGTCGGGAAGGGCTTATTTGTTTTCAAAATATTAATATATTCAATAATTATATATATAAACTGTGTTAACTGTGTTTTTTTGCTTTTTAATAAAATGTATGTGTGATTGTGTGTATATGTATGTTTCATTGTTTGATACTTTTATTGATATGACATATGTAAGTAATGACATGTCACATGTTCCATTGGAATAATTCACAGAATAAGTGATGAAAAGAATAAATAATAATTAAATAATATAACTTATCTTAATAAATACTACAATGCTGTTTTACTGCTTTCATTATTATTGTAAAACAACTCAGACATGAAGGCATCGCAAAAAACACTAATTTAGTAAAAGTATTTAAACTAATATTTTACTTGTAACTTTATGTCAAACATACATTTAAATGTATATTCAAACCTTTGCCGCTAGACACAGTGCTCAAATACAATAACGTACATTATTTGTACTAAATGTTTTGTGTAATAAGAGACATTGTCAGTAAAGAGAACAATAGATGGAATTATTCACGTTAAATGAACTCTAAAAAACAGATATACTGTTATAGAAAACTTTGTTTTAAATGTTAAATCCTCTAGGCCTTAAAATTAAATCTATATTAAAAAAAGTTGGGTTTATTAAGTTAAAATACCTTGATAAAATCGTCACTGTAATAAATTATTTCATGTATTTATATACAGAATCTTAAAAAGTGTGCAAACAAATAAAATACATTTGTTAAGCATGCCGGAAATTTTAATAAACAGTATTTTTTAGAATTAAAAAGTCTACAGTAATTAATCTATGAATTTAAACATAATTTTAAGTAGGTATGAAATGACACAACCGGAAATAGCTTAATTATTATTATCGTACCTAAGTCCTACAAACACGTATAAAAATTTAAAGTATTGATAAAATTCGTTTTTATTCAAACTCTTTATTCTGTGTCATATTTGATGAGCGTGCTCCCTGATAAATAAGTTGAAGTGAAATATGTATAATCTCCTTAGGGCTTGCACAATATTGTAAGGATTTTAAAGTTTCGAACTTATCTATTCAGCCATCTAACTATAAGTTCTAACAAAAGTGTTAAATTTGAGTTTATTTAGTAATAATTCAATATACTCTACAACTAAGTCTTATTAATTACTTTGTTTACAATAAAAGTTAGAAATGTTCACGGGTTAAAGATGAAGGAAGAGAAAGAGAAAATTGTTAAATAATTACCTGATTAGGTAAACGATGAAAGCAGAGAGAGAAGTTTGAAAATTGGTTATTGAACATATTGAAATCTTGAAGCTCTCGTGTTTTATTTGCCATCAATGATATATCAATGATATTTTGCACTATGAAAAAACAATGCGGGAATGATCTAATAAGGCTAATACTAACTAGGTTTATAAATCAGCTTACATAAGAATGAAGATTATTATAAATGGGACCTAGTTTTGTTCAGATAAAGTCTTGAGAAAATTCAAAAAGAGAATGTTGGTTTTTATCTACTTCCGAATGTGTCTGGGTGCGTATATGATTTGATTGGAAGTACGTTTAATGTTGGAATGACAGAACAATCGTTATCATAACAAAAGACCTTGGAAATACCAAACAAAACATATTACAGTATGTTAAAAAAATATACGAGATAAATTTATCTAAACGGTCAAACTGTCAAAGGTCTTGAGACGGCTGCAGTAGTACAAAGTCAGAAGTTTCAAGTCAACATCTTGAATTACTATGTCATTTCACTCCCGCTTTAAATGTAACTGTTTGATTTTAATTGTACATAATATCCCGTTAGTATTTTTTATGGTGAATGGATGTACTTTTAACGCTAAGGGTTTTTAATTGCAAGTGGAACATAATTTTTCCTCAATACTTAATGTAAGGTAAAAAATGTGCATAGTGACCTGAAAGTTCTTTCTTTTTGGATCTGTTGGAATAATAAAATGTGTATACATTCAAAGAATATGTAAACAATTCGTTTATACAATGTGCTTACATTTACACATATATTTCTAATATGCAACAACTAGTTCATAACACTTTTAATTAAACGTAGGTGTCTTAACTATTTTTTGCTTTGAAATTGAAATAATTTGTCATTGAAGCTGTTTTTTTCATTTTATAAAATCTTATTCTAGTTAAATTGAATGCTGTACCTAAACTAATTTTACTTAAATACTATCAATGATTTGCAGTCGATATTTACCTAAATTATAGTATTTAGTCATGTATCTAATACATTTTGTTTAAATAATTGAGGCTGTTTACAGATATCACTTAGCAAACAAGAAACTTGTGTTTTAAATTACTAAACTATGAAGTTTGTCATAATGTATGACGTTTTAGTGAAACAAAAATACTAATGTATTTGATAATGTGATTTGCAAAGTTGAAATGGTAATAGTTTTTAAAACACTCGGATTAAGATGGCTAGAATTACTACAAAAATTGTTTCTGAAATGTATAACCAGCATGCTTTAGTAAGAGCACAGAAAGATTAAAGTAATAGTATAGAATAAAATCGCAGTATGAACACCAAGAATATACACAGTGTAGCTAACAGACCACAAATAACAGGTTAAAGCACACAATAGGGTAGTAGGCTACTCTTGTGCTTGGTTTCTATTACAAGTATGTACTTATTGAATTAAACGATTTTTCGAAAAAAAACATACAATTTGGAAAAAAATTAAGTATTCGTGAACTTTTGTTTACTTATCCGTGTTTTTATTTTATGTTTTGAAAATAATAAGTAAAATAAATATTATTAACTACAAATGCTAATAATATTTGCCTTGAACCTAGTAAAAGTATATTTAAAATATCTTATCATTTCTCTAGAAGTATTTTACATCTATTTTTAAGTATATTACTATAAGTTTCCTTTTAACAAAATCGATTGGAAAAAAGTCTGAGTTGAATAAATGTAATATGTGTTGCATATATGGATTGCACATCTGTGTATTTGCTATTTTGCATTTAGATAGGTGTACTCTACTTTACAATGAAGAGTGTAATAAATTAATAACTGTTATTTTTATAAATCCTGTTTTGCTTTACCGTTATTGAATGTAAAAATTAAAACAGTATTAAGAATTCTACTAAGTAAAGAATGCAATACATAATACAGTATTTATTAACGCATCTTTACGCATATATTAAATATCTGGAACAACAGAACTCGTTTACCAAGGGTGAATTAATTAATACCAAATAAATCAACGATCACATACAGAATATCGAAAGATGTATGTTGCGTCACAATTTTTTAAACTAAAAGTTCAGTTAGAAATTGTAGATAGAGCAGAATACAAAATATCTAGTCTTGTGAAGGTTTTTACAATGCAAGTACAACGCCTTACGTTTAAGTATATAAGTTATGAAGGTATTTTACCTTAAGTAATAATATTTAATTTATTTGTATACATTTACCTGTGGCTTGTACTTCACTCGAGTATATAAACCTAGGTCCTATGTAAGCATTAATTTTTAAAGATATTAATATTTTATTAAGGTTATTATCTATAAGTTTTTATTGTAATAGAGATTAATGTTCTTTGTGTTAGCTTAGCTTATTCTGGTAGTACGTAAATAAAAAATATTAAAATATTATTCTAGCATTACTTAACAATTAAACTATGTAAGTTATTATATCAAATACCAAACACTAAGATAAATATAAAAAGGAAAGATCATGACATTGTCATATTAATCTTCCTAATTTGTTGTAAAATCATAATAAAATAAATGTTTTTTTTTTTTATTTTTTTTTTTTTTTTTTTTTTTGAAGTTATAAATAAAATAAATGTAAAATAAATGTATTTACAGTATATACAACGTAATAAAAATTTTAATCTTATATGTAAAATACAATATATATTATATAGTAATATATAATTGATAGTTAAGGAAAATACTATTGTAAGATATTATTATAGCATTATAAGATGAAGCACAATCTTTAGTTTACACTTCAAATTCTTATCTTATTATTTTATCATTTTTACAACTTAATTTAATCGAGAGGTAAGTTTAAACATGATTGAGTTGAACTTAATTTATATTTGTTTACATATTTTAATGAAATTTCAAAATTGAATAATTTAATAAATAATTAGATTTATTTAATAAATTATTCATAGCTCTTTGTTCAACTCCTTTCCACTATAGTCTCAATAAATACATGTGAAACCGAATATAATCCTTCTTGATCTCACTTTCATATACAAATAAATAATTTGTAAGACTGTACATTCTCTGTAAAAACGGAATTAGGATGATTGTCCATTTTTTGTATAGTTTGGTTACTGCATGTTACACCATTTTACACATTTAGTATGATTTTAAGTGCGAATAAAATCAAACTAATAAGTTATGGTTAATTTTCGGCTGCAATTTACTAATAAAAGAAGCATAACCCAAAGGAGGAGGTTGAAAATTTTTTACTTCTTTTTTACTAAATTTTATTTTTTTTTTTTTTTTTTTTTTTTTTTTTTTTTTGTCACTATGAATGTTTATTTTAAATTATTTTGTTATAATCTATGACTGTTTTTTTTTTTTATATAACAACTTTTTCTACAATACTCTATAATAATTTATCTTAAATACAAAACCAGATTTTATTTGATTACGGAAATTTCAAAATTATTTTACATTCAATGAATACTTTAAAATCGTAAAGTCATAAACGAGTTGAGACAGCTTTGTAACGTTTTCATAAATGCGAAAAAGGAGTCGCTGATTTATTTCTCCTTTGTGGAGGTTATTGAATGAAAAATAGAATGAATTACATCAAATATTATTTTTCATATAACAGTTCTTTTTTGATTGTTTATAAACACAAATTATTATTTCTCAAATAGCAATCTACGTCATTAAACCTTTAGTAAAATGTCGTCCCGAACTATTTAAAGAAAGGTTTCTAATCGTTATTTGTTGGAGAGTAGGCTACTTACAGAGTGGAAGCAAAAAACTAAAATTATAGGTTTAGAGTAACATTCTTCGTAATACTCCCGGTCGTTTTATATTTAATTTATTGCAACACTGTACGTGAGTCTGTTTCAATTTACTGTAATTTTCAGAAGGAAACCTCTTAAAACATCACTTACAACTGCAGTGCAGTATAAATTCCATTAGACGGAACACTTTTCAAAAGAAATGTTTAATTTAATATTATATTATTTGTTCCAATAACATAAAACGTTACCAACTCATTTTATTTACTCGGAAAGAACTATTATTTATGTTAATTTTATTGTATTACAAGCCTTAAATTACTATTGACTGAATCAACCATTAGAGTATTATTAGATTTTAGCGAAATTTCAATACAATTGCAATCAATGATTGCAAAAACTAACTCGAACTATTTAGCTTTAACAATATTTCAATGAATAACTCCTTTTCCATGGTTATAGATCCAAATTTCTCTGATTTTACATGAAAATCATAATTTTTAGTACGAACGTCTTTAGTTTATGCCAGATAGATGAATTAACAAGGGGGTTTAACGTTTATTCCAAGTAAACCGATCGCCTTGAAACCACGATATTGTGTTGAAAGTTCCAAGTACCAACTGTAGCAACTGTTCTAGACTGCGTCACTCTCCTTCCCACCATAGACAAAAACATACTCAGAAACCATTTATGGTTTGTATTAAGAATGTATTATATCTGTGTCATCTGTATTATATTTTTTTTTTTAAATTACATTCAAAACATCAAAAACCAAAAGTTAATAATAAAGCAATCAAATTATTCAAAACATTTTAATTAACATGTTAAAAATTTAACCTTTTACTATAGATTTGATATTTTTATAATTTTATATATTCGCTCACTTACAACTTCCACCAACAATAAGTACTAATTATATTCATAATTTGATCTTTTAATGGATTTACATTCTTCAATTTCAGTTAAAAACTATTAATTACTGAACGATTAGATCTGTGAGAAGTAAGTAAATTTTAGAAGCAGCTTCAGAAGTAACTGTCAAATAATCAGATGACTTTTGTTTTCAAATCTATATATATAATTTCGTAAGCCGAATTTTGAGAGAAATACTGTGGGAGCTTGGAAGGTCGTACAAAGCTGGGAAATGGCTCAAATTAAAGCTATTGACACGAAGGAACGGGGAAAAATATACTTTTTTCTCAATTTACAACATTTATAGGGTTTTGAGGAACTAAAAAGTTACCAAAAATCTCCTTAAGAAATACATTGTAATGAAAAACAGCTGAGTATGATTTGTAAACAAACAAATATTTTAAAGTTATGTGTATAGGTTTTTAATTTGTATTTAAAAATAAAATTATTATACAAAATATCAAAGTTTGTTTCAATATCAATAGGGGCATGGGCCACTAGTATAAATAGACAACTAATTTGGAAAGTTATCAAGTAATTAGGTGCAGAAATTGTAAGGAAATTCTATTTTATTTTTCTATTATAATACAATTATATATAAATTAGAGCTTGAACAAGATTTGTACATAAATTGTCCTTCATTGTATTTAATATTGTGACTATAATAACCAACTATCAAGTGTCATTAAAAAGGTTTATTCACTCAGTATCGGTAACTCATGGAATTAACGTATAAAGCACAAAAAGTATGTTTTGCCATGAAAGATGAAAAACTGAAAGCTCGTATGCTCAGTACATTTTTAGAATTTATAGCCTAAGGAAGAACGTAATGCACTACACAATATAAGAGCAAACTAATACATTCACTATATTCAATAGAGTCGGGAGTATCCCTTTAAAGTTAACAGTTCATGTCTCTCTCCCTTTGTACGGACACAATCAAATGTTTACCGACTTTAAAAAGAGGTGAAATACTTTTTTACATTTGCCTGTACTTATTATATGAAATATGAAACACTGTTCAATGATTATACCCTATTGTTTGCATTTCCCAACATCAATGTTTAAATTAATTAAATTAAAAATACAAATTAAATGTTATTACAAATTAAAAATAATAATTAATGTTTAAATATAGATGGTTATTATTTACTTTTAAAAACTTAAATAAATAATAATATAATAAATACTAAAACGATACAATAATGCTCATGGAAATAAAACAAATGGAATCTTATATACGACACGTATGACATAAATAACAAATATTTATATCGTAATATGCAATTAACAAACTAACCGAGAAGAATCTTATATTATAATAACACTAGAGGGCTTCGCCTGCTGCTAACTTCACTCACCAACCTTGCGGCCAATCAAATGCAAGCAAACTATAGTATACACTACTCTGATACTTTCACAGAAATGGCGATTGGTTATGACAGAGGTACTTGGATCAGAGTAGGGTAGTGGGGATAGTAGATCCTCACGCATGAGCTGTAGGGCCAAAGTTTTTGCGTGAATGATAGGCTTGTTTTATACATAGAGATAAATAAAATTTGCGTACCAAAATCCACGGTCCTAGGCCGTATGGGTTTTGAGATATAAAACGAACAATATTCATGGTTTTAGGGGTTGTTTCAACCCTTAAACGCTAAATATTTAAAAAAAATTTCTTAGTGCAAATCTTAAGGCCTGTGAGCAATATGTGTACCAAATTCCACATACCTAGGCCAAATGGTTTTTGAGATATAAAACGAACAATATTTATGATTTTAAGGGTTGTTTCGACCCTTAAACGCTAAATATTTAAAAACTCTTTCTTAGTGCAAATCTAAGGCCTGTGAGCAATATGTGTTCCAAATTCCACATTCCTAGGAGGTATGGTTTTCGAGATACTGTGATGAGTGAGTCAGTCAGTGGTATTTCAGCTTTATATATATAGATTCTAATTGAAAATTCAAATTTTCCGCCAAAATGACGTACTTTATTGACAAATACTAGCAAAGTTATTTGCCGATTTTTAAAAAACTGGAGTGGGACCACCGGAGGATGATCCTCTTTCATTTATTATTTTTTTTTTTTTAATCGAAATCGGTTCATTAGTGTGACGTTTTTAGATTTTCGCGCCATCTATATTTTTTTTTCTTTATTAAATATTACTTCTCTCCGACTTTACATTCTGTATTTATCCTTACCGACTAGTTACAACTTCTGCCTACCTTCACCAACTTCCAAATAGTTTCCCTTTTCTCCGCCAGACGCCACCTCCGTACAGTATCTACTTTGGGCATAGGTCGCTATTAAGCGGATTCCTTATCTCATATACCGAACAGCTGACTTATTCTTGACCGTTAACTTTGCTTCTTTTAGAACATTCGAGAAGAGAGTCCGCCATTGCTTCCACTACAGGAAAGTCCACCTTGTCATGTCGCTGATATAGTTAAATTATTGTGGTGGATTAATTCCTTATATTTTTTTGTCGCGAGTTATGCGCAAGGCTATTTAACATGCCTTTGTTATAAGCCTTTATTTTGTGAATACCAGGTATGTGGAATGTTTTAGCCTTACTTTTGTTAGTTATGAAATGTTTACTTGTAAAATTTAATAAGGTTAGTTCCACCGTTGGCTTATGAATAACTTTTCAAACACATTTTGTTCGATTTAATAAAAAACCTATGTATTTCATTTTTACTACAGCCTAATTTTAAAATGTTAATCTTACAGCCTACAAAAACTTTAAAGCTGATGCTATGTTGTGTATTACTAAAGTCTTAACATATTTCAAACAAAACTAGCCTAAACTGTTCTGTATTAATTAACTGTAACTGTGTAGTTTTCTGCAGTATAACCAGGATATTGAAAACTTTTAATGAGCTATAGGCATAATATTACTGATATATATATTATGTAACTAAACAAGAACATTTTTATGTTGCCATGTGGTTTGGTTAACATGTAGAAACATTCTTATGCAACATGATACATGTTGTATTAACTATTACAATCTTTAAGTAGCAATTTGTCACCTTGTGCTACAAATTTTAAAACAGCTAACTCAAAAGAACTATCTGTTTTATGCTTATTTAAATTAGCTGCAAGTTTTCTAAAAAAGAATTGTTATTTGTGTTATGCAGTTACACTGGTTCAACTTCAGGGGATATTTAACCCATACAATGCCATAAGCTACACCACAGCTACGCCTTACTGAAAAGGCCTACCTTCCAACAGGACTTTAAATACAATAAAATTCTTATATCTACAGTGTTCTAGTTACAGACAGAGATTAATTTAAAATATGAATGATCAGCAGTTGATTTTTGTGTTAAATATTAAACAGGCTGTATTTTGAAAAAGTAATTTTGTGTATGAATACTATATAGGATATGTTTGTATTTAATAATTGGGAGGAGCAAGCTATAGCACATTTTGGAACTTAGCCCTAAGGGCTGTATATTAGAAATTATATACCTTTTTTTTAGAGAGACGTCTCATAATTAATTTTGTTTATTTATTCAATTATTTATATTTAGCTTTAGAGTTGGCCAACGACATATATAATTATCTTTAAACAAATCCATGGTATTTCATGTTATTTTTTTGTAATCTTGTCTAACCTTTTTGTATAATTTCTGTAATCATTATTAAAGGGGAGGGTTTTTGATTTTGATTTTTGGGGAGGGCTTTTAAATTCAATTTAATTATATATATATGTTTTCTTCCAATCCGAAGTTTTCTTGTACTAAGGGCGTATAAATATTTTCATTTTCTTGTATTAAGGGCATATAAACTTTTTTTTACATTTTGGTTAATAAAGCCAAAATTTATATCTATTTCTATGGTTTATTGAGTTAACCTCTAGGTATCTTGTGTATTGTGAGTAATAAGCTGAAACATTCCTACGTTTGGTGATATTTAAATTTTAAGGTAAGTCTTGAACATGACCAATCTATGTAGCCCAGTATTGCTTCCGATTCCCTATTTAATCGTTTTGTAAGATTGGTACATTAGTTTCGGAGTAATCGCTGGACAAACATTAAAAAACATCATATAAACAGGTCGAATTGAGAACCTCCTCCTTTTTTTGAAGTCGGTTAAAAAGACTCAATTATAAATGAAAACCATAGAATGTATGCACATTGTACAGGGTTAGTTAAAAGTCTGGAGACACCCCCTTAACTCTCCACCGAGCATTGATAGAAAATCCAAACCCGGGGGTTGTTTATAGGTCATAAAAGCACACTTCCCCATGCATAGGGCAACGTTGCCCCCCAACTCAAAATCGGAATTTTTGGGGGTTACTCAATATTTTTAAATGGGAAGTATGGTCATGTGATACCTCATTTTAAAAGTCTATTTAAGACTAGGAAAATGACATGAAGAAAATAAAAATCGGACCACCCAAAACAAAATAGTGGCCCTAAACGTGTTGAAATAAATCGACATAAAGTTGCTAATATCTCGAAAAGGAAGAGTTTTTTAAAAAAATTTCAAGAGACAAAAAATGTTTATTTCAAATTTCTTGACCTAAAAAATTGCTTCCAAATCGATTTCGTAAATTTTATTTTTACTCCTCCATTTTAAAAATTGTTGTAAAAAATCTAATTACAATATATCCTTTCATATTACAAACCATAATGCCTGCACAATCTATTACATTGTTTCCATGACGTATTTACTTAATGCTAGACTAAAATAAAGCACCTTATAACCAGAGAGGACAGAGTTATATAGAGTGGCTTTCTCCATATTGAATGCATGCGGGGCAGTGAAGCCGATAGAGTCCGCCATTAGCGGCCAAAACTCGGCAAGACCGCTGCTCTTGACCCGCGCGAGTGATCGACACCGCTTAACATATCACGTCATTTATACCTCTAAACATCGTTCAAAAATTATGAAACTTCACAGTTAGAAGAGAGCGCTTTAAACGTACAAAACTTAACACTGAATGAGAAAAATGTTTTTCTGAAACTAAATTTAATTAAAAAACAAACATTTTTAAATTTTCGACAAGCGAAGAAAAAATTTGTTATTTGGTAAGAGAAAAAAATATCTGCTGAGATATGTTGCCAAAAAGCTTATTATTTCTTATCTGAAAGCCATTTTCACCTACCGTTAATACTTACCTAGCAATCGTCGATTATTTAAAGGGTTTTAAACTCCGCGCTGTAGCTGGCTCTTCGCGCAGTTTAACCTACTATTATTGCACAGAGTGATTTTGTTAGTTGTATATATATATGCTATGTAAAGGGTTTTTATTACTTTTGCAAATAGTTTTGTTAATTTATAATTTTTGATAACCACGAGTTCAAGGCAGTGAGTGAACCGGACTGCGCGCGGCACTGGCCAAGATCAGCTTAGTAGCCGCCATCTTGAGCGGCCAGACGGCTTCACCGACCAGATTCCAGTGTCCACTCTATATTATAGATCTGTCCTCTCTACTTATAACGCAAGTAAACCGGGCGCCAGTAACTATTGTATAGGCTTGAAACAACGCAACTGTATTGAACATTCTAACCGTAGCAAACAGTATGAGGATAACCTATTCTCCTCACCATTAAAAATATCCGATTTTTTATTAATTATCCATTCATAGAAGACTTCTGTTCGCAGAGTAGAAGTCTCACCTTCTCCGTTTGTACCGAGTTATTTTCAAAACGTCTGTTCCTTTGTGAAAGGGATATATGACCAATGTTATTCAAACTACAATTTGTATACTAACTGTAGAAATACTATTAAAGCGAATAGGCCTAGAGTTGCTAACGAAAGATTGCTTTTAATATTAAATAAATGAAAATTCATAAAAAGTATTAGGATGCTTATCAGTATTATTACTCTCATATTAATTTTGAAATATCAGAACTAATTTTTCAATAGTAAACATCATGTTTTGTGCCTTAATCAAATCTAATAAACATAAAAAACACTTAATTAAATTTCAAATAAAAAAACATGGACCAAGACCGGGATTTGAACCCAGGACCTTTGCCTTTCCGAGGCAACACTCTACCAACTGAGCTATCCTGATCCTCCAGGTATTGGTCGATGTTATCTCACTTGTACGGTTTTACTGCATTTATAATTAATAGACTGAATACCTCGCATTGGGACATTGAAAACAATCTCAATTCTTGTATCCCTTGCTAAGGAAGCGTGTAAGCAGGTAATTTATTACAAATAAAAAATAATTAAAAAAAACACCTTAATAAAATTAAAAGAATAATTTCTAGGAAATGGTCTAAAAGTTTATAATATTCAAAAACATCAAGCATTTACGTTTAAATGATAAACTATGTATAAATATTTCTCCCAGCCTTTATATATTTAACAAGAAAACAAACACCACAACGCAAAACTTAAACCAGTAATTGAATAATAAACTACCCCATAATATAAAGGACTAACTACTTAACTAGGTTTATTAAATCTCAACTACCGCACAACTATAATAGCATCATCATATATTCACTTTATTGTATACAAAATTAATAACTGTACATAGTTTCTGGACACTAACTTTAACCTTATCTTAGAGTTTAAAGTTGAATAAAACTGTCAAACCTTTAAACAATATCAAACTTGCCTTTATCGTCAATCTCTGTGAAAAAGGGTTCAGGAATGTTTGTTAAACATTGCTAAGTTAACCATAGACTATATTTAATAATATAGGCCTAGGCCATTATTTCGATGTTATCCAACTAAGAGTTTTACAAATAATTGTGAATCCTTCATTCAAATAAATCTCTTGGACGTAAATAATAAAAATATCCTATATCAAACACGTTTAATTTTCTATAAATATAAGTACTAAGAATAACTTTAAGATCACTTTTTTATGAATTTGAGAATTACGCATTAATATTATTATCTGCTTGAACATCCGAATGATGTAGATAATATGTGTAGTACTATTTAAGAATTGTGATTCGTATCGTAATCTTTGAAATTAAAAAAGTATAAATATTGTTATTTTGGATGTTATACAGAATATTGAAACGCAACTAGACAATAACAAATATGATAAGAAAATAGTATAAAAAGTTTAAATGTATTTTTAATATATTATGAGCTTGATTCACAAGAACTGATTAAATAAAACCGCAGTTTACATAAATGTTCTCCTTCAGACTTAATCTCACATTCTGTTGAACCCTACCATACCAATAGAGCATCGTATTTCACATTGGGTCAACAAACGTTTCATATTATAAGGGAGGGTTCGCTTCCAAGAGTTTAAATGATTTACATAATCTTGCTTGTATACAGGGGATAAAAAGGAAACTGCATTTCCACAATTCTGTGGTTATTTACGGCGCAGTTATACGAAGAGTTATAGCGTCATTTGCAGGTCCTAAATCGGTACATGGCCACAATAGCTTGTGCTATTTCTACAAGAAAAATGAGCGCTATTCTGGATATTAATCTTATTTTTTGTGGGGTAAAAAAGACTTTTATGCATTTCCTATAGACTAAATATTATTTGGAAGGATTTTATTGAACTGTAATTTAATGTGTGAAGTACGGCCGATTATTTTTGAATATTTATCTTCTTATTTCACATAAAGCCAAATCAATGTTCTTATAATATTTTGGAAATAATCCAAGGTTTTGTTACTTAATCGTTATTTTATTCATTCTATAATACTACTTATAAACAATATACGATACTAAATTTGCCTAATATATTAACATTTCTTTAAGTAGATTTAGAAGTTTTAGTGTTAAAAGTTATAATAAGCTTATGTAAATGCCATCTAAAACTAATCCAAATCAACTAACTCAAACGAATAAATTACACAAGATTATTCGGTAGACTGTCGTTTCAATAAGGTTAATTTTGGACTATCGTAGGTCCGAATCTTGTTACTGATGTTCACTTTTCTCTAAACTGTTCCAATACCCGTCCTTTATTCGTCCTGTGGCCACAAAGTAAGAACGTTAAGAAAAATATAAAATTTATTTTGTACATATATTTTGGTACATTTACGATTACTGTTATTATTTTGAGTTTATACATGTACCAATGTTTAAACAAAATTATACCATTACACTTAAGTAATACAAATACAAAATAATACTAATAGTATGGGAGGTAGGGCTGCATTTGAATGAGCCATTTCATACTGGCTGAGAATCATAGCGATAATAGTTTACCAATTTATATATGTATATATAAAGCTGAAGTACCACTGACCGACTCACTCATTCATCACGAAATCTCAAAAACTATACCACCTAGGAACTTGAAATTTGGTAAACGTATTAGTCATAGGCACTAGAGGCGCACTAAGAAAATATTTTTAAATATTTGGCCTGTAAGGCTTGAAACAACTCCTAAAACAATAAATATTGTTTGTTATATATCACAAAAACTCTACCTCCTAGGAATGTGAAATTTGGTACACGTATTTGTCATTAGGCGCTAGAGGCTCACTAAGAGAATATTTTTAAATATTTGGCCTGTAAGGGTTGAAACAACCCCTAAAACAATAAATATTGTTTGCTTTATATCACAAAAACCCTACCTCCTAAGAAAGTGAAATTTAGTGCACGTATTTGTCATAAGCATCAGAAGCGCACTAAGTAAGGATTTTTAAATATTTGGCCTGTTAGGGGTTGAAACACCCCCTAAAACAATAAATATTGTTTGTTATATATCTCAAAACCCCTACCGCCTTGGAATGTGACAACTTTCACATTGCATCCAGTGCAGTTGCGGCAATTGACGGTCAGTTTGCTGATTATTAAATATTAATAAATCGCTAGAATTAAATTTACTGGGAATAATTTTTTTCGAAAAATTCAACGATACCTTCGGTACTATAATTTAAAAATTTACTTTCGCCTCTAATGTTTATTGTTCACACGTTTACACAGTTTGGAACAAGCCACAAGCTTGCTTGTTTCAAAGTCAATAAAAATATAATATTTTTTCCGGCTAATATGCCTTCTGCAATAATAAATAAATAAAACATTTTAAAATTATTTTCCGAATTATTTAAGGGATCTACATTAATTACTAATTCATTTTGTGTTGCAACCTTGTGTTTAATTGCAGCGTAATTGAAAGCAGTAGTGGAAACAGTAATGCATCATCTATTGGAAATCCCAACGGAGTTAAAAGTCAAGATAAATACGAGTCCATGGCCAAAGTAATTAATTAATTGTAAAAGTACAACTACAGTTGTAATGAGACTCTTTTAATATAACTGAGAAAAGTTCAAACCTACACTATGGATAATGTCCCTGAAATGCGTGCTATAAAGCTAGTTTAATGTTACCTAATTTTTAACTGTCATCGATGATTTTTTAGATGAAATCTAATGTAAAAATGCAATAATTTTATTTATTGTTGTATGTAACATAAAACAGTATGTGTACGATAAAACGATGTGATATGCAATTCTCAAAAACTCTTGAAAACTTTGATTTATAATTAGTTCAATTTTGTTTTGTATCAGTCATACTTGGAAATCTCATACTTTACGGTATTGCAAATAAAAAACATGTTGATTTAGTATTTTAGAAAAAAATAAACTGCAAAAGTAATGAATTGAAGTGAATGGAAATTTAAATTTTAGTCGGTTTTATATGCCTAATGGAACTGAAACTTGATAATAATTTTAAATATATTTATTAGGTGAGCTAATAAATAATTTTAGGGAACGTATACACACATTATTTTGACGCATGTAATACCAAAAACTATTTTATATTCCGTGATAAAAACAATTAATTTTCTGAATCTAAAACAAGGTTACTTCCTTTTACTTGAAGAAACATCACTTACAATGTAACACAGTAAAGATGAAACTTAGTGCAACTGTTTCCCTCTAACACCGGGTGCGCTTAATTGCTTTCACATCTTGTTGGTATAATCTAATTATTTAATGATTTCAAAGTTTTCTAAATGTTAGAACTCTCATTACTGTGTTACTTTTTTTTATTTTTTACTCCATAGAGTCAGATTATAGGAATATATTGTTTAAGCAATTAATGTCATTCACTTATTGTATATCATACCTAATTTTAAAAAAATCCTATGTCGTTAATTGATTGACTTTATTGTTAAAATGCCTTTATTTCAAAATCGCAACTGTAATAATCAGAATAAATACTAATAATACTTACTTCTTACTTCTTACTACGTGCGTCCAGCCTCAGCGCCGATTGCACGATGTCTTCTGTACAGATGGGCAGCATGCTGCACAAGTTTAGTGGAGGTGAGTATGGATGACATAAGATCCCCTGTGGTGTTGTCACCCTGAAGATGTCTCAGCATTTCCCCTCTGACTGCTCCATCACCATGGGAACACTCAAGGACCACATGCTCCAGGCTCTCGCTCCTCTGTCCACATCCAGTGCACAGAGGTGAATCCGTCATACCGAAACGGTACAGGTATTCCTCGGTGATGATGTGTCCGGTTCTGGATCGGGAAATGAAAGTTTGAGTCTGCCTATTGTGGTTCCTATATATCTCCAAATCGTTTGGCCCCTTCAGCAGATTGAACAATCCTCTGCCAGTTGTATCATTCTTCCACATGTCGATCCATTTCAGATTGATAGAACGTTTCGCTTCCTGAATGCTAGTAGTTAGAACTGGTGTGTGTACTGGCTTTGGATGCTGATGAAGAGCAGTTCTTGCTATTTTATCGGCCTCCTCATTACCACGTATGTTACTGTGCCCGGGGATCCATTGGAAGTGAATGGTTTTATATTTTTGTAGGTTCTGGAGTTGACTTTGAATTGCCTGTGTATAGTGAAAGTAGGGAGATGGTTTATACATGTTTATTGTAAAGAGGGCTGCCTTGGAATCTGTAAGAATGCAAATCTGTTCCCTGGGTAATTTGTCACAGTGTTGGAGAGCAGCAAGGATGGCCAGAAGTTCAGTCTCCATGCTCGAGTTACTGACAGAAGAGACGTAGAAACTATACTCCATCTCTGGGATATAGACACCTGATCCTGATTGGAGATTTTCCGGATTGTGTGACCCATCAGTATAGATTTGTAAAAATTTTTGGTGTTCAGTGTCGATAGTTTCCAGTGCGGCCTGTCTTAAGTGCAGTGTACTGTCCTGCTTGGTTAAACCGCCTGCTATATCTGTGTATATTGCTGGTGAGATCCAGATCCAAGGAGGCACAGGGTTGACCGAGGGAACTCTCAGCGGAGAAGAATTGCTATGGCCGAAACAAAGTTGTTGGATTCTGGCTCTGAAAGACTGTTTGCTCGAGTTAACAGTGGGGATCAGCTGACTTGATGGGTTGTTGTTGTATAAGGAGGTGTTTTTGAGGTGTTTAAGCCAAGTTCGTTCTGTGAGATATAGGAGCAGTGGCTGAATGTTGAGTTCCATTTGCATGGCACTGATCGATGTGGTCCTGGGGCATCCCAGGCAAATTCGAAGCGCTGCATTCTGGATTGTTTCTAGATGTCTCAGGTGTGTCTTAGCTGCGCCTCCCCAGACTTCGCAGGCATAAGTAAATTTGGGTCGGATGTACTGAAGGTAGAGCTTTCTTAAGGTCAAAGTGTCAGCTCCCCATGACCTGTTGGCCACGATCTTAAGAAGATTGATCCTTGGTAAAATTTGGACAGTGATTGAGGAGATGTGTGGCTTCCAAAGAAGTTTTTCATCAAGTGTTATGCCCAGAATTTTTGGATTGGGGTTATAGTTTAGTTTCCAGTCACCCAGAGTGATTTGAGGGCGGAAATTTTTGAGTTTGTATCTTCTTGTAAAAACCGTGTACTCCGTTTTTGACCTTGAAATGGTGAGATACCATCTTGTTGTCCACTTGTTTATGATATCCACTGCCTCTTGGATGTTTTTAAAGGCAGCGTCCGCATCACTGCACCTGGACCAGATGGTAATGTCATCTGCATAGGTAACGATCTTTACATTTGGTGGGAGCTGTTTTTCCAAGTCAAACATTACGATGTTGAAGAGAGTCAAAAATACTAATAATGAAATCAAATAAAATACATTATTTTTACGAGATGAAAACCAATTCACTTATGCTGTTCATTAAAATAGAAAGCAAACAAAATCAGAACACCCTGATGCATGGTTTCTTCTTATCTCTAGTTTGTATATGTTATTAAGAATATTAGACACTTAAGATACATTTATTTATTGATTTGATTTGTTTACCTTGATCAAATAAAATAAATATACATCGGAATCGCATAAATATACAAAATAGTGTTTACATATAAACAGAGGAAAATACATAAATAAATGTTAATTAAATTTAACAGTTTCAAGTTTACTTTTTGTAAGTGATAAAAATCATAACAATTATTTAACTTACCAAAAAACATAAAAGGAATTGATTTGCAAAGTAAATTGCAGCGAGTCTACAATCCTTGTGTGACTGAGAGGAGACAAATTATTGTAATTTATCTTAAAGAAATCTGTTGTAATAAACTACATACACGAAATTAAAAAAGATAAATATATTTTATTTTCAAACTAACAGGTGTACTATATATTAATAGTAGCCTATATCTAATTCAAAATTAGTTTTTGAATATAATATTAATAACTCTCTATGGACAAATGTGTTTACAGTGTCATATATTTTCCATAATTTACTTTTACAACTAAAACTGTTAAAAGCGAACTATTGTGAAGTTTATTAAGCTTGTTCTTTCATTATATTTAATAACTTTGTTCATTTAAATTTATTGTATTTTAATTTATTATTATTTTTATTATTGTTATTTGTACTTAAAAAACGTCGGAGAAGCATAGCACGTATAACTCAATATCTATAAGTTAAACCTGCGAAATGTACTGAAGGTTCCAACTGTAGAAACTGGAAGACCAGTGATTAACCACTGAGCCTTTTTGCTCTTCATGTAAATCAAACTCTATATCAAATGTAAATTCTTACATAAGAAACGATTTTAAGTACAGTATTAACCTTGATCCTCAGTCAATTGTAAATCTTTGTTTTGAATACACGAAGAAATAAACGGTACCAGAAACTGGCACATACTTTCTCACAAACATATTTAAATTATTAAACAGATTCACAGTGACTTTATAATTTTGTAGGTGAGGTAAGAGAGGTGATTTTAAACTAGGAGATTAACTAATAAATATTATTATTATTAGCTAGAGATAAAACTATTCGATCGATTTCGAACAAATTTGCACCAAACCCGTCAATTAGGCCTGTATAGATGCACGAAAAAAGGTTTTGACAAATTTTGAAAAACAACACCCTTTATGGCCAAAAACCCCCCAAAAATCAGTTATTATTATTAGTATTAGCTAAACGAGAATTTTTAGAAAGATGCGGTTTTTTGCATATGGTAGGGTACATTAAAGGATACAAATAAGCCAAATTTTATCAAAATCGTTAGAGCCGTTTTTTTATAAAATATAATAACAGATTTTTAGGGGTTTTTTTGTCAAAATTTTTCAATACCGTTTTTCGTGCATCTATACAGGCCTACTTGACATGTCTGGTGCAAATTTGTTTGAAATCGATCTAATAGTTTTCGCTCTAGCTTTGTATACATACAGACATACAGACATACATACATACATACATACAGACAGACATACAGACAGACATTTTGTACAAACCACTTTTTTGGACTCAGGGGGTCCCAAAACGAATATTTCCACAAAAATCTCAACATCGATTTTTCTGGCGATCACTATACTTTCTCTATACTATAGTATAGTGAGAAAGTAAAAAAGAAAACATTAGATGAAGGAACGCAATAAAGTTAAACATTCCTACAACATTTCAAAATGTTAATTTACTTGCAGCTTATCATCGTCCTAAACTACTGGTTATCGCACTAAAATTGCTATATAATAGATGTTTGTTCTAATTTTTTTTTGTAAATAGCAGCGGCATAAAACGATACTACAAAAAGATGTGTTAATTCTTTATTACAAGAAGACGCTATTAAGAATTTGTTTGTTTGCAAAATTTTAGGGTCAAGGGCCTTATAACGATGGTTTCTAATTTGGCATCATTCCAACTGTAAAAGCATTGTAATCCAGTAGAGACACAACATTCTACGAACAGTCTTCTGTATCAAATCGTGAGATTTATATTTTAAATAGTTTGCTGTCATTTCAGAACTATATTTTATTTATTAAAATTGATCACATTGTCAACTAAACTTTTAACTTTGTAACATTTACAAAAAAGAAAAATACATTTTTACTGTTAAAAATAGCAACATATTAATATGATCAGGTGAAGTACTACAGGGTTGGCTAGTGGGAAACATTTTTGTAGAAAGTGAGACTTAAGAGATATCCAAATTCCCGTAGGCCTATCAGCTAGGTTTAAAATATATAGACGTTTGCATTAACGACACCAGCTGTGCAGAAAGATAAGTGCCACGAGGCAAACTTCTATAAGTAAGGTAGAAAATACTTGAAAAAATATTTATATTTATTAATTTTTTTTATTTTTTATTTACCAACCTTTAAATGGTCCTATTAATTTCCCCTCTACTGCTGCTGGGTCTTACTAGTTTCGACACAAACCTCCGTCATTGTTGAAGACGAATATTTCAGACGATAATCACATGACACAAAAAACACTACACAACACATGAAAGTATAAATACGTTCGAGACGACCCTTTAGTGGTGAATATTACGTGTTTATACTTTACGAGTTGTGTAGTGTTTTGTGTCATGAGATTATCGTCTGAAATGTTCGTCTTCGACAATGACAGAGGTTTGTGTCGAAACTAGTAAGACCCAGCAGCGGTAGAGGGGAAATTAATTTGACCACTTGAAGGCTGGTAAATTAATTAAAAACATTTATAATAATGGTCCTGGAAGTAGGAGTCAAAGTAATGAATAATATATTTATTCATAAAATTACTAATAGGCTACTAATTTCGCTTCCATTTTAGAGAAGAATTGAAATGAAACTTATGTAAATTATATAATCAAACAAAAACGTTAACAAAAAAAAAATAGCTTTCTCTCTCCACAATTTCATATCGTTCATAACGCATTGTTTAGCCCGTATTGCCCACGGCACGGCATTTATCCATTGTGCGTTTATTAAAGCTGCAATTAAAACATTGAATGCGTTTGAAACAGGAATTTCAACAATTGGGAATTCTGAAAGTATTACTGTTAGCAATCATTATGTATTTAGGATTTGAGTTCTAAACTAAAACATTCTAACAGTTAACTGAAATAACAAATAAGTCTCAATTAATTAAATTTTAAATTTTAATGTTATTCTTAATGAGATAATAATATTAAACGATAACCTTTAGGATATTTGGTAACAGTTTTTGTTATACTGTATGAATCGCAAAATCAGCTTAAAGTAGTATGTAGCAAATACAAAATATAAAATCTATACTAACATTATAAAGATTTAAAGTTTGTTTTTTGTTTGTTTGTTTGTATGTAAGGGATAATCTCTAGAACTACTAAACCGATTGAAAAAATAGTTTTACTAATAGAAAGTTACACTATCCCTGAGTAACATAGGCTATAATTCATTTTGATAAAAACATTTTTTTATTTCAATATTTCTAAATTTAGTCGGAAAAATTCATAGGTTAGGCCTAAACTGATATTTCTTGAACACATATTTATTGAATGTATTACATTCATTACCTTAGCAACCAATGGAATAAATAAAAACAGCTGATTGCTCTAATATTTCCATTAACAGCTGATTTCAAACTTTGAAGCAATTATTTATATTTCTAACTTTAAGGTTAGGTTTTTATTAAAGTGTAGACCTGATCTTTGCTGGTTATTTTCACCTTTATCATAACTGCTGTTTTAAAATATACGAACATTTAAAATATTGGAACATACATTTAACATTATTTATTTACCATCTTAGCTTTTGGGTTATTATTAATCATACACCTTTATTATAAAGAAAATATAACAGGATTAGGTGTATGGAAGGCCAACAGGGTTACATGGTTGGAGTGCGGAGCACGCAGGAATTTCCCCTAGTGTTATATAAAAATAAATCATTTAAACTGAGTAAATGTTTTTTTTTTTACTAGATAATGTTACAGTGTCCATAATCGAGTTACTGTAGCAACCACCCATACAAATACCACGATACACGTTTACAACAGCTGTAGGCTTACATTGATGTTTTGTTACATACTAATCCTCCATTGTAAACAGTTTACAAGCCATTGGAAAAATATACGCTGTTTGTTATTCAGATCTAAATACGTTTACACGGTTCGTTTTTATTCATCCACATATATAATTTGAACTGGTCAGTCACATTACGTGAAAACTGTGCACTTACTGCATTTGATGATGGCATAATTTGAACGGAAAAGTGAAATTTACAAATAATTTCAAATACTATTTTTAGACTATAGGTTACTTAGATTAAACAAAATGTATTTTCTCCATTTAAAATACACAGTTCAGTTGATTGAAGATGTTAAGTGATATTACTATAATCAGCTGTTTACTTAATAAATATAAACTGGCTTGTAGAATGTTTATCAGTTACATCATAACAGCCGATTTTATACTTTCAAATAGTTTGAGTCTCTAAGCCTAATAGGCCAGTCGGTAGGGGTAAATTTAGACCAAAAGTTCCAGTAATTTACAATACGGCTGATTTTTTTTTTATAAGTACCTTAAAGTATATAGATTACATAAAAAAAAGTTTACCAGTCTATCGATTTCCCAAAGTCGAAAACAAAATCGATTATCATTTTTTTTCGATTATCCTTAATATTTCAAGCTGGGATAAATATAGAGAAAAATAAAAAATACCACCGTGTAGGGGAGGTATTTTTCAACAAAAAAGGTCATATGTATTTATTTCGTCTGAGCAATGGTTTGTCTGGAAAAAATTCAATAATGCAGGTATGTATTTTGCAGCAGGGGAAATCACTAAAAGAGGACATCTTATTCATAAAGCGTTGGCTCATTCTAAATTGGCCGAATTTTAATATATCGAATTGAAACTTGACATAGGAGTTAAAATATATATTTTAAACATTTATGCTGAGTCTCAGCTTGTTATCTTGAAAATGACCCGATCTAGGAGTCGATTTCGATTATCGATTTTAGGAGTACCGGACCCACGAACTAATTTCAATCTATTCCAGTTTCGTCAATTTTTGGAATATCAACATCAAATTTGTTTTTCACCAGTATAAATGTTCTTAGTAAGTATAAACGATTTTTTTCATGTTATTTTTAAAAACGAGGCGCTTGAAAATAGTCTTCTGTTTTACCTATCTCGTTTTAACTATAACACCTTTGGATTCAACGACTCCATTTTCGACATTTTTGAACATATCGATTTAAAAATTGGTACAGAAGTTACAACACAATTGTTTTTTGCTATACTTATTATTTTTAAAAACTATATTTAAAAAATTTACTAATCTGCAGCCGATTAACTCAAGCGTTTTGATGAAAAATCTAAAAAGGTCTAAAATTATACTTTTTTAAGTTACTTGTGCTTTGAAAAGTAAATAATAAAAAAGGTTTATACTCCTTGATCTTGTTTGAATCTATATATTTAACTTTTAAAAAAACTTTCAGGTTGATATTTTGAACATTTTCTAAACTGGAGCTGTTTGAAATGAATTTGTAGGTCCAGTACTCCTAAAATCGAGAAACCCATTGATAAGTCAAGTGGCTCTAAATCGGGTAATTTTCAAGATAACAAGCTGAGACTCATCATAAATGTTTAAAATATATATTTTAACTCCTACGTCAAGTTTCAATTCGATATATTAAAATTCGGCCAATTTAGAATGAACCAACGCTTCATATATGAATAAGATGTCCCCTTTTAGTGATTTCCCCTGCTGCAAAATACATACCTGCATTATCGAATTTTTTCCAGACAAACCATTGCTCGGACGAAATAAATACATATGACTTTTTTTGTTGAAAAATACCTCTCCTACACGGTGGTATTTTTTATCTTTCTCTATCTTTATCCTAGCTCGAAATATTAAGGATAATCGAAAACAAATGATAATCGATTTGTTTTTTTGACTTTGGGAAATCGATAGACTGGTAAATTTTTTGTTATGATAATCTACATACTTTAAGGTACTTATAAAAAAAATCAGACGAATTGCAAATTACTGGTTGTTGTAACCTATACCGACTGGGCTATAAGTCATACTGGTTTCTTTTAACCTTTATTATGAAACCCGATACTTCATAACCCTAATTATTTGATTTATTTATCATCTTAGCTTTGAGGTTATGATTATCCTACAAGTTTCTGGACAATTACTTAAGGCAACCTGTATATTATATGTATGTGAATATGTAGTCCTTCGTTTGGATTAATTTAATGGAACATTCATGAGTAAAAATGACAAATATAAATAAATAGGCCCTACAAATTTACCATCACGTTTACATAAGCTTCAGATAATAAGGTTTTCAGAGTTTTATACATTTACAAAATAAGTTTTATTTTTAGTATCACTAGTTCTAAGTACCTGTTTTTCTACGGCAGTTAAAGTTATACAGTAATTGCTTCTCTGTGTACAAATGTAATTATACATTTTGTGATTAAAAGTTAATTGCACTGGTTTAGTTTTAATTTAAAAAAAACATTTTTTTATAAAAATCAATCTTCTTGATTAAGAATAAATTACATTCACTTTGAGTAAATAGCACAAAAGATCTTCTCCATAATGTTAGCTTCTAGTCCGATGGATATTTCAAAACTAATTACATTAACTTAATGTAAATGTATAAATATTATGACATTTTTAACAGTAACTGAAACATTATTTGTAATGGCTTATATTTTATAATTGGTTGTTTCGTTCCGCAAAGAACAGTCCTTTAAATCCGCATACATGACTGATAAGAGGTATTATTTATTATTTTTTAACGCAGTATAATTTACTAAAATTGAGCTCGATCTAACATCTGTGAAATCCAAACTCCATAAACCGGTTTTCAATAATACAAATCAGAAATAACTATTTTTCTAATTCAATTAATATCCCGAAAGTCAATCTGTGGATATTCCATTATGTCTGGTTTATTACTTACTAGTAAATCCCCGTGAAAAATTACAAGCGAATTAATTAGATACACATCAGAAATACATCATTTATACAAAATAATATTTAAACAACACACTTTATCTAGGCCTACCTAACTATGCAGACGAGGATTTTTAACTCGGTAAATGTGTACAATTATAAGGACAATAAAACTGTAGGAATATTTGTTAAGATTTTGTGTTTATTTATATTATTATTTATATTTGAAGAAAGATAAATATATTAATTTTTAATTTCCTTTTATTTCATATTAATAGATCAAATGATTTAGAAGTTATAATATTATAGGCTATATTATTAATTGAAGTTGTAAACATAACCCCAAAGTATAATCTACGCTAGGTTTTGTTTGCGTATTACAGATGATGGGCGAAATCAGCTGTTATATTATTAAGTTAAACGAAAATGTATTTCTTCTTTAAATGTTACTCCATGTACGCTCGTACATACACTCGCTTTTATAGGAGTTGGCTTCACTTGCAGATGGATTAAATAAATAATTTGACCACGCAGCTGGACCGCTGACGTGAGTTGAGCAAATTTCCAAAATTAAGTTTATTTGCCTATGTTTTAGGGTTTCAACCAACAATTTGGGAAATAGGTCTACTCACGAAGGCGTTGAACAGCTGTCTGTGTGTACGCAATATATTAGTAGAATTTGTTTCCTCCTAGTGGCCTCGCGAGTTTGCACCACTTGGCTTCGAACCGGGTACTTTTATGGTATTTTACGTTTTGATCGATTTTGGGGGATCCAAGCGAGCTACAAGGTCGCGTAAAAAACGAAATGTTCAGAATAACATCCTACATTTATATATTTAGAAAAAACTCTAAAAATATTTCATTCTCGTAGTAAAAATGTCAAAAAATAGTTACTTCCGGTTGTTGGATTTTATTGGCTAACGAACTCGTCCGAGCGACGTAGACAACCAACATGTGTACCAAATTTGAACCAAATCAGACTTAAAATGCGGCCGCTAGAGTGCGAACACATATATACATATATATATATATATATATGAATTTTAATGACACCCCACAACGTGTTCTAGGGACCATGATCGGTGCTCATTTGCTACTCCCGACCTTGGGTCTTACCATAAGGGCCACTGCAATAGCTCATTTTTCCTATGGAAATTCGCTAATAAAAGGACTAGCGGCTAAATATTGTACCTTACACGTAATCGAGAACAGCAATTTTAGATCCGACTTCCATGGTCTAAAAACGCACAATTAGTTTTGCCCACTGTACTATAATCGATCTATTTATGCCTTTTAGGCCTACGTAAGTTATTAGCTATGCACCAATAAACGCTAAAAATCCCACTTTCCACAAGTTTGTTAATCATAACTCCCGAACGCACATAAAAATTACAAATCAGGTTTTGAGGTGTATTTAACATCTATGAATACATTTCACATTATTTCATACCGTTTTGATATATATTTAACGGTTAAACCAGCGTATACAGTAAAATAAAACACCTACCATCTTGTCAAAGTGTTAAGCTTTTGATCCAAATCTGTTGTTCTATTTATAATGGTGGCGTGTCACATCCGTTTATTTATTATCCATTTATCCAAATTTATAAACGTGTGTTTAAATTTTTGTAATGTATACCATATGATCTTAGAAAAAAGCTTAACTTTTAAGTCACAGACAGACACTTCAATTTTATTTACATATATTACATGTAGTTATAAAGTTGTTCTAGTACGTGTTTGTGTTTCCATTTTGTAATTTATATATTTTAGACAACCTCACACAATATATGTGTCGTGTACAAACAACATTTCATTTTACTTCTTGACAAGCTCTACAGACACCTGTCCAACGTAAAAGTAACAAGTTTTACAAAGAACTACAGCCGTGTTGTTATATAAAGTGCTTATTGATTAAAAGTTGTTTGAACTATGATATGTAATATTGATCAAATAGTTTAGTACAAAATAATAAATAAATATCGATTGTTTTAATTGATTTTACTAAAGTTATTATGATTCAAAGTAACTTAAAGTCATTTAAATCATAGTAGCTTCAATTAAATCTACATTTGTATTAAAGTAACATTTTAAAATGATTACATGACTTTTAAGATATTCCTACAAACGGTAATTATTAAAGCAGCCTAATATTTTGAAAGGTATTTTACTGAATAATGTAGCACTACGTTTTAAAATATATCAATAAGTTATTATAATAGTTCCTTCGTTATCCTTTCATTATTAATTTACTACGTGTAATGAAATTTTATTTAAAAGTTGTGGGTGTAGTTTTAACGTTAATT
>JAGFPH010001079.1:216002-280121 GCA_018207615.1 Philaenus spumarius
TATCATAAATAGCTTTGAAGCTGCACATAGTACATAGTTCAAAGTGAGTGAAGTTTTCATGTATTTTAGTTACTTATTCAGTTTTAATTGTATTGCATGCATGATCGATCATACCAAGGAGCAGGAAAAGGGTTCAACACTTCCCCTCCTCCCAAATTAGTAGAAAGTTTTTTTTAGTGGTTTAAATAACTGCAAAATATAGGCAACAGTAAATATTTCTATCAAAGATCTGACCAGGGTTATATTATATTTAACTCATCTAAAAGTTTAATCCAACTGACATTTTTCAAATTCACCTCTCTTCAAAATTATCTTACCTCCCCCACCTTTAAAAAATAACGAATGAAGACCATGATTAAACTGTATGTGTCATAAGCTTGTCTGTAAGTATTTATACATTATTAATATTATATTTCAACTATTATTTGTTGTTTCAGCATCAAGTTGTGATTTGACAGTCAACAGCGACTCCATGAAGAATGGAACAGCGACGTCTCCTGGCTTTCCTAACCCTTACCCTCCTAGAAGTAACTGCAGATACGACTTCCAAGGAAGAGGAAAGGAGAGGGTGCAAATAGTGTTTACAGACTTTCACTTGTACCATCCGACAGATGATTCAAAAGAGTAAGGAGTACTCTGTTCTTTAACTTCAATCGCTTATTTTTTATTTTTAGTTTTGTTTTGTACTAAATTATCATTGTGGATGTTTAATCAAATCAGTTACAAGGATAGGAAATGTGGTCGACTGGTCTCCAACCTGGGGGCGAATAAAAATATGTGATATTGGAAACGTATTTATTGGGATGAGAGTACGTTTATTATTAAAAGAAATATTTAGAGATTAAGTACAATGTAAGAATGTCTTACATTATTACATTATTTATATTATTTTACACACTATATTCCACCATTTTGGTATTAACAAGAAAAACGTTCAGCAATTAAATAACATTAGGTGATCGGTTGCAGCAGTAGATGTAAGCGTAATCGTTCAGCCAACTTCCAACCGTTGAGCAGGTTCATCTCTAGTTACAGGTGTACGGCTTCTATGCACGTCCCCACTCTTTTGTCTTCATTAGTATAACTAGGATACCTACAATAAGAAAGAAAGACATAAGAAAAGATTTTAAATTTCAGAAATATGACGATTTGAATGGTAATGAAATGAAATAAGACATAGATTCATGCTTCTTCTTTAAAAGTATTGCCCATAAAGCAATTTCTGCAAATGTAAGCAATTGAATTAATAACATCTCTCTAACCACATCTAATCCTAAAATATTAATTGCTTTCAGAATAGTTTTTACTTTGTCACGACATACTTATAATGTGCCTAGTCAGAAGGGTTTTAGTTAAAATAAAATAATTGTACAAAACAATTATGTCAAGCTATATAAAAGTCTACTAATAAATCATCAACTCAACAAAGTGTTTTAGATTGTTTAAATATTTTATACACTGATGTTCAAATATAGCAATAAAAAAAACATTTTAGGTACTGGTACTTGTTTGGAAAAAAGAACATTTAAAAATAATAATAAAAGTTAAAGAGAGAATTGAATTTCCAACTATTTACCTTTACATGAAATATCCTAAATTTTTAGTGTTAGAAAAACTTTCAAAATTCTACTGGATATTTTCATGAAATATAGTACTCCCATATACCAAATTCAACCAAATTGTTCAATTTGCTTGGAAGCTAGGCCGTTCAACGAGCAAACATATATAGACAAAGTTTAGTAATAGGCTTAAGTAATTGAGAGTAAATAAATATTGTATCACTGTTTCAAGTTTATTTTATTCATACATTATTAAATGAAGCAACCTACCTCAGGTTTTAAGAGTCTGAATGGCTTATTCTGTTAGACTAATGAAGAAGAGTGGAAACCCTACCGTAGGAAACCTGTTCGCCAGTAACTAGGTTCTAACCTGAAGAAATGCAACAATAATCCAGTCAAATTGTGTTTTTCACAAGAAAGTTTTGGAGAAGTTTTCGCAACAAAGTTTTGGGGAAATTTCGTGACGCAACATTGAAAAAAATTCAAGAAGGTGTAAAAAATCTCATGTTTTGGGGGCTTTTTGCTTATAACTCGAAAACTATCAACTTTTTCTTCATAACCTACCTATTCAAAAAGAAAGTAAATACAATTTTTTACAAATGTCATTCCATAAGTTTTTTCTCCGAATGTTGGGGCTCGAGCGCAAATTGAAAATTTGCACATTTCGGCTGTCTCCCCAAAAACCCACTTTTCACTCCAAATTTTTAGTTTATTATTAAAGGTTGTCAATTATTAGTGAATTCCTTCCGGTTCTCTGCATATATATCTTATTTAGATCGTATACATGAAGGTACACATAATTGTTTTTTTTAATTAAATATAATAATGTTCAATTTAAAGTCCAAACTTATACAAATTTTGTTACAAAAAAGTTGAAATTGCAAAAAAAATATCTTGATATGATAAAATATCAACTGTTCATCTGGAAATGAAAGAGGTGGTGCTAAAATAACAACTTGTGATCATATCTCAAGGAGAGATGAAAGTATGTTTTGTAGGAAAATTGCCCAAACTGGACGGTAGGTGCTTATCTCATGCATATGTAAAATGGTGATTTGCAAAATATCAAAAACTAATTTCAAAAGAAGACATTCTTTGTATCAAGGCTACACAGGCAAATCAAAATCACTAAAAGGCCTATATATTTCCCCATCATTACCACATATTCATTTTACAGGGCCGACATAAGAGCTTTTGTGATAATTAGGATATCAGCATCCTTCACAGCTTGCTGTGAATCAATTTTTACATCATCAGATTTTCCATTATCATAGGTATTAACCTGTTCATGTTTTTGGAGTTTGGAGGAAACTCTCCTGCGAGACATAGTGCACCATCGATTCTATTTATGATATTGCAGCAGATTGTTTACTTTGTGCTTTTCTCAATCATCATATTTGCTTTTGGTGCATTCACAATCTTCGTCAGGGTAGCCATCAAAAAGAACAACGGAATTTGATTTGTAGTTTGACTTGACGTATGATACATAACTACAGAAAATTTCTGCATATGTCTGGCCTTGGTGTTTTTTGACACGGATTAACAAAAACCTTCCATCGATGACACATTTTACATATTTCAAGTCCGAATGTTCAGTCGGTGCTAAAGCCCTGTACAAGCTAGATTTTGGAGGGGTAGATCAAAGTTGCTGCTTCAATAAAGTGCTTAATCAAAGTCACTATTTCAAAATAAACAACCCAGAGCTTAGCAGTGAACTACTTGCTGCCATCAGTTGAAGCTTAGTTTTGCATTCTTCTTGCACATCTTCACAATATTCTTCAAACCATTAGGAAGAAGATCACCTCCAATTGATCCACCGTTGATTAAAAGTATATAATTGTTTCTTCTATATATACAGATTTATAACCCCATACAGTTTGTCCTGAAAATTTGCGATTCTAAATGTTTAATAGCTATGAAAATACTTGTAAAATTAAAAACATGGGGCGCATGCAATAAGCAGTAAGGAGTGTATAAAACTCACAGAACAGTTCATATCATTTGCATTAAATAAAATTGCTAGTGACTTAGGTGAACTATTCATGCATCAATTATCTATTTCAAGCGTCACACTTTTTCGTTTTTAACCTTACAAGTATTTTCATAGCTATTAAAAATTCACAATTACAAATTTTCAGAACAAACTGTTAAGGGTAAGGAATCTGTATGGCTTATAAATCTGTATGGGGTTGGAGAAATTATTTTATACTTTTTAGTTTGTTTTAAAAACGTGGTATATCAAATTTGTTTTAATTCTAACTAATTTTGTATTATTATTGGAGATGGCAGAACAGCTGACACCAGTCTATATTGTATCCAACTTTAAAGTAGGGGACAATTGTAGTCTTTAATAATAAATTCGAGTATTTGCGTGAAAATGGGTTTTTGTGAAGACAGCCTAAATACCATAATTTTCTAGCGCTTGAGCCCGAACGGTTCGTCGGAAAAGAAAACCAAGACCTTAAAGTTTGTAGGAAATGTTCATTCATTTTGAATAGGAAGGTTATTTTTTATGAAAAGTTGATATTTCTCGAGTTATAAGAGAAAACCCGATCAAAAATGAGATTGTTTACCTTTTTGCATTTTTTTTTTTTTCAATGTTACGTCACGAAATTTTGTAGGCAATCCTCAGATTCGGATTCAGCACCCCAAAAAACATATGTAATGGGAGAAATCAATACTAAACCAAAACTTTCCCGCAAGGGGCTCTTTTGAGCACAAATTGACTGTATTACAAACTGGATGATTAAACTAAACACAGCACCACGGTACTTTAGTAAATCAATTTAAATGAAACAATATTTGCTGAAGTTTATATCGAAATCGTCAATTGATTCAACAAGACTAGTGTTCACACTGATTTGAATAAAAACTCCAAATCACAAAACAAGAAACAAAAAAATAACTGAACAACTAAATTGTAAGTTATGTTTAATACGTTACCCTTATGTACATTTCTATGACATGGTCATCATCCTCAGAGGGTTTTAACATTACTAAAGTATACAGACAATTATTTCAAAAAAGACTAGTTTGTTATTTTTTGTATTTAATTTATAAGTTATTGTTAAATTGTCTTTTATTGTTAATAATAGATACTTGTAGTAGATTTAATGTGGCTCCTCCCATTCCCCCACCAGGTCGGTCTTGAATTGAACGGTATGGGGAAGAGTGGGGGGGAGGGCGGAAATATATATATAGCTCTGTAATATTGTGGTGTTACTGTAATTGTGGTTGTTATAAACGTTTTGTGTGATTTAAATTGCCATAGTATACTTACATTCAAAATCAATGTTTCGTTTTGTTAGTATTTACATAACACAATAATAAAAACATTTAAAATACAAATCGCGTATTACAGATGTGAGAGTACTGATGCTCTCATGGCCTACGTACTCATTGATGGCCGAATGGAGAAGATCGACAACTTCTGCGGAAATATCGTGCCTAGACCGCTCATGTCTAATGGGCCTAGACTTATGTTAGAGTTTCGTGGAGTATATTCGTCAAGATACGCTAAGGGCTTCAGAGCAATTTACACGTTTACAGAAAGTAAGTATGACTGAACTTATAGTTAAATATAGTTAGTTTCTAGTGCATAATCATTTATGTAAATCATGATGTTATTGTGATATTGGTCCCTAATTCAGGAAATAAATATTGCATTTTGTAAATGAATTAAAAACCAAATATTTTAATTTTATACCGGTACTATTAGTTAAACTGCGGTGAAGACTATAGAATTTAAAACAAATAAATGTGTTGTAGCTATTGGCTCAGTTGGGATGTGCAATATTTTAAGCATCATAGTAAGATTAGTAGATAATGTGCTGTGTTATTTGGTGGGGAAGATTGCCGGATCTGTGTCTACTTTGTTGACTCTATCGGATTTTATATTGTAGATGTGTAGACTGTAAACCCATGGCAGCCACGTTTAAGAATGCACAAAATAAGTAAATAGTTTTACAATTAGTCATATATCATAAATAGAAATAGTTGTAGCATACTTCTTATTATTGTCATTAAGTCAATTAAAAACACAGTTTTATAGCAGCTTTTCCGAACAGATAGACTTAATTTTTGAGTTAAAACTGTTAATTATTCATTAAAACATTTCTTTCAGCAGATTAGTAAATATAATTTTGTTTTAACAACACAGTACTGAAAATTATATTATTATTTTAGTTTTATCAAATTTAGTTTAGAATTTAAGAAAAAAAGGAAATAGGCTACTACTATGCATGTTTTCAAGTCATCAAAATTATATATTTTTTCTGAAAAATGGTAGCTAATAAATAATTCTAAGTGGTGTCTATGTTTTTAAATTTAGTGTTTTTTATCAATTAATTTAACAAAAAATAAAATTAAGTTACCATAGTTAAATAATAATAGGCTTAATATGTATTTATTTTCACAATTAATTATTACGTAATAGGAAATAAATAATTGCAAAACAAAGGGAGTTTGTTATGTACCGTACCAAGTAAGACAGATGTTTCAGAAGACTTTCAACTTAAAAAAATTCTCTGTATTTTAAAAAGTAAAAAGCTATGTTGTTTCAAATCAGCCCTTTCCCCATATTCACAAGCTGCAACTGATATATCAACCAACTAATGATATTACTGTGTAACAAAGGTCAGATAGCGGATTTAGGTGCCACCGACACAGCAATAAAACCTTCTTAAAAAGTTGGTTTGTACCTATAAGTTTATCCTGTGACAAATAGTTATCATTAACAAGGGATTCAACTTATATAAGAATTTTGTAAATAGTTATATAAGTTTGAAGTTGGCGTTTAAAGTTCATTAAATGTCAGCTAGTAAATGATTAGTGGCCCAAGTGCTGTCAAAGGAAAGCTGCACATAGCTTGGTAGTACAGTAATAGTTTTGATAGTTACCATGGCAACTAAGTATGTAGCCACTCAATCCAACTGACGATTTTCGAGTGGTAGAGTCTGGCAAGAATAGAGGATGCACTTATTTTTGTGTGTCACATTTCTATAAGTGTGTTTACTAAGTTACAAGTTTGATTTTACTGTTTGGTTAATGAAATTATATTTTTAATATGATTTAGGCTATTGTTATTTAAACAAATTCAAATGTTATTTATTCCAAGTTGCAGTTATGAAATAATAACACAAAATTCAATAATTACATAGGTAGTTTCGAAACCTCTATTCACATCTTTAACATTTGTTCGATAAATTACACACCTAAAGTCACAGTTGAAACTGGAGTCTCTGATAAAAATATAGTTAGCAAAACTAGATGAACTAACAATAAATAATTATTACTGAATCCAGTCGTTTGGACTGCACAAACTTTGAAACACAAAACTACACTGATACAGCTGATGTTGTACAAGATAATATATGTCTTGATAAGTGATTTTATCATAGTATATACAGAAATGTACATGCACTTTATAATCACAATTCAATAATATCAACTACAGGTTGATAAAACTTATTGCGCCAGTATGAATATGACACTACACATTTCTATTGTTCCTATGATTAACATAAAGGTAATAACTTTGTTAGCAATGAGGCTTAAAGCTCACAATGGTGCTTTTAGAAAATGGTTTTACTAATACACAAGGCGTAAATTTAGTTTTACCTTACACCAAGGATTTTATTGAAGACTAATTTACTTTTCACTTTAACAACTGTACTGCCTGGAACAGAGCCTGGGAAAAGAGATACAGCCACTCAAATGTTATTTTAAAATATGCGCAGTATGCTAATTTGCATACTGATGGAAATGTTGGGTGACCAGCTTGCAGCGCTACAAGTTGAAGAGTTTGCTAGGAGGGAAACACTGAAGATGAAGTTTATATCAGACGGATATGTAGGCCTACGTAAAGCTGATGTTTACTTGTGTAAATATCAAAACGATCCGATGTTTATCAGCATGCTGAATTCAGCTTGCACACGACATTTGTATCTTTTTTACTGGGCAGCTTGCAGCACAGCATGATGAGTGTAATACCCACTTAAGGGCAGTATTTTGCAAATAGATTGAGGTAGAAAAGTTAAAATTTGGTACAGCTCTGATTGCCATTATTTGTAGGCCTATTTACTTTTTTTTTAAAAAAGAAGGTTAAAAATGCACAGTAAGAAATGTAGTAGGCCTATTATCTATTGAAACGAAAAATTTTAAGAAATAGTATTAAGTGCAGTATAATCAGATTGTTTTAAGACATTCTCTAATTTGTTTTATTGCTAGACACTAGAATGAAGCTAGCAGTCTACTTAAGTGCTTCCTAAGCTTGCCCTGTTTTAATTGCCAGAATGACAATCACAGAAAATATTTATATAAATGTATACATAATTATTTTACTCATATATGCATTACTTTTTCATACAGGCCTTTTTGATGTAATATATACAATATAAAGTAATATTTTCAGGCATATTGATGGTGAAAATTATAGACTTTTTTGCAGAAAATGAATATTAAAAAGTAGCACTTTAAGCATTTTAAACTTTTCTTAACACACTTTTTCTAAATACTGGTTGACGAAGCAAGTAAAAACAAATTCAATAATTAAACCACTTTTTTTAATTGATGCTTTCAGTATTACATTTTAATCGCCACAAATAGATGTATGTTCATGAAATTAATTCTCATGTATAGTTCCTATACAAGCATCAAATCTTGAAGATAATAAACATGGTTATTAATGATCTGTCAACCCTAATTGGCTGAAAGTAATCAATTCACGTATAATCAGAATTGTTGACCTGCTTGCAGATGCATAAACCTCTCATTTTGTGGATTTCAAAACCATTCTAAAAAAACTCTTAAAACTACATTAAAATGAATAGGCGTTTATGTGTTTACACCATTCTATCAAATTAACATGGTTAAACCACTCAATCTTGTTCAAACTGTGTCTCAAGTATTTGTTGGATCAATAGGTCAGCAATAGCAATACTGACTGTATATTTGTTTATTTTCTTGAAAACTGAAAGTTTAATTTTGTTTAAGGTTCTTTACATTATATCATCCACTAACTTACACAAATTAAGAAACTTTTTATATCAACTAAATGGCAGAAAAGGAAGACTTTTTTTAATAACCTTTTTTAGGAACCTGTGATGTTGAATTGGAAACCTTGCTTGAATTTTGTAGGCAATGGCTAGAAAATGTATTTGTTTTGTTCAATTCAAAATGGTGATAATCAAAAAACTCCAGGAAAGAGTGTTACATTCATCTCTGTATTCGATTGAACTAGAAAGTTTCATTTACCACATTCAATTTTATGTTGTAAGTAATGTTAGAATAAGGAACTTTTGATCAATGAAAACTTATGGAATATGGGAACACCGTAAAACTATACAGGGTGAATCAGAATACCTGTGCAATGTACAGCGATTGAACCAAATCAGCTACAGCCTTCGTTTTAACTTAAGCCCCTCTATTTCGAACCTAAAGAATTCAGTAAAATTGTTTTCAAATCTAAAAAATGCTCCAAAAGTGCTTTGGGGGGGGGGGGTTGATTTTGGAAAATTTTCAAATGTAAAGGTAGGTTGAGTGATACCTCATTTTATAGAACTCTGTTCACTGATCATTTTAGAAAAAAAGTTTTAACTTATCTTACTCCGTATGTACAAAATGTTAGAAAACGTCCAAAAAGTTGTGATTTACAGTTCATTTTATTGTTACCCCATAACACAGCCAACATAAACCAAATTTTTATCCTAGATTCATGAGAAGATACCCTGTCCAAAAATGTGCTTAAGTTGCCCCATACTCACAAATTTTTTAAATACATACAATTTTGGAAAAAACAGATTAAAACTCAAAAACGCAAATAGTAACATTAATTGTGAAGCACATCATTGAAAAGTTCTTTCCAAAACAAACTTTTTTAACTTTACCGTTTCAAAATGGCACCTTTGAAACTTACTTTGCGCACGGGTGGTTTGATTCACCCTGTATAGCTAACTTCGTAGCTGTTAAAAATGCATAACTGGAATTCATTTTAAGCATTTCCATAATTTACATAACTACACTGAAATTAAGTAGGCTATAATTGATCAAATGTTACAGCAAAGCCATACATTCAGCTGGTATTATTTGTAAAGTTAAGGACACACAAAAATTAAGGAAGTTGCATGGCCAATGCACAAAAGAATAAAAAAAATAATCTCATGAAGTTAGATAAGAAAATATGATTATATTAATTCAATATGATACATGTTTGCCTATACATACTGTGCAAATTTTCAAAGCGGATAGGCAAGAAAGATATTGCATTTCTTATGCCAATAATTGTATACACTTTACAAAGTGTAAGTGTAAGTACAATGGAAAGGTTCCAGTTTATTTGATTTGTCTGAATCACTGGATGTTATTCTTATCCCGCTGTTCCCTATATAAAGTTATTCAGCCACTTTGAATACTTCTGTGTACAAAATAGTTGTGGGTTGATTTTGCTTTGTAACTGTGTTAAATAATTTTGATTTATTCATTATTTTAAGGAGAAAACACCTATGGGTTACCATTTTACCTGAAAATTAACTTTTGTATTGCTTCTACACAAGCCATCAATACTTGTATTACCTACCAATTAACTTATCTATTTTCTCCATTTGTTTTAATTACTGCTTTTATTTAAAACAATGGATCAGAGAATCACTTGTGTTATGAAATATGAAGTCAGTATAACCAATGACTGCAATGTAATTATATAACAATTATATAAGATGGTTTTAGTTTATAACTTTAATTATCAAAGTAAGTTTGGACAAACTAACAAAATAAATATTAGACTTGTTGATGAAGTCTTTTATGTAAATTTTCATCTCTCAGTGACATAAATAAAAAGTCAATATCCAAAACGTTTCTGAGTATAAAAGTAGTCAAATAAAAAATTTGGTTTTGCTAGCAGAATAGGTACTACGCTTTAAGGTATTACATCTTCTTCCAGGCTACCTTTACTACTGTCTCATTCTAGTTGAAAGTTTAAGCTGATTTAACTATTAAAATAATTTGTTTACAATTTTTCTTTTTTATTAAACTAGCAATTTTATTTGTGTAAAGAAAATAATAAGATAAGATAAATTCAACAATGTAACATTGAAGGCAGTTACAAATAATTTATTAACAAATAAATGGTACCAGGAACTGGCACATACTTTCTCACAAACATATTTAAATTATTAAACAGATTCACTGTGACTTCATAATTGTAGGAGTGGTAGGAGAGTTGATATTAAAGTAAGAGATTAACTAATAAATATTACTAGTGGACCCGGCAATGCTTCGCTATTGCTATTGCTTGATTTACCTAACCTAAAATTATATTCAGTTTTTGATCCAAATCAGTTGTTGATCAAAATCAGCTGTTGATCAAAATCAGCTGTTTTAAGCTTTTCATACGAACAGCTGTTTTTTGTGCCCCTGATAAAATCAAAAGAAATCTTTCTTCTTCTTCCTTAAGATCGACCTTCCATAAGATTAACATTGAAACTTTGAGTGCTACTGGGGCGTATCCCTGAGGACCGATGTAAATTATAATGGGATTCTGCTCATCTACAGGACACTACCTTTCTAACGGTTTGCGCGAATTTCTCCTACGATGCACACAAGCTGAGAAAAAAGGACGACAAGTTTTGTGCTTGCCTATTAATATATAGATTATTATCTAGAGAGAAAACTATTCGATCGATTTCAAACAAATTTACACCAAACATGTCAATTAGGGCTGTACAGATGCAAGAAAAAAGGTTTTGAATTTTTTTTTAAAACAACCCCATTTATGGCCAAAAAACCCTCAAAAATCAGTTATTATTATTATTATTAGCTAAACGAGAATTTTTAGAAATATAAGGTTTTTTGCATATGATAGGGTACATTAAAGGCTATAAATAAGCCAAATTTTATCAAAATCGTTAGAGCCGTTTTTTTATAAAAATATAATAACTGATTTTTTGGGGGTTTTTTTGCCAAAAAGGGGGTTGTTTTTCAAAAAATTTCGAAACCGTTTTTCCTGCATCTATACAGGCCTACTTGACATGGCTGGTGCAAATTTGTTTAAAATCGATCGAATAGTTTTCGCTCTAGCTTTGTATACATACAGACTTACAGACATACATACAGACATACAGACATACAGACAGACATTTTGTAAAAACCACTTTTTTGGACTCAGGGGGTCTCAATACGGATATTTCCACAAAAACCTTAACATCGATTTTTTTGCGATCACTATACTTTCTCTATAGGTACTATAGTATAGTGAGAAATTAAAATGAAAATCAATATCACCAATGAATTAAGAAGAAAAAACTCATGATGTGACCACTTGTAGTAAATTTTACTTTTTCAAGGAAGTTTTGTAAATTAGTCATTTTATACTTAAGCAAATAATTAATTGCATAAGTTGGTAACTAATTCAAAAATAGATTAAACTTGAACTTTGCAGATCGAAATAATTGCACAGCAGATGAGCCAATAACAGCCCAATTCGAAGTGTCTATAACACTGTTAATAAATAAACCTCTAATCCTAGTATGTTCAATAATGGTTTCTCTATGCTTGGGTTTACGTAACACTAAAATATTAAGGTGATGACAGTTGTGCATTGTTGAAATTGTATTTCCTAAGTGTTGATAAATAATTAGAAAGACAATACTGCTGAAACAAGACTTAATATTAGCAGAATACCAAAAATAAAACAGACTACTCCATTATGTTTCTGCTTCCAGTTATTATTAACAGAGAACAATTGATGCAACAACAACCCTCATTGAAACTGATTACAAATCTGTTCATCTGTCATAAAGTTAGTAGTGTTCATCTATCACACAAGGACTAATTGTCAGTTCCTTCAAGACCAAAACATATTTTTTTTTTGTGAATCAACATCATTACTTGGTTTATGAAAATGTCTGTAATGGACTAACTGCAAATGTGTGTTCTTATAACTATTTGTATATTATTTTATAGGCTTTCTTCATAACATTGAATTATGTTTTAAAGTTAGTTTTATGTATTTTCTAACATGCATACTGTAACATTTTCAATTATTGATAAACTATAGATCAAATAATAAATGTAAAGGGTTTGTGGTTATAAGAGAAATACAAAATTAAGATGTATAAAGAAGCATAGAGAGGTTAACCTCAAAATCTGTTTTTAAACTTGTAAATAACTTCGGAATTTAAAAATATTGAACAAATAATTATCAAAGCGTGTATTATAAATAAATATTGAACTTGACTTGTTACCATACACTTCATAGAATAAACTTAGAACACAAAATCTCACAACTAATACGTTTACTAACTCAAACGCGTTTCAATGACAAAGTCGCCATCTTCAGTGATGCACGAGCTACATAGTCAAACTATAGCTAAAGCTACACGAGTTATAGTTTGACTATTGTAGCTCGTGCATCACTGAAGATGGCGACTTTGTTGTTGAAACGCATTTGAGTTAGTATAGTACGGTTTTTTTTACCGTGCCCTCGGCTTGGCTAGCGAGCGGTGGGCTAGCGGTGTAGCGGGGAGTGATTGTAAAGGCAGTTCCACAAATTTCGAATAAACAAAAATGATTGAATAACTATTCAAATAAAATTATTGATATAATGTGATATGTATAATATACAATATTTTATAACGTTTATGAAATGAGGACGAACTCGGTCAACGGAAGGAAACACAGCCTGGCGGCACGGCTCGGCCAGGTGTAGTTTTAATTGAAACGCACACATTATACCGCTGTACCGAGCAAACCGTAAGTCACACGAAAAAATGTTTCAAATAAAATATTTAATTTGGACCTTTATCTAAAACTTTCTCGCGAACACTTTGTCTCTGACCAACAAATAAAAAACTTTACAGCAGTGTGAAAATTTCATGTCATTATTAAAGTACATTGTTGTAATATTGATTTTTAAAATATGAAATAGGTTTTGTAATTAATTTTCTTTTACATCATACGAATCGTATGGTTCTTATCTGCGTATCCGTGAAAGTTTCATAATTTTACATTGCTGCTAAGTGTATTAAATGACAGTGTTATTGAAGCTCGGTTTTCACAGTTTCACGCCGCGGCGTTAGAGTAGACGGAGCAATTTCTAACGTTATCATTCAGGTTAGCACAACCATGGCCGAGGGCACGGTTAAAAAAATCGTACTGTAAACGTATTAGTTGTGAGATTTTGTGTTCTAAGTTTATTCTATCAAGTGTATTGTAAATAACTACAGCTAAACTAAATAAACTTATTTTTTACGCTTACCTTTTTCAAAAAACAAATAATAACAAATTTTATAACCTAAAAGAGAAGGAAGGAACCTAGTTACTAACCTTGTTTATAATTAATTGTATTTCATCTCAATATAATTAGTAAGATTAAATTCAAACATTGTACATTTATTTAAATTAAGAACCAATTGATAAAGTGAAAAAGAGTTACAAGATAAACAAATTAAAAAATTCAAAAATGTATTACCAAAATGATAACTTTCTATTACGGTATCTAACAGTTTTAGGCTAGCTGCGTACAGATGAGTTTAATCACAGATGTTCAGTATTTATAGTGAATAATTTGTAAGGCGGCAAGTAATGTATAGAAAAAATTGGTTATATATAAGAGTGAAAAGGACAAAATAAACAGTTTAAATAATGCAATATTGGATAAAATATATTAAAAATCGTTATTTGAACAATTCTATATGATATTAGAGAAAATAAAATATTTAAATGATTGTGAGTCAAAACTCAGTGCCAGTACGCATATGAGTGGTGGAAATTTCACAACGAAAGGCAGTTGCCCAGGATTATTAATAAAATATATGGCTAATTTAACAATGTAACAGTTCTGAGGTATCCTTTGTCCAAGGCAGATGTATTTGAATATTCTACAATTTTGTAAAAAGTATAAGAAAAGGCTAAACCGAACCTAATTAAAATACAGAAGTAGATTGACCATATTTATATAACCAACAAGTAGGCCTAAATAATAAAGCCAGATCCTAAGACTATATATCCATTCACAAGGGAATCTGCAAGTTAAGGTAATATCTACTAAAATTTTGATTCATCTGGACTTATCTTCAAAATTTGAACATTAATAATATTTGAACACCAATATTTGATTAACCAATTTTAGAAACATCGGTATGTCACACCGCTAGGGTATTTTAGTTTTGTTGTAGTGGCGGTATTGTTTAGGCAGGGTGGATGACGGACATAATAGCTGCCCCCCACCCCCTCCCAAACCAGTTGCCCTTGGTGTTAGTCTGTGATGTGTTCGCAAGTAGGCGCGACATATTGTTTATCTAAAGTATGGCGGTCAGCTCGACCAGTAGTTTCCCTGTGTGTTATTCGCGTACCGGCCCATGACACTGGTTGTTTCCTTTGGCGAAGTTCTTTGTTTTTGTCTCGGCTTATTTATAGCCTACTGTGTTAGTGGTATTGTGAATCGCAAACATATTGAAATGGACCGCCCAGGACCTAGTCGGTAGTTTACGCCTCGGGATCCTGATTTTGGTGCTCGTATTCGAAGGTTGATACATCTTGAGGACGATGAAGAGTTTTTGAATTTGGCATCAGGAAGCGAAATAGATGACTCAGATGAAGATCCTACTTTTACTACACAGGATATTATGGTACAAGATGATGTTTCGGAGGAAGAATCGAACGAAGACAATGGCAATCTTTTGGAATTGAAGGAGCCTATGGCAGATGACCTTGTAGCGATGACATCCCTGGTATTGATGATTTGCCTGAAATATTTGAAGAGCGCATGAGAAAACAAGATTATGGACCTCCTGGTGTTTGGTATAGCCATCAACCATGGCCCAGAGTTAGGACATCAGCTAGAAACATCTTAATTACTGGCCTTCCCGGAATCAGAGGCCCAGCCAGGGTGTTAGGAAATAAACCAAATAAAGCTGAAGTATGGAAACTCCTCTTTGATAACAATATTATGGATACAGTTTTGGTGAACACAAATAGAAAGATTCAAACTGTTAGATCAAACTTGGGTGAGAATACAAACGTTAGTAAATATAGAGATACAAAATATTGAAGAGTTCAATGCTTTATTTGACCTGTTGCTTCCGAGTTTCATTTTTAAGTCGAACAATGAAACTAAGAAAGTGTGTTATCTAAAGATCTTTACAGCCGCACTATATTTTCAGCAACTATGTCAAAAAAAATATATAAAGTTCTTATAAGCTGTCTTCGGTTTGATGATGCGAAAACTCGGGCAAAGCTGCCCCCCTATAAGAAATATTTAAAAAATTCATCAGAAACTGTCGAAACGTATACTATGTGTCCTCTGAGTGACGATTGACGAGATGCTCATACCATTTCGTGGAAGGTGTAGTTTCAAAATGTATATGCCCAAAAAGCCAAAGAAATACGGCATAAAGTTCATGTGCCTAGCTGATAGTAATACGTCATATTTGCTGAATGCATACATTTATACTGGCACGCGCAGTGATAGTTTGGGACTGTCCGAAGAAGAAACAAACCTAAACATACCTACACAATCAGTCACACGACTCAGTGAACCCATTCTTTAGAGTAATAGGAATATTACCACTGACAATTGGTTCAGTTTGATGGAGTTAGTAGATGAGTTGTTGAAGAGAAAACTGACATACGTCAGAACGATGAAGAGAGAAATCCCAGTGGAATTTCTTCAAAATCCTGAGAGGCCTGTCGGCTCAGAAATTCATGGTTTCAAGATGGAGAGTACACTAATCAGCTATGTTCCTAAGAAAAACAGAGCAGTGGTTTTAGTTTCAAGCATGCACCGATGCACCACACCGCTTCCGTAGATGCAAGGAAGAACAAACCTGAGATAGTATCTCACTACAACAGCACAAAATGTGGAGTAGATCTGCTCGACATGAAGTGTGAGGTGTTTTCTTCAAGTCACAGAACTAGGTGTTAGCCTTTGGCGGTTTTCTACAGACTTTTGAGTATTGGAAGGGTTAACTCGTTCATCATATTTATGAGCTACAAAGACATTCCTGATATTAGTCGGTTTCACTTCGTGAAGCAGTTAGCAAATGAGATGATAATAACCACCTCCACTCAAGACTTAAGTCAAACATAAGGCTCCCTAAGGAACTAAAATCTACAATTCAAAAAGCATTAGAGAAATAAACACAACCTCCAGTGCAGCAACCTCCAGCCCAGCTGCAGCCCCCAGTTAGGCAGAGAGATGTTCCAGTGCCAAGTGATCAAATGGCGAAAAGGAAGACATGTTCAACCTGTGACTACCAGAAGAAAAGAAAAACTGCATCCTACTGTATGTGCATCAAGTGTCAGAAGCCAATCTGTGGTGAATATAGTAGAAAAGTATGTTTGGAGTGCGCGAAAGAGTGCAAGTGAGCAACTCGAGAAAGAGTGAAAATGTAAATAGAAAATGATTTTTAGATACAAGTAAGTTTACTTTTATCATGCAATATTATACACTTTTTAGTTTCTAAGTCAATATTTTTGCTTATTTGTTTCATATTTGTCATATATTCACAAATTGTTTTTGCTAATTCTGTAAATGCAACTAAAATAAACGGTATCAGTTAACTGACACAAACTTTCTCCCAACTTACTGTAGTCAAAATAATATTGTTTTTAATCATTTTATTTACTACTTTTTAGAACAAAACAAAAAAATAATATTCTACCTACGTCAATCGTATAAAAAAGTTATTGTCCCAGGCGGGATTCGATCGCGCGACCTTTGAATTACTGGCCGTCCTCGCTACCGTTGTGCTACCCCGTGCGGCCGTCGCCGTGATGCTAGATTGACAACATAAACTTGTTTATTTTTTAACATTTCCCCATAATTATGAAACGCCGAAGTTTTGATAAAAGCGGGTGGTGTCATTTTGTTTGGCATCTTAAGCACTATAAATACTGAAAATTTGATCAAAATCGTTAGAGTCGTTTTTGAGAAATTTGCATTTTTGTCGTTTTTTATTGGTTTTTAGGGGTAAATTACCCTTAAAAATTAAAAATTCCAAAAAATGAAAAAACGCCTGGAGATATTAAGGTTTAGTACCTACATACCAAATTTCATGAAAATCGGACCAATAGTGTCAACTCTGGTCGTGTATACGTACTGACACACTGACAGACAGACACCACGTTTAAAACACTTTTTTGGGTTCAGGGAGCACCAAAACAAAAAAATCCACTAACAATATTTTTGGGTTCAGGGAGCACCAACACAGATAATTGCACTAAAAACTTTTTTGGGATTCTGGGAGCACCAAAACAGATAATTCAACTGAAAATTCAAATTCGAACATTTTTACGAAAACAATACTTTCTCCATATACTACGTATAGGGTGGAGAAAGTAAAAAGAGTGAAAATGTAAATAGAAAATGATTTTCAGATACAAGTAAGTTTACTTTTATCATGCAATATTATACACTTTTTAGTTTGTAAGTCAAAATTTTTGCTTATTTGTTTCATATTTGTCATATATATTCACAAATTTGTTTGCCGAATCAGTAGGCCTAAATGCAACTCAAGAAAGAGTGAAAATGTAAATAGAAAATTATTTTTAGATGCAAGTAAGTTTACTTTTATTGTGCAATATTATACACTTTTTAGTTTGTAAGATAATATTTTCGCTTATTTGTTTCATATTTGTCATATATTCACAAATTTTTTGCCGAATCAGTAAAATGCAACTCCATAAAGCGTTAAAATGTAAATTGAAAATGATTTTTAGATGGAAGTAAGTTTACTTTTATCATACAATATTAGGTCTGTACACTTTTTAGTTTCTAAGTCAATATTTTTGCTTATTTGTTTTATATTTGTCATACATATATTCACAAATTTGTTTGCCAAATCAGATTGTTTACAAACAATTTCTAAAATATTATGAAAATACACTCAGTTTAAACATGCACACACACATATATATATATATATATATATTCATTTAACATATTATTATACTATTAGAACTTTTAATCTTAAATATCCTAACAATTTTGTCAATTTTTATTAGTTTAATACTTAATAAATGTTGTAATATATAGGTACGGTTCAAATGTAAAAAATGTGTTTTTTTGTATCATAATAAACATTTAAAGAGATGCTATTTCACCATTTTATACCTACAAATCACATTTTATTTCCATAGACAAAGAAGTAACATCGTTATAAACTTACATAGCAGTCTCAGAGACTGGTAGTTTCTCTTAGTATCATAGATTTCATGTTTCCTTAAGAGTGTTAATAAACCTGAGCAAACATTCAGATTTTGATGTACCATTTTTGAACTTTAATTTTCTAGTTGTAAGATTTTCATTTTGTTTAGATTTTAGATGTACATATATTTTTAAAATTTGCATATTTAATAACCACCAAACCTCCATCCGAGGTAAAAGAGCTCAAATTAAGTAACATAGAATCAAATTGTTATATAAAGTAAATACATTGTGCTTAAGGCTAAAATGAAATATTTGTAATTGAAGAGTAACAGACATTCAAATAAATAGAATTGAAACCCTATATAAATTCAAAAAACAGTGTATTAATTTAAAGTATTAGGTAATTTAAGTACAATCAACCTTTTGTTGTAAATTAACTTCAAAATTAGTGGCTTGAAATAAAGTCTTTATAAATTTATCAAGAGCATTTTATTTATAAATTAATTAATTAAAAAGAAAGAGTCTGTTTATTATAGGTCTAATACTTTGGCTAGTTATTTTCTCCAACTGATCAATAAAAATCAATAAATAAGTAATAGGCCTATACAATATGAGATATTTAGTTTAATAATATTATGTTATTCTGTGTATTTCATAGTGTGTGTGAGATAAAAAATATTTTAACCAGTTGTTCAGCTACTCGACAATTTTACTTTAACTATAAAACAAACAAACAAAATCTAACCAGCTAGATTAACAAAACAAAAATGTAACTCTTCTATCCCAGTTGATTGGCAAACCCTACAATTGTGTTATTTATTATTATGTAATATTTTTAAGGGTTAAGTTTATAAGAAAGGATTAACTTATCTCATCATAATTTCTTAATCTCTTTAGAGGCAGAACTTTGGAAATTGTATAATTTATATTTTATTCCAGGATGAGTAACATGTATATTTTGCAGAATTTCATTGAAATTAATCCACCTGCACAAGGTTGAAGAAATAATAAATGTTTCACTTTTATTAGTTGGAATTTCATAATATAAATATGAAATACTTGTATGAGCTACAACAAGGCCATACCCAGGGATGGGGGGTGGGTAGGAGGGTTTAAACACCCCAAAATCTGTAAAATATAATTATGTGGGAAAAGGTGAAAATCAGGTACCTAGTTTTATCTATTTACATTCCATACACTAATTCACATTTTTCAATTTTGTTTTAACACCCTTAATTAGTAAGGGTATTATTGTTATTTAATTAATAAGTAGCCCTGGACTGGAATGTACTAAATAAAAACAAGTTGCAACAAACATTAACTTAACATACCAACTTTAGTAAAACAGGTCAAGGGAAATTTTCGTTTTAGGAAATTGTGTATTGGTGCAACTGCCTCTATCTTAACATTAACTTACTGTCTGTCTGTGTCAGATATCTCAATCAAAAGTTAATTTAGACTGTCTGATTTTTTATTACGTGTTCGTGCATCATGTTGTATTACAATATTTGTGGTGCATTATGCATTTAATTGTCTCTATTTCTAAGGTACGGTAACTAAGTTCTTTAATCTTATTTGTTATACAAATTTGCTTATACAAATATTTTCTTTTTTTTAAGATAATCTTTAAAAAGGAAACAGGAGTTAGTAGTAAGGTCATTTCAAAACAAATTTGTATGGAAATATAAATTGTTTTAGTAACAATTAATAATTAAAAATATAACAGTAGATAGGCCAAGATATCTTTCAACGTCATAACAACCCTAATGGAAATAGAATTAGTTCATATTCCACATGTGCTCTATAAAAAATTTCACCAATTTACAAATTATTAACAAAATACAAAAATGTTTTATAAGACAAACTTAGTGCTGCAGAAAATACAAACTTAACTTAAATAGTTTTTTGTAAAAGAAACATGAACACAGAATATAGTAATAGAAAAATCTGTAACCTTCTGATAAAAACATTTTTTATTTCAATATTTTTAAATTTATTTAAAAAAATCTTAGATTAGGCCTAGATTGATGAACTAAAACATCTATTTACATTTATTACCATAGCAACCAATTGAATAACATAACAGATAAAACAGCTGTTATATAGAAAACACTTTAATATTTCCACTAACAGCTGATTTCAAACTTTGAAGCAATTATTTGTATTTCTAACTTTTAGGCTAGTTTTTTTATTAAATTGTAGACCTGAGACTTGCTGGTTCTTTTAACCTTTATTAAAACTGCTGTTATAAACTAGGTATACAAAATAATTTGATTTGAACATTTAACATTATTTACCACCTTAGCATTGGGGTTATTATTAATCCCACACCTTTATTATAAAGAAAAGATAACATAATTATGTGTACCTATAGAAGGTTCCAACGGGGTTGGCGTGCGGAGCACGCAGGGCCTTCCGCTAGTTTATTTATAATTTTAAAACGTTAAAAGGAAGCAATTTATCTATAAAAAAACTTTAAATGTAACATTGAATTTCTATTTTTGTTTTCAGATTTTGGAATCACTACAGGACATCAAGTGACAAGCTATCCCTGTGCGTTCGTTTACAACGTAACAGATAGTAAAAATGGAAGTTTTTCAAGCCCTAACTTCCCTGGGTACTACCCCAGAGACACAGAGTGCCATTATTTTTTCCACGGCCTTCCTCATCAAAGGGTTCGTCTTCACTTTAGTTACTTTGATGTAGAAGGTGTTTCACCGTAAGTTTCAAAATATTCTAATTAATTTAAGTCTTTTAAGTATTAGACTTTTTAATTTTTGTAAGTGTAGCCATTTGTTAAAAATATATAAACAAACCTAGGAACCAATTTAAATGTATAACAAGCAAAATATCATTACGGTACATTTTTAAAAAATTTCTCCATTCTTCAAATCATATAGTTTCTATGACACATACAAAAAATCAGCAGCAGCCATTTCTGTTTGTTTCTTTCATTAAACTGATTTTTTTCTGTCAAAACAATACTATATTTTATTTGGATAGCTTTTATTCATAAAATTAATTGTTTACTTATTAGTCTGATATTGTCAAACAAATCATTAACTTAAGTTACTTTATACTGTAGGATTAAAAATATAATTTTAAATAAGACCTACTTTAAAGATCTAGATCAACGGAATTGATACAGTTAATGTGTAACATTAACCTGGATTGTTGTTATTTCATAAAAACAAAAGGTTATTGAGACTACACTACACTCTAAGCTTTCTTGTAACTTAAGATAAAAATGGTGGCAAACTAAGAACATTAGAATTATTAATAACATACTTCTTAAACTCTTTCTTACATTCACTAAATGTTGTAGGCCTAACTATATAATTATAGAAAATTTTAAACATTGTATTTCCGTTGTTAGCAAGCAGATATAAAGTAATCATGGGTTTCATTATTGAAACTACTACATCAATACATATTTTTCTAAACCGGATTTACAAATGCATTATTTATAAATTAAAATAGGTTACAGTTATTATTTCTTTGAAAACTGGAATACAATACATAATCCCTTATTTACTTTACCACTGTCATTGCAGAATAAATGATAGATTTCTTTAAAATTTATAAATCAAATCATTAAATAATGATTATTAAGAATAATTAAAGGACAAACACAATTTTTTTGTAAGTTCTACAATTTTTTATTGAGTCTTGCCGACCAAGGTTTCACCCGTGACGGCATTGACGAGGCAGTTTTACAGACTGATATAATGGAATTCTACCAAGTACCTTCGGTCGTCACTATCAATCGTATTATTAAGAATATTTATATTTTAATAAAAGTCTAAAAAAGCTGTTTAGAAGGATAGTAATTTTGTAATATGAATAAGGATCTTCTATTTTTCTTATAATAGTTTTTTTCACTGTTTATTTGTTCTAATCAAGAAACTATTTTCTTTAATAACGCCTGTCAATAATCATTTTTTTATGAATCTAAATTAATAAACCATTGTACTTTCCTCCATTTTGTAGAAGCAAAACATTAAATTTTTGTATTAAAGACCTAGAATTGTGTACTGTATTTATTTATAAAGGCCCGCGCACACCAAACGCGGGAAGCGGGAGCGACGCGAATTTAGTTCCAGGAAGCTCCCGCGCGGGACTGTAAAACAACGGCGGGATATGAGAGAGCGCACACCAAACGCGAATCGTCCGCGCGGGATCATGTCGCGGGATCGTTACGCAGTGTCGTCCCGCCTGGTTCGCTGCATGCAGCGTTTTCCCGCGCGAATAGTTCGGTAACCGTACAGTCAGTAGTCACACAACAGGTTTCTTTCTACTCGTACTCGGTAGGCAGTGCTTTGTGCTTTGATTGTGTAGACGTGTGTTTAGAGTAACTATGAGTAATTTAACAGAAATGTTATTAGAGTGTGTGTACACGTATCCAGTCCTTTATGACTTAAATAATAAGGACTACAAAAACATCAAGAAGAAAGATCGGATTTGGGACGAGATTGGGAAAGAGTTGAAGGTACCTGGAGAGTTGGCCTACGTGTTGACAGCTATTTCTTTTGGTTACATTTACATTTTAACATCCCCTTGGATTCACCTTGGTATGTGTTCAGTGCTGTGGTGGAGCTTTTGTATTTTGTAGGATGAAAGTGTTTACTCTTGATTGTAATTCTAATTGTTTTGATCAATGAATTAAATGTACACAGCTACTCACTGGTACATATTTTTAACAATTCGCCAAAAATAGTAATTCTATCCCAATCCAAAAGTGTTCTGTACCTTTTTTGTAGAGAAAGGTTTAAAGAATTCATATATGCAATTAAAAAATTATTGATGTAAAATTGTAAAAGTTATTAGCTCAAGAAACAAAAAACGTTCAGTAGCGAAAGGAAAAAGTTCAATTTTAGGCCTTCATAACTAATTGTAAACATTTTTTTGGTATTTTTTCGTAAGCGTAAAAAAGTTTCGTAATTTAGTTCTAAATAGCAACAAAGCCTCTTCTTCATCAGATGACATGGCGAGCGACGAACGATGAGAAGGTAAGTACAACTGACCACAACACTGTCACCTTGCCGACTGAGTTCGCCGCGAAACTTCCCGCGTTGTGTGTGCGCCACCTAAGATCCAGCGCGAACAGTTCCCGCGACTAAATTTCTTGGAATTATAAAATTCGCGTCGCTCCCGCTTCCCGCGTTCGGTGTGCGCGTGCCTTAAAACGTATGTAATGAGTTAATTTAATAATAGGCCTACTATAACAGTAATGTAATTTCAAAAATATCCTTTTGTGATATCTATAAAATATTATTAAGTAGGACTTCGGTTAAAATATTTTTATGAACAATATCTGACTTGCAAATTAAATTATTAATCTATACAATAATAGACTGAATCTTATAAACAAAAGCATTCATGATTTTTTTTTTTTTTTTGCTCTGCTCTAATTAATGCAATGTTTTTTAATTTATAAAAATAGTTTAATAGTTTTAAAAAGATTAAAAACCTTCCAATTGTAAAACTTATAGTTTTTGTCAAAATTTCAAAAGACTAAAAGATATGAAAAACTTGTTTTTTGTTTATAAACACTATAAATTCCCCTATCATTTTAATACGAATTTATAATTAGTACATACTGAAAACTTGGGTATGCAGTTGTAATTTTTGTTGTATATTATTAGCGAATTTCCATAGGAAAAATGAGCTATTGCAGTAGCCCGTATGGTAAGACTCAAAGCCGGGAGTAGGCCTACCAAATGAGCACCGATCATGTTCCCCAGTACACGTTTTGGGGTGTCATTAAAAATCATATATATGTGTTTGCACTCTAGCGGCCGCATTTTAATTCCGATTTTGGTTCAAATTTGGTACACATGTTAGTTGTCTACGTCGCTCTGACGAGTTCGTTAGCCAAAAAATCCAACAATCTGAGGCACGTTTTTTGACCGGAAGTAACTATTTTTATAGATTTTTCCTACGAGAATGAACTTGTTTTTGAGTTTTTTCTACAAATATAAATGTAGGATGTTATTCTGCACTTTTTGTTTTTTTTACGCAACCTCATAGCTCGCTTGGTTTCCCCAAATCGATCAAAACGTAAAACACCATAGAAGTACCCGGTTCAAAGCCAAGTAGTGGATTCTACCGTTAGCATGCGAAGTATGCAATGCATTGTGTATTGAAGATACTCCTAATACGGGGGTTGGCGTGCGATGCATGCAATGCTTTGTGTATTGAAGTACTTAAAATATGAGGAATGGCGTGTGAACCATTTCGCAGCTATTCAGCACCGTCGTGAATAGACCTATTTCCAAAATTGTTGGTTGAAACCCTAAAACATAGGCATATAAACTTAATTTTGGAAATTTACTCAACTCACGTCAGCGGTTCAGCTGCATGGTCGAATTATTTTGTTTGTTGTTCATGTTACAGTTAATTAAATCAAACTTTTAAAATACATATTATAAACTATTCTTCAATTTTTATGATAATGTAAATATTTTTTCTTAAATACTAATGAGTATTCTTAGTAAGGAAAAAGTTTTGTTATGTTTATTTTTTAAGGACAAAAATGTAAGATAAATAGTTATTACAAGCTTTTTAATAAATTTTGAAATTGGAGTCAATATAGTTGGTTGTACTTAAAAGTGAATTATGTGTGTGGGAAAATTTAAGACTGAAAAAACTTTATGCAAGACCAAGTATAATATTTATATATATATAATTAATTCATTACTCAGTAATTACAAAATGTATGGGATGACATCCATGTACCCTGCAAGTTAATAATGTTTGCAGATGTGAAGCAGTTTCAGCAAGTGACTATGTTGAATTTTCAAACTTCATGGCAAGAGACAGAAAATATTCTCGTCACTGTGGCCAGCTCAATGAGTTTGATGTTGAGTCAGATAGGAAATTCTTCAGGGTTACCTTCAGATCTAATGATCGACTAGATGGGACAGGATTTAACGCTACATATCAATTCTTTGATGAAATCAACACGACTACATCAGTGAAACCTACCCAATCTAGTTTAGCAATATCTACATCAAAGGGTATGTTTTATTAATTTTAACCTAAATGATTTTTATTAATCTATAAAACTAAATTTATATCTCCTTAAACGTTGTATATCATGTTTATTTAACAATTAGTATAAAAATACATACAAATAATAACTCAACTAAAACTAACAATAACTACTAAATACTCAAAAAGTTAAACAAAAACACGAGTTGACAAAAAAATTATAGCTACAGTGGCTCTTAAACACTTATTTTAAATTAATAATGTTTATAAAACTATGTATGGCCTCAGATATTAGATATATATAATAATAATTCATATAATTTTAATAGCCCCAAAAATGTATGATCACACGAACTTATAAAGATAAGGGATAATCTATAGATGCTTCCTTAATTAATTGATCAGTAAAGGGTTTATAGCTTCAGTAATTAAATATGAAACCCTCCTAATCCTGACCTTTAACAAGAGACCAAAAAACACCTAGATAAAATATAGCCATACACCATTTCTCATAATATTATACCATAAGGAGTTGTGTCTTTGTATTGAACACAACAAACATAATTTAAACTGTATCGTTATTCTCGAAAGACAGGAATTTCTCTTTTTTCCTTTTAAAATGTCAATAAGCTTTCATAGGTGCAATGTCGATAAGCTGTTGTAAACACAACTAACTAAAAAATTTTGTAATACTTGTTAGTTGAGTTTCATTAGTCCATACAAATGATTACTAACATAAAAAAAAACCGCTATGCAATGTCTGATTTCTTCTTGTAGGGAAACCTTTTAGAAAGAATTAATTTGAATATTATGGCTACAAATGATGAACTAATGAAGGGGACATTACATTGTCAACCTTATACCTTAGCAATTTTTCAAAATCTCTTAAACTGTAATTTTTATCACTGCGTAGCTGTTAAAAGACATCTGTTTAAATAAAGCTCAAAATAAAACGTTTTGTTAATTTATATTTTTCGTTTTTATTTTTAGTTTATTTAATTTGAAACTCTTTCTGTAAAATAAAATAAAATTTGGTAAAAAATTAAAGCATTAACCTATAATTAAATCATTAACAAAATGAGCATTTAAAAAAAATTTACCGTAGGAATATAATTTTAGTGGTTTGCAATTTTGTTTGCAGCTGCTCTTTTACCAAAATTTGCTGCCCTTAGTTTGTTAACTACCCTTTGATAGCAGGGAACCAATTGAAGCTATTAAAGCATTATGTTATTCCAAGGTGAAACATTTATTCAGTGTTAATAAAATTGTCAATTCATTCTAGACTAACCTTTTTTAAATTATTTATTTGACTGCTCAATAACAGTATAAATATTTGCCTATTGAAGTAATCTATTATTAGTATAATGTTTATTTCATTGCCAAACTCGCATTTTGTTTATGTTTCGTGTGAAAATATAATTTAACTATGTCAAAATCATAACTAATTTAACTTTACAAACAATCAAATAATGCCTTAAATAAAGTATTAACTGTGATTTAACATGTAGATATTTATTAAATAATATGTTACAAAGTTTGCATTACTAACATATCAAATTTTATTTTTCTTGCAGCATGGCATCAACTCTGGACAGTGCTACTGTTGGTCTTGGCATCAAATATTGATTGAAGTTAACATCATACAGCAAAGGAGTTAATAATGCACTAATTTAGAAAATAGCACAAGCAATTTTATATATTGAACATTAAGCGTGATTTAGTACTAAATTAAATTAATGAAATAAATAGAGCAGTGTATATATTTAAAATAAAACCTGTAAGTTTAAACTAAATAAATGTAATACATTGTGAATAATTTGGGGAAATACAAATATTTATTTTTTAACTAATTCTAAATAAACGGTACCAGGAACTGGCACATACTTTCTCACAAATACATTTAAATTACTAAACAGATTCACTGTGACTTGTAGGGTGGGGTAGGAGAGTTTGTTTATTAAAGTTGGAGATTAACTAATAAATATTACTATTATTATTATTATTATTATTATCTAGAGAGAAAACTATTAGATCGATTTCGAACAAATTTGCACCAAACACGTAAATTAGGTCTTTATAGATGCACGTAAAAAGGTTTTGAAAATTTTTGAAAAACAACCCCCTTTATGGCCAAAAAACCCCCAAAAATCAGTTATTATTATTATTATTAGCTAAACGAGAATTTTTAGAAAGATGCGGGTTTTTGTATATGGTAGGGCAGATTAAGTGATACAAATAAGCCAAATTTTATCAAAATCGTTAGAGCCGTTTTTTAATAAAAAAATAATAACTGATTTTTTGGGGGTTTTTTGGAAAAAAAGGGGGTTGTTTTTCAAAATTGTTCCAAACCCTTTTTCGTGCATCTATACAGGCGTACTGGACATGTCTGGTGCAAATTTGGTTGAAATCGATCGAATAGTTTTCTCTCTAGCTTTGTATACTTTTATTAAAGTAGGCGATTAACTAATAAATATTATTATTATTAGCTAGAGAGAAAACTATTAGATCGATTTCGAACAAATTTGCACCAAACACGTAAATTAGGTCTTTATAGATGCACGTAAAAAGGTTTTGAAAATTTTTGAAAAACAATCCCCTTTATGGCCAAAAAACCCCCAAAAATCAGTTATTATTATTATTATTAGCTAAACAAGAATTTTTAGAAAGATGCGGGTTTTTGTATATGGTAGGGCACAATAAAGGCTACAAATAAGCCAAATTTTATCAAAATCGTTAGAGCCGTTTTTTTATAAAAAAATAATAACTGATTTTTTGGGGTTTTTTTGGCCAAAAAGGGGGTTGTTTTTCAAAATTGTTCCAAACCCTTTTTCGTGCATCTATACAGGCGTACTGGACATGTCTGGTACAAATTTGGTTGAAATCGATCGAATAGTTTTCTCTCTAGCTTTGTCTACATACAGACATACATACATACAGACATACAGACAGACATTTTGTAAAAACCACTTTTTTGGACTCAGGGGGTCCCAAAACGGATATTTCCACAAAAATCTCAACATCGATTTTTTTTGCGATCACTATACTTTCTCTATACTATAGTATAGTGAGAAAGTAAAAACAAATAACAAGCATTACATACAATTAAATCATACATCATTTAGGGGTTGTTTGAAAAAATACTACAGGTCCATATGCTCCAAAAAAAATATTATGAATTTTACAAACTAAATTACTATATTATAACTGGGACCATAATTTAAAATAGTTTAAATCTAGATGTAAACATTAATGAATGTGTTATATTTATTCCATGAAATATAACAGTAAATATTGCATTACAAATTTCACCAGATTTAAAATAAAATATAAAGTTTATACGTTTTAATTTATCGATATTAAGAGCTTAAGTAGCAGATATTTTGCTTTATTTGAAAACTTATGTAGGGAAGAATTCTGACAATACTCAAAACAAACTAGTTACTATTTTCGATTAATCTACAAGTTTTAAATAAAATGTGGTGCTGAATTGGTTAGAATAAATGATTGACATATTATACATTTGTTCGAATTTGAAAGGAAAAACTTGAATTGATATGGGTATTTACCATTTTAGAATGAGTTCTAACATAATAATATATGGTTTTAATGGGATATAAGATTTGTACATAACATTCAAACTAAACTTAAAATAAATACAACATACATTTATGTATATGCTGGCATGTGGTATCTGTTAATAACTTATTAAACCCAATAAATCCTCGAGTGATATTTTCAATAAATTAAAATTATTACTTCTTACACAATATTGTTTAAGCAAAGTTATCATTAAGCTTGGTAGAAAACAACGTTAGCTCAAACTTAATCATTAATTGTATTTGTACAAAAAATTGATATATGAATTTGTTTTTTAAATTTTTAATAAGACTCTTATATTGCACATATTATTTATAATTGATTGGTTAACTAAAAAAATAAACCCTTTGTACTCAAAAGAAATAAACCCTTTATATTCAAGGGTAGCTCCAAAATGAATATTTAGGGAGGGTATACTCTGGTATTCAGAGTTTTGATTTGAATATCCGAAGTATGTGGAATTCAGAAATTCTCAAGTGAACAAAAAATATATAAGTGGGTTTAAATTTCTGTCATTGGATTCTGGTCCCACTTCTATTTCTACTATAATAAATACAATTTATAACTTGTAAAACTTTATCTTCTTCACATAATGACTGTATATGCTAAAGCATAATTATTATTTATATTGGTAACTATACCAGAGTAAGCCTTCCAATACTGCTCTACTATAGTTAAGTACTTTAAAGAAATTGTTTTCAAGTGATGCTGTAGTCTTTCTGGAGAGGCGATAAATAATATAATGGCTGTTTTTGCTATTTATCAATTTTTAAGTTAGTGGTCAGGATTGTTATCCTTCATCATATTATATATTAAAACTCTACAAATTAAAAAATAATGATTTACACATACAATAAAACACTATTTTAAGGTCTTTTATAAAAATTTTACATACAACTTGCATTAGGAGACCCCAAAAAATGTATAACAACTAACTGTATATTCTTATATTGTCCAGTCGGTGATACTTTAGTTTAGAATCAAGTCGTGAATAAGAGACATTAAAAAAACTGATATTTTTCTTCCTTTTAGTTGGTCAAGCTGCAGATCAGAAGCTCCCCTGTAATGCCGGCTGTGGTACCGTTGTTTTCAGTAGTTGTTACCAGGGCTATAGAATCAAGGGCTAGACCAGTCCGCCAGGGAGAACGTTCCCGTGCTGCCACTGTGATGATGTCGGCGGTTATACCTGCTCCATTCCCACCGCTTCTCATAAGTATTCTCTGCTCCAATAATTTCAATTTCTTTTTTAAGCTGTACTATGTTTATGATGGCCTCTTCTTTATTTAGTTTTAGTACTGACACTAAACAAAGCAATAAGTAGACAGTAAACAAAGATGTTAGAAGAAGAAAGGGTTACAATAAAACTATCTAATTTGTGGGTAATAAACCGTTGTATTGTATTAATGTTAGCATACTTTTAATTTGATTCTCTAAAACATTTCTGAAAACTAACTACGAAATTGAATAAAATGTGTCACATTATTGAAAATAATTGTATTTATTACAATAAACCACTAAAACTTGAATGTCATACTGCAGTTTAATAAAACATGTGTAGGCCTAATACTTATAAATAAAATAAAACGCATAAATTTATAAATGCTACACATAATGAGTAGCTTATATGCAAATATGCACATTGACATAATAATTACTGCTGACATAAAATTTTTTTTTAATAAACTGCTTTATAGAAATTTTCCTTCCCTAGGCCTTAGGGAATAGTTAATTTAATAGTTCAATTTAAACAATTAATTGCACTATTTTAATTTAAATTGACACTGTGCAATTTAATTTAGTCTAGACGTTTAACTGAAAATTATATTTTATTTTTTATTTTTGATATCAATAATTTTATTACTTTAGGTTTAAATTTGATTCTAATTATTTGTATATTATATGTTTATTTATATCTAATTATTCAGACAATTTTAAGTGCATTTTGCTAGTAAAGATTTTTTTTTAACATTTAAACTTAAAGCTGCAGAAGAAATTACTTGAGGACTGTAACTTTTTAACATAAAGTAATCTCGCTTGCAACTCTTACATTAAATAAATAATATTTTTTAATGTTTATTTTAATTTGAAGCTGAGAACTTAAAATTTTTTGTTTTAAAATGTTGAGTTATCAATAATTATCGGTACTCTAAGTTTAAATCTCATTATTATTTTTATATTATATATTTATTTATTTATATCTCATCATTCTGAAAATGTTTGTTTTAATGTATTTTGTTAGTAAAGGTGTTTCTTGGAATATTCAAGTAACGCTGCTGACAATATTACTTGATAATCTCGGTAACATTTCATAAAGTAATCTCGTCTGCAACGTAACATTAAATAAATAAATAACTTGCTAAAACGGTCTGCTAGTAACTTGACCGCAACACAACAACATAATATATTACCAAATTAACAGCTTCAGTAATTTTTTCTGCAACGTTATATCAAATAACACGTGAGAGCTAAGGCGAACAGTGCTTGTGCGGCGTGTCATGGTATCTCAGTGACATCACATAGGAGGTGGGGGCGAGAGGAAGGTTGGGACAGTTGGCGAGCGTTGACATCAAAGGAGTGGACCAGACCTTGTATTCTATAGCACTGGGTTGTTACATTGTTGAATAATTTATTCAACATTAAATGCTCCTAGAAAATACTCCATTTGGCTATTCACAAGATAAACCGAAATTGTGATTACTACAGGAAGATAATGTGTGCAAATGATGAGGCAAAACCGATTCCAAACTTCCTTAGAGTTATTGATGTAGCCATGCAATGTACTTTTCATGGCGGCCCTAGGTATTTTTCAAGTGTAAGCAAACCACTTTTTGTCGCCCCTCCCCAATACCCCTCATAACTCAACTAACCAATCAAAGCAATTTTATCAAATTGTAACAATTGTTACCAAATTTGAAAAGTAGAAGGTAACTTATTACAACACACAAAACTGTACAAACAAGAATTATAATTACATTACAATGTAAAGGTTATCATAATGATATGCAACTGCAATAAAATTATAAAAATTGTGTTTTTAGAATAAAATTAAGAATATCCTGTAATTAAAAGTGGATTTTCCTGGTTTTTCTTTTGAAAACTCCTTAAGTAGCAAGTTGGTGTCCATTTCATTTTTGAACAAGTCATTCTTAATTGAAAATGTTGCCAGCCCTCACAAGTGTTTCCAGCACACTCAAATGTTCCTGACTCAAAGTTGAACGTAAATATGTTTTTATGAGTTCTAACTTTCCCCGCTGGCAACTGAGACTGGGAGAGTCAAAAATTTTGGGGAAAGTGTCTACGTAACCTCGCTTGGTTATGAAGAACAATGTTTCAGCAGGATGACTTCTTGGAGCCAAAACTGCAACTGATAAAACGAAAACTAACTCTTTTATGCCAAATAGATTTTGTTGTTGGTTTTGTTTTCTCTTGTAAACTATATTCACAAAGTTTACCGCGGCCGACCATGTTGGGAAGGGCGCCTTCGGCTTATACACATAGGTTGCTTATACCTCGGGCTGCCCCTGGCAATGTACCGAGATAACTGATGCAGTAACATTAATACCATGAAACATTCACCCTGACTTTCTTCAACTCATACACAACATCATATAATTAATTGATAGAAAATGTAAATCTTTATGTCAATATAAAGAACCATTCGTTCTTTAGTAAGCATGATTTCTAGACAATATCAAGTTGATGTAGTGCTACCACATGCCCTCCAGTGGCATCAAAACAACAGAAAACGTGAGGTCCCCCGGATCGCCGCTCAAAATATGGATTCCACGTTGCAACAAGTTTAGTAAATTCCACGGAATTATACTTGTCTGTATTTATGAATAGATCGACACCAAGTCACCGTCAACTGTTCATATATACAGGGTGTACAAAAAGTCCCGCACTGGTTTAATATTTCGTTTATAAAGAAAATTTGAAGGTAGATGTGATTGAGGAACTTATTCTATGTAAAAATACTATTTTATTAAGATTTCAAAAAAAATATCCGCCATTTTGGATCTGCCATTTTGAATGTAACTTTGTTTTTTTAATTGGGAAGGTGGTCATGCGATACAGAATTTCGATGTAGAATTTCAAGAGAAAAAAAAAACAGTGAATTTTGCACATCCATATTTTTAACCGATTAAAATTGGCGGCCAAAAAACCACAAAATCTTGTTTTACGATTTGGCCCCATTATGCTGTACTATTTTTTTTTTAAATACCAATTAATTATTATTCTTCTTGGATTTAGAGTTAAAAAGGCTTTCAAATGATATGCCACACAACGATATTTGGGAGTATTTAAAATTTTTGAGTTACAGATATTTTGATTTTTCAAAATTGATTTCGAGTGGTTCAACCAAATATTGTGTGGCATATCGTTTGAAAGCTTATTTAATTTTAAACCCAAAAAGAATAATAATTATAATTTTTAAAACAATAGTCCATCAAAATTTGACAAAAATCGGAAAACACGATTTTGTTGTTTTTTGACCGCCATTTTTAATTGGTTAAAGATATTTATGTGCAAATTTCACCGTTGGTTTTCTCTTGAAACTCTACATTGAAATGATGTATCGCATGACCACCTTCCCATTTAAAAAAAAAAAAGTTACATTCAAAATGGCGGATCAAAGAAGGCGGAAATTTTTTTTGAAATCTTAATAAAATAGTATTTTTACATAGAGTAGGTTCCTCAATCACATCTGCCTTCAAATTTTCTTTATATACAAAATATTAAACCAGTGCGGGACTTTTCATACACCCTGTATATATAATTATATACAGTAACATAATGTACAAAAATATTTGCTGCACATTTTATTCTATGGAAAATCTCTCCTACTCTTTGAGTTGGACAATGTAATAATATGAACTACCTGTGGATTCACAGCTGTCTGGAGTGAAGGGCTCTTTCGAAAAAAAAAACATTACAAGAGGGGTACATATTCAAATAACAGAATGCCCAAAATGACCATGTATAAAACTTACCTGGATAAAATAACTGTTGTTAACATATTAAGTATGTCTATTTATAGGTATAATAGCTATAATGTAAAATAAATATATTTTAAAAGGCTAACAATGATTTGAAGAAAGAATTATACTTTATGACTTTAGAAATAACTTTATCAAATCATTATTTACAAAATGAATTATTTAAATATTATTTTAAAACTGGCTGAATATACGTGCTTTGCTAAGAGCAATTTTTTGCAACACTATGTTACTTAATTGTAATATTACTCTCTCATTTTCCTTCATCTTTTATTTCACGAAAGTGAATTATTACATGTATATTAAATTAGTTTGGAATTTATTGTTCATTGGCTGTTCGTCAATTGTCATCAGGGTATGTGGGCTAAATAAATTAAATCAATTAAAAATAAAGAATTCAGGGTGAAGAGCGTCTTCTTTTTCAACCGCTAAATCTGCAGACTGGTAAATCACAGTCTTAGCTGAATATTGCAGATTGCGCAGTGATAGCCTACATCTGTAATATGTGAATGCATAGATCGGGATAGAATTGATGAACTTACATTTTTAAATATTTTCTTAAAATTAATAAGTGCCAAATTTCAGCTCTATAGCTTTAATTGAAGAATAACAATTAATATTTATAGTTTTTAGAAGTTGTTATCACATTTTCACCCCTTAGCAGCACGTTACTAAATGTATAACTGGTTTACTTTTTTATTTGCTTTTCAAGAAATAAATGTACAAAATTTCAGGCTTTAATTAAAGTATTTGAAACAATATTTATTGTTTTAGGGGTTGTTTCAACCCTTAAAGGCCAAATATTTTAAAATCCTTTCATAGTGCATCTCTAGCGCCTATGAGCAAAACGTGAAATATATGCCTTTGCACTGTAAAGACAAAAATCATATTTAGATCTCGAAAGTCCGAACTTTTCAAGCTTTTTATTGATAGTGTCATTCCAGCACTTAGGTGACACTCTCAGTCCGTAAAGTGCACGTTTTAATTTATACAATTCACTATCACCTTTTACACCTTCAGGTCTTTTAACGTGCACATCTTCTTTCAAAGTGCTGTTCAGAAATGCTGTTGGGACATCAATCTGTTTTAAAGACCAATCACTGTTCACTGCATTTGACAATAGAATCCTTACGGTTGAAGTCCTACAAACAGGAGCATATTATGTTAACTTATCCAACATCAATGGCTGTTGGAAGCCTTTTGCCACTAACCATGCCTTTTTAGTTCCTTCGCCCCTTATGCTGAAAATCCATTTTAGTTCAATGGTTTTTTTTCCAGGTGGTAAAATAGCCAGTAGGTTGATCAAATATGTCCCTAGTTCCTCGTGTAACTTAAGTTCTGTATCAATTGCTTTCTTCCAATCATCATTTTTGGCTGCTTTATCAAATGTTTGATGTTGAAAACTTGTCAGAAGACAATAAGCATTATACACATCATAATCTTGAAAATATGAAGGGTTTTCTTCTCTGGGATGGGCCTCATTGTTTTACTTGGTGATTTTGAAGTATTTATGTCTTCTCCACTGTCTGATTCAAACTCACCTTCTCTTTCAACCATCATCTGTGGTATGTTTGCTGGTGTTGGGGAAGTTTTGTTGGAATCTTTTGGTATACTTTCATGTTGTCCTCAGGCTGTTAAAGAACAATTTTGTTTGATTTAAAATACATCGCCAAACCTCACAACTCTTCACATTACAACTCTTCTATCTTCTGGATTCCATATCCTGTATCCTCCTCCACAATACCCGATCATAACTCCTTTTTTGGCACGTGGGTCAAGCTTATTACCTTTAGGTATACAGTAGAGCGTCGATAATCCGAACGTCAATAATCCGAAACGTCAAAAATTTGAACGCATTCTGAGGCAGCCCCTGCAAAAATTTTGTTTTCGTTTTCGCAAATTTCAATTATCGCGTCGTTAAAAATTTCTATCGCAGTTGACATTAATATCTCTTTTAAAACACTTCTTAATTCCTGCTCTCACACGCCCTCACAACAGACTGGCTGTTAGTATTTTCACTGTCACGCTAAAAAGCTGCTTTAGCGCTAGCAGTATATAAATACAGAAAGTTCATTCATTTCTCTTTGTGTAATCATTATAACAGTGTGTCGTACATACAGTAGTGTAGTATACAGTATTTTTTTATTTATTATTATTTTTTTTTTTTGTTAATTATAATGTACAAGTGAACTTTTTTAATTATGTACTGTACCGGTACTGTAATTGAGAGTTACAAGTGTAATCATGTTGGCCCTACTGTGTACGTGCAGGTTCTTCTAAATCATAATATGTAAGTAGTCTTACATACTGTATTGTAATTGCATTACTGCTTGTACTGTTTAACCACTTTAATTGATTAAAGGACATATATTTTAGCCTAAATTGCCTTTTCTTGGTTATTTTCAAAAATTCGAACAAATTGATAAAACGAGCCCCCCTCGGTCCCAATTAGTTCGGATTTTCGACGCTCTACTGTACAAGTATACCAGACTTGGCATCCAAAAACTCTAAGTTTGGTTATGTTTTGCTGACCATATCATAAAAAACTTGGAGTGGTCCCTTTCTCTAATACAGTTTTGTTGAAGGGCACCGGTTTAATTCATAAACCGAACATCTCAATGCTTCTCCCCACAATTCTTTATGTACAATATACAATTTTGGTACGAACCATATTTAGTAATGTTCGATTCATGCGTTCTGATTTTCCGTTACTCTGGGTACTATAGAGTAATGTATATTGAATCCTAATAACTTTAGACTTAGCAAAAGCTTTAAATATATTAGAGGTTACCTCACCTCCATTGTCCACTCTAATTCTCTGTACTTTAACTCCATGCTGAGTTTCTATTTGTTCTACATAGTTAATTAAATTTTCTTCAGCTTCACTCTTAGATTTGAGCAAATTAACTATAGTAAAGTAAGAGTAATCATCTATAATAGCTTGGAAATATCTATTTCCATCGTGATCTTCAGTTTTCTGGACCACATATGTCTGAATGAATCAATTGTCCAATATAGGCCTACATTGTCTTATTATAATTTCTCATGAATGGTAATCTAGTTGCCTTACCTTCAATACAAGAAGTACATTTATCTGCTGAGTAGGGAATTCCTAATGTAATTAGCCCCTGGCGGTTGAGGTGACCTAATCTGCGAGGCCACAGGTTTCCAGCCGCCATAGTAGCATAACATTCTTCCGATTTATTAAAGCCTACTGGTTGAAACTTGAGAGTAGCCAATATAGGCCTCTATCACATGTACAATATATTGAAATGAAATTTATTGATTCCTCAATTACATCACATTTTTTCTTACAGAATATTTACAAACTAAATCACCCTTAGTAAAATAATAAAAAAGTACAATAAAATAAAACAAAATACAATAAAACGAAAATAATCACACTACACATAGGCTACTACTTGTAAATATCCTAATCATAACAATTGAGGATCTTAGTTGGCTCGAGGCTATGTGTCATTCTTTGAGTTAGTCGTCATTTTATCGTTATCAATAACAATCTTAAACCCTTTTTCTGTGAGCTTACTTATTGCTAAAAGTTTGTGATTAAGATTAGAAACAATCAACGCCGATGTTCTTGTTTTGACATATTACATTAATTTAATGTTCCTATTTTATTGCTAGCCTACACATAACTTGACCATTAGCAACATGAATGTTAACATTATGCTTTAACAATTTTATGTCTGACATGTAAGGCTCTATTTCTTGCTTAACTAAATGGCAATTTGCCCCTGAATCTAGGATAAAAAGTTTGTAGATTCACAATATAGGCCCATACTAAACCTATCTTCCTCTCATGCTATGAAATATACATTTGCCCTTTCACTAGGCCTAACCGTGTAGTTATGATTATCTACTCTATTGACTCTAAAAAATAGCTTACGATTTCCCTGAAATCGCTCTCGATGAAATGGTTTGATCTTCCCTAACATTACCTACTAGGTCCAACTCGTTTAGTACACTGAGCCATGGGCGGATCCAGCCGGTTTTCAAGGAGGGGGCTGTCTCCTATTCCCGGGGGGGGATAGAATAATTTTTTGGAATACATTACTTTAAAACGTCTTTTTAGACTATTTCACGAGCAGCCATTTTGAATGGGAATTAAGGATTATATGCTTTACCCAAAAATGCCCTTATGTTAAGAAAATGAAATTTTATTATAACAAATTGTAGAGAATAAATCATAGAATTGAACTGTATACTTGAAAATTTTAAATAGATTTATTCTAAAAACTTAATTCACTAAATTAGAACAACTAAACAAAATTATCTCAAACGTATAGTACAGTATACAGTTAAAGCCAGAAGGGAAAAGGTAACGGCTAACGCGCCCAGGGCATAGAAAATGTACATATTTCACGGAACATAGCTTCGGAACACTAAACCATCAGGTTTTCCTTATATCAAATGAAAATATAGAACTTGCACTTCAAATCGATATAAAAATCATTATACGAACATATAGATTTGTAATAGATACATCGATTGCAAAATGTGCTTTCCCATTTTTATTAAACTGACCAATTGCAAGAGTTTACAGAAAACTTTGTATCTAAGAAACTATAAGAATTATTAAAAGATCGAGGTAGAAAGTTAAAATCTTGACGAATCCAATGGAGTCTTTATCTACTTCTCAAAACAAGTCTGTCTAACGGTTTTGTGGCTTAAAAAAGTGACGAGTTTGAGTAATTTCCTTATGCTTTCTTGCGCGGCAACAATTGATTAAAGCCAAGTTTACACCGGAGTTGCCATCATGTTGACAACAAGTTAAGGGAACTTGTTGCCAGTTTTAAGAAAATGTTGACAACAAAAATTTTGTTTCCCGTCGGTTGTCGGTAAAGATAAAAGAAAGTTGACAACAAAATGTTGTTGCCAACATTTGGTGTGAACGCGGCTATATACAACTACAATTTTACAACGATGATTACTTATGCAAATATACTTTTTAGAAGAAATTTGTAAATACAAAAATTAAAGTTTAAAATATTTCCTTTCCAGTGGTTTTTGTTTCATTGAGATTAGATAATATTAAGTGTGTGAAATATTCGATACAAGTTGTATTGTCTGAGACTATAGCAGTCTGAAAGACGATTAAACAAAACAAAAATATAATAACCCAAAGGAGGGGATGCGGCCCCCACCGCCCCCCCCCCCCTGGATCCGCCAATGCACTGAGCAGCATAGTGGCTTTTATCACCACAAATAAAACAACCTGCACTAGAAGAATATTAAAAGAAACTTCACTATCTGTTTCTAGGCTATATCCTACAGAATTTCTTGTTCCTTTAATCTTTCCTCATCTAGTAATCTTGCTTTGACAAAATCTAACTTAAGGTCGGCCTGGGATTCCAAGGCTGTGATCACAGTTTCATATTCTTTAAGTAAAGAAAGTAAAAGATGACAGACCATATCGCTATCATTTATTTTAGAGCCAAATTCTTCCAGCTCCCTGGTTATGGTGTCTAATTTTAAGAAGTGGTCTTCTAGGCTATCTCTTTTATTACATTTTAATGCAACCAATTTTCTCCATAATGTTAACCTAGAAAAAGAACTGGATCCTACAAATACATTTTGAAGAGCTTCTAACATACCTTTGGCTTAAGGGCCGTCCTTAATTACATCTAAATGTTTCTCAGAAACACCTTATAAATAATCAAGGCCCTTGCTTTGGCATCATTGACAAGAAATTCCTTTTTCTTGGTTTCATCTGTTGGTATAGTTTTACTTACAACATTTAATAGCTGTTCTTTCTCGAGGATAGCATTAATTGTTAAAATTAAAATAGCTACTACCGGTACTGACACACTAATTGAAGCCATTTGATTATAAATTAGTACTCACTAGAATCAAATAATTTGTAAAAGCTCTTAAATCTTCTCTGGGCCCATAACCTTTGTTATAAATTTTAAGCAACCCAAATAAGAACAAACATTTATAAAGTTATCTACCTTTATTTAGGCTAAAGATTATAAGAACAATACTTTTATTTTCTTCTTATTAAGAGCATAAAAATAAACAACAACGTAACCATAATAACTAAAGTATTTGTGCAAAGATGTAGAATGTAAGTTACTGATAGCGCCAATTAGGATGAAGTGCGAAGAGGGGGTGTGCAAGTCTTCTACGCCGGCTCCCACCACATTTACCCTCTCGCGGCGTAGTACAGTCAGAGCCGCCTGCCCTACCTAATTCATGTCTGCTATGTAGTCATGTTGATTGTATATCAACACTTTTTGGTGGTGACTGTACTGAAGACTCACAATCGACTAGGAGAGGGTAAGACGTTACAGCGCATGCTCAAGTGACGCTTCACACTACTTGGCACTATCTGTAATATTATACCTTCTATGAGAACTAAGTTTAATCACCATAGAAAAATATATATTATAACATGTCACATAACCCTCTAATAATAATAACTTGTTGACTAACATGTTAATTGACTTTCCAACTATAAACATGATCGATTTATCAACCTAGATTACTGGATTAATTAAACGGGACGTTTCCTTAAGAAATCTGACTACATTTCATAACTGAGATAAACTGGGAGTAAGCAGGTGAATGATTTCGCCAGATCAAGATTGCAGTGTTGTGTCATCGTCATGCTCCCTGTATGCTAGATTGAGACATTTGCATACCACTTAACCAAAATTTAAAGCAGATGTACTCAAGTTTAATTCAGTTTAAATTAGTGATTTGGATGTTACAAGGTTTATGTAAGATTAAACAGGACTTTAGCTTTATACTCCAGGAGCATAATGCACATACACCTAGTTCGTGGGTTTTTTTTTTTTTTTTAAGGGAAGGTGCGACTATGTGGAAACTCTTTATTGTATGCTACATACTGGTGTGGTACTGGGTGTTTACTTTCAATTTGCACCGTTTAATTTTTATGACGTCATAAATCCAAGATGGCCGCCATATGTGACATGTATTCATAACGGAATAACTCCTTCTAGAGTGCTCATACATGTACATAGCATGTTTTGTTGTGCTTGAGCAGAAGCACAAGTTTGGTCATTATCAATTTTTTCATATCTTTTACCGTTTGCGAGTTATGGGCTAATGAATACTAGAAACATACAGTTTTAGGTGGAATCCAAACCACAGCCATTGATGTCTGTCAAAAAAACATTTTATCATTTTTCAGGGTATTATATTATTACTAGCTGACCAGTACGGTGTTGCCCGTGGTGGTTGGTATTTTCAGGCTTTTTAACGTAATTGTATTCTTCTTAAGGTTCAGTCAGTGAGTGGTATTTGGCTTTTATATATAGATCTTAAATAATAAAAGCACTATTGTCATAATAATAAAAGATCTGAAATTATGATTTTAGTAACTTTGATCCCCCCAAACCCCTCCTGAAATTTCGAAATTTTTCATACCCTTTCTTAGTGAGCACATATGGCCCTAGAGGAAGCTACATACCCAATTTCATTTCAATCCGTTAGGTAGTTTTGAAGAAATCGTGATTTAATAACTTTGATCCCCCAAACCCCCTCTAAAATTTCTAATTTTTTAAAACCCTTTCTTAGCGAGCGCCTATGGTCCTAGATGAAGCTACTTACCAAATTTCATTCCAATCTGTTGGGTAAATTTGGAGAAATCGTGATTTAGTCATTTTTACCCCCCAAACCTCCCTAAAATTTCCAATTTTTTAAAACCCTTTTTTAGTAAACACTTATGGCCCTAGAGGAAGCTACATACCAAATTTAATTTCAATCCATTCGGTAGTTTTTGAGAAATTGTGATGAGTGAGTCAGTGAGTGAGTGAGTGAGTGAGTGGTATTTCACTTTTATATGTATAGATGTATGAAGCATATCTAACTCCATAATATAATAAATTTGTAGTAGGAACTTGTAGTGGTTGTATAAGATCTTCCAATCTATTATGTATTGATATAAAAAAACATTATTAGGATTAAATTATTTTCTTTAAAACAAATTATTATCACCATCAAAATCCCTTGATGAATATTTATGGTTTATATAGTCATTATAGTTGTCAAACATATCTTTAGGTCCTCCACACAGACACACTTCAGAGCACTTTCGATTTAACTCCTCAATTTTCGACATAATTTTCAAGTTTTTTAGAGCAAAAACAGTCTGTTTTGCAGATAAAAGGGGAAACAAATAGACTAGGCGATAAATGTGAACGAATAAATATGTGTCATGGAGCAAAACTGGCGTATAACTCATAAACGGTAAAAGTTATGAAACAATTGATAAGGACCGAATTTGTTCTTTATCTCAAGCTTAAAATAAAAATTCTATGCACATTTTGCGTATGAGCACTCTGGAAGGAGTAATTCTTCATGTAAGGAATAAATGTCACGTATTGGATTTATGATGTCATAAATATGTGTGTGGAGGAGACAAAGATATGTTTGAAAACTATGATGACTACAGTATACAAACCATGAAAATTTTTCGGGGGATTTGTTTGGATGTGATAATTTGTTTTAAAGAAAATAGTTTAATCTGAAAAATATTTTGTTTAACAATATATAATAGAATGGAAGATCTTATACAACCACACTACAAGATCCTATTACAAATTTATTATATGATGGAGTTAGACATGCGTCATACATAACAATAAAATATCATTATCATTTGTTCATTAATGTCAATCAATAATTAATGTTTGTGCAATATCATTGTACATGATAATTAAATATTTCATTGTATTATTAAATGTAAGCTTGTATTATTAAAGTTATTGTGAGTAAATAACAACAGAAACATTTGACTCTTAGTTTTAGATATTGTGAATAACAAATAAGATCAATATCTTTACTTTGTGAAAATTGCACATTAAGTGAAAGTACTATTATGTAATTATTTGTTGAATAACTAGCTCTTAGTTGCTTTAAACCCTTATTGGAGGTCAGGTGATAATCCAAAAATATACACAAAGAAAAAACACAAGAATATGCAATGCGCCACTGGTAAAGAACCTGGCATGAAATACTGATCGTCATCTGGCCTACACAGATGGTATAACCTACATGTCTCCTCTCCTCTCCAGCTGTGCCAAATAAGTTTACATCATGTTGTAAAAGAGCAGCAGGCAGCAGCTTTTGTTATAGTTGGCGCGTTGGACTACTAAGGTTCAAATTATGTCTGATATGTATGTCATGTAATTTTTGAAATTTATGTTAAATAATATTGTCTAGAAATTTTGTACATTTCATTTATATTTAATATTATACATGTAATAAAAATCTGGGAAAGCCCTACTATTATTGTCTATTAACAGTTATTCCGGATATGTTATAAGCACTCAAGTCTGTTGGAGCTGATACAGACACTAAAACTTTTGGAATCCTGCGACTTATCCAGCCACGTAAGTTTGGATCTGGTGACACTTTCCGGTTCCTCCTACACCACTGACATAATACCTCAAAATCTCTTTATACTCAGAATTTCCACTAATGACACTTGTTACATAATCAAACACCCTCTTTTCCACTATCATTTCTTCAATATTATTTCTTTTCTCTGCTGCATCCTCAGCAATGAGTCGCAAGTCCCCCTTGACATCGCCTGCCTCGTTAACTAGAAATGAATATCCAGCTTCTGGGCCTTCTGTATCGTGAGAAGCTTCTTTTTCGACTTCATTCTTTTTCATCTCTATCAACTCTTTAACATTCTCTAATGCTTCTTGAATTTCTAATAACTTTTTGTCATATATAGCGGCATTAAGGTTGAGTGAGGGTCTTGCCAGTTTCGCGACAGCCTTGAGAGAGCTTCAATCTTTTGGCGCTGGATCGCTAGTAGTAGCGAACGAAACTGTGTTCTCCCACCACCTTGCCTTTCTCCTCTCTCTCTCTCTCTCTCTCTCTGCGAACATCTCTTTCAATTTCTCAATCTAACAGATCAAACTATACTCGCGTCCAAGAAATTAGGCGGGTGATAGAAATGGCGGTGATGCCACTTCGTGCTGTAGTTATTTATACAAATACACCCGTCAAGTAAAGATTTTTGAGTGTGCTTTCTCTCGAGCTTGTGAATCTGTCTACAGGGCATAGTGAAATAAAATTATACCACTGCCTTCAGAAAATGCTACTGATTCCAATGGTATGACTTTTTATTTTTATAACGGCAGCAAATAATTAACAAAAATAAAAAACCTAAATTGTAATTTAATTCAAAACCGCCATGTATTGAATTTTTCACCAAGCGAGGATTTTTTTGTCTTTTTGGTCAGGAAGATTTCGTCTGCGGTAAAGTTGTAGAAAATCGTATGAATAAATTTTTTTGTTCGAAACTTTTTTTTATGAGATTCTTAGTTTAGTTGTAAAATGCATAACTGTATGAAACAAAAACAAAGACACGCGGGCGCTCGGCGAGAACCGTAGCTCGTAACCCTTGTTTAATGTTGTAAGTTGCTATTTTATATTCAAGAGTAAAAAAGGAAATAATTTAAATGTTTATAGACAACATTTCCTTTACATAGTATATGATGATGATACCATTATTTTTTTCGTTAAGCCATAATTCCAGTTATTTTTTTCTTATCTTAATAAAATTCCAACAACGTTTTTTAGACTTTTTAGTTAATTCCTGAAGCGAACTAACTCGTACTGTGTGTGAATAAGAAATGTAGGCTACATTTTAATAATAAAAAAATAATTAAAAATTGTATTTTCGTAAGAAAGTATTTTTAAGCCTTTATTCATTTTGTTGTTCATTTAACACCTCACAGGAAACGTGCGAGATTGAAGACACCACGGTCGTGAACAACTTTACTTCCCATAATTTTCCTATATCTCGTTTTTACAATGTATTTACAGTATTCTATATTTACATATAATTTACAAAATTTATAAGTGATTCTGTTTGTATACAAAGTACAGTAGCCTAATTAAAATTTATAGGAAAACCAATTTAAAGAAAAATCATTAATTAAATATAATTTTAAACTAATATAATTACCTTTTATAATATATCCGTCTTGTGACTTCGTTTATTTTGTAAGTTAATACGCGTTTCGGGTCCGTGGTCCCATCATCAGTTTAACTCAAATCTGCTCCGTTGGAGGTCGTTAAATATTTATATTAAAAACACATAAAACACAACAAGTAACCTGCACATACATAAACTTAAGTTTCGAGGGCAACATCACGATGCACACTCTAAATGGTAATTATATTAATTTATAATTATATTTAATTTATAAAAGTGACTCTATTTAGAGTACATTTTAAACTTTTTCTTTTGTAGGAATGCCCAATATAGGTTTTGCCTAATGGATTCCTATTTATCGCTAAAATATTAAATATCTAACATAAATTTAAATTTATTTGGTACTAATTTTTTGAACATATTGTAAATTATTATTCTCATACAGTCAAAAAATGTTGTTTTCTTTTTAAACATACAAATCATTTTGTCAAAAATATACATAAATTTGAAACGTTACCGGTAATTAAGACGTTACAATAACTGTAAAGTTATAAGCAACTTGATAGTTAAAAAACGAACTCAGTTAATAGCATTTACAATAACTAATAACAGTCTGTGCCAGTCGATAACACTTTTATAGGAAAACAATTTCATTGCTTATCCCTACCGAGTAGCCAGGCAGAAAGGCAACTCACTGCACGGTTAGGCATTGTCCTGCGTGAGCGACGGGGTGCGAGCGACGCGAACGACGAGCGATTCGGGCGCGCGACCGTTGTGTCCTGTGTGAGCGATCTGGCGATGAAAGCGTAAATAAGGCCAGTCAGCAACATTACTTAAAATATGTGCTTGCTCAAGAATTGTGTAGGAAACCGACTAACGATATTTATTTAGAGAGGACTTGTTACGGAGAATATCACCACCTGTTCCATAAACTGAAAACCTGTCAAAATGGACCTGAGTTGTTTCATTCATATACTGGAACGCTACCAAGCACATTTTTTTATATCGCTGATGCTATACGAGGTGAAATAAAATATAAAGAAAGGAATTTCCAAAAACCAATCTCCGTGGAAGAACGACTGTTTAGAGAATTAACTAGCTGGTTTTGTATATGCATAGTAATGTAATTGTGTTATAGTAGTACACATGTGATATAAAAGTAAAAAATATAAATTAAATACATCCGAAAATTGAACAAAGATGCCCAGTTTTAACATGACATTCAAAACCAATGTGAAAAATAAATGATATACAATACAAAAGTGGAAAATATAACATTAAATGCATAAAAAAGTGACAAAGAAAAAACCAGTGACAACTAATTGTAGATCTACTCCGTATCTGATGCACTCAGGAAATGCGCAGTATGAACAAGCGACGGAGCGACCGAGGCGATTTGAAACAAATATTTTGTTCTTGTCGCGTCGCGCAAACATCGCTTTATCGCTCTGATCGCAGTGTAGGACACTCCTGGGAGATAACCCAGTTTGTTATTTTCGCGTCGCTCGCATCGCTCGCGTTGCTCGCACCCCGTCGCTCACGCAGGACAATGCCTTAGTGTTGTCAATTCGTGCGTGGAGTAGGCGAATCTCGACCTTCCGTCGCTAGGCTAGTTACATATCCAGCAACACCGCAATTTCTATCACCCGCCTAATTTCGTGGCCGCGAGTATAAACTTCTAATCCTCATTCACTTTACATGGAATTTAGTTGCTTTTTCTGTTTTCTGGGGAATTTGTTGATTATAATTGATTACTTCTGGTTACATAATACAATTACAGAAATAATAAATGCTTTGCATGTCTTTAGGATTAAATATAAACGAAAGTTGTTTTAAAAATACGCAAAAATCAATCAATGATGAAACTGGCGAATTATGAGACAAGTATTAGGCCTTCTTGTAACAATAGTAGACCTATAATAACTCGAAATTCGCCCTTCTTGCTTGAATAGGTTTAATTAAGTTATTATGTACATTTTTATGATAACTTATACAGAATGTTGCAATTAAATTTTGTTTACTCTTTTTAAAGTTTATTATCGTGTATACATAAATAAGTAATTAAAAGTAAAACAATATTTTGAGAATTCTATATTCAGAGTGTTTCAAAAGTCTGGAAACGGCTTCATATAGCAAAAAGGTCATGTCTTACAATATAGAAATAAATGCAGTTACAAACATACATAAAAGACCCACTTTTTTGGGAGTTTGAAATTATTGTTCGCCAGGTAGAAATAAATGCAAATACACAAAATAATCAATGAAAACTGCATTGCATGCTACTTAATTCTTTTATAACTTTAGACGTTACCTTTTACAATGAGATATAATATACTAAATTTTATTAATGTCCTAAACTTTGTTAAATAACGTGATTAGAATAATATACTAAAATAGAAGAAAATAACTAAACTTTGCTTGAAAAACAAGTACAGAAAAAATTAATTTGATAAAAATTAAACAAAAATAATTTAATACAATAAAATATTTTTTTATTTTAACCCTAGAACCGGCAGACGGTACATAATGTACCGTCACTCCAACACATTTGTAACGAGTGATTGTATTGAATATTTGACCCTTTAAAAATCTTTCAATCTCAAAAAGACAAACACCATTGGAAAGGTCATGTATCAAACTTTAATTTTCGTATTTATAATTTCTTTCTAAAACGTATATTTACGTATGTAATCGTCGTTTTAAAATTGTAGATTTCTGTAAACCTGATTCCACGCGTGGATTCGAATACAATTAATTGTACTGTTATTTCCCACTTATTCAACGTCCCAGACCATCTACAGTAATATTTTGATCAAAATTATAAAGCTACCATGGGATTCGTCAATATTTGATCTATCTAAAGATGCCTTGCAATAAGATGTCAGTACCATACAATTTGAATGACTAAGCTTTCTGTAAACCCTTGCGATTCGGCACAACAACCAACATCCGCAGTCACAGCAAGAGAGCGTAGACTGGGGAAGTTTGCAAAAGGGGAAGGAGGAGAAATATTGGAATGGGTAAGCAGTGAGCGCAGGGTTGCGTCCCGATTTTGTTGAAGGCGGTTTCCAAAACCTAAGGGTGAGTTTATTTCTTGAAGGATTTGAGATAAACTTATGTTGTTTTTTGTAAAAAAAAGTTCAAGAGTTATAGATTAAAACGCTATAATTTTCACCTTAAAAATTATTTTAATACGTTTGTAAAAATTCACTGAATATTTTAAAATCTTGAAATACGTGATTTATCAAAAAATAGAATATGGGACTTTTATCACCATATTTTAATAAGAATAACTGAAAAATTTAGTTTTCATACGCTCAACCGTTACATAGATGAACTCTTCCCAAGAAGTCGAAAAATGAGCACTTTTACAGCCCATATTTCGCAAAATATTCGTTGTATTTTTTTTTGTCTAATTTATATTGATAACATGTTAGTAGGTTAATAGTTTTCAACACAAAAAAACATGAAAAAAAAATACGTCGTAAACCCATCGCACAACCTTAAGTAGAGTGTCTTTAGATACTGCAAAAGCTTCAGCATACGTGTTTGAATTTCCTTTCAACCCCACGGCTCTCCAAGGCTTGAACATTAGAAGTAGAGAATAAAAGTATTTTTGGGGTGTTCAACGATAGCTAAATTTGTATGGTTAGTTAGGTATGGTTGTCGTCTCTTAATGAGGTATTTTTTACTTTCAATTTCATAAGTCTCACGTTCCCTTTTCAAAGAAGTTGACCTTACATCGTACCAACGGCTAAAATCATACAGTGATGTATCCTCAAGCTCTTCAGGTCTTTTCGGATAATAGTCATCAACACAGTTCTCAAAAAATATGTTAGTTGATTCACTTTGCAGAATTTGTATTGTAATTATCGGCAAAAATCGTTTTCTTTTTCTAATAATCTTTTTGTCATATATTTTGTGGCATACCAATTTAATATAGTTGATTTTTCTCTAATGAACTGTAGATCAATGTTTCCATCCCAAGCTAAAAGCATAGTGGGGTTATAGTCGTTTATATAGTGTTGCCGTGCGTTACGTTTCAGATCACACAGTCTTCCTTTTAATTGGAGAGTTTTTCTTGATACAACTGCCTCAACAACATCACCCAGTTATAACGAATCTGACACGGGGGAGGGCGAACTTGCACATCTTTTGAAAACCCGATCTTGTCTTTTTATTTCGCAAACAGTACGAGTTATGGTTGTGGGTTTGGTATTGTGTTACTCTCTGGTAGAGTGTTGGTGATAAACTACCTATGACACAAATTTGGCAAATTCGGCAACTTCTTCGTTTTTAGATTCTCCTAAAACAGGGAGGGGCACTTTCCACCCAAAGAAGAAAATGAAAATGTTGCAGCCCCCTTCCTTGGTACTCACGCCTGTAAAAGTAATGACTACCTTTCCCAGAGGGTAATTTGAAAGAATGAAATCTAAAATCACACGAAATTTATGTTCGATGAATCGGTATACTGATGCAGGATCTAGTGCAATAATTTTGCTTGTAGATTTATTTTCAATGTCATATACATTACTATTTACTTGAATGATGTATGATCTTAGATGGTCCTAATACCATTCGCATGGACTCTTGGTTAAAAACCAAGATGCTGGTACATAGTGGTAAGCCATACATGTTATATATATTATTTCTGGGTTTCATCCAGTACTGTATGGTGTTTCATAAATTAGAAAATATTGTTGTCATATTTTCATCCTAATTCCCATCAAATATGTGTTGCAAGCATGCATCTACAGTAAGCCGTTCTTTTAACTTCGACATATTAATTTATGAAATATCCCACACTGTAATTGACAAATATTTAAATCGTGTAATAAAAAATAAATACTGCTAATTATGACAAAAATATGGATGTTTTGATAACAAACGACTTTTAATAAATTCTGCTGATGTTAGTTTCACAATTCGCTCTGCAAACTGACCAAATTTTCCAGTGAAAAATAAATGTGGAACACATCGAATATCAATGTTTCGACATCTGTAACCTATTGGCTCTTCTTGTACTTTAAGAATTTGGTATACATTGTAATCTGTTGCATTTATTCTTTTATCGTGTAAAACCAATATTGTCAATTCTTGGTAGCCTTCTTCCCATTTTTCGTTCTACACTTGGGTAAGTAACGCTTGATGTGGTGTATCCAAATCATGATTTGTTCTTTCGATATTTTAATTTTGAATTAAGTGCGAACTAGCGTTATCTAGAAGTTCTATTGTTTCATACAAAATGTTATGAGATTTTAAAAACATAAATCTTATTTACGATTCCTAAAATATTCTTATTTGCGAGTAGGAATTTCTCGCACAAGAACGTAAAATTCTTGCAATAAGTTAAGTGGGTCTTCTGGCCGAGGTAGTTTTTTCAAAGTTCTCTCCATTGGCAGCAGTAAATGAAGTGTGCGAGCTTTAACTTTCTGCAGTTTGCTGTGGACGGGAACACTTCTGCGAGATACAGATTCAATTCTAGTTACTACTTGAAATGCTTTCGCACTTTGAATCAATACTTTCTTGTAACTGTTTAAACATGATAATTCTACTGGATGCTCTGTGAAATGAAGATTATTCAAGATACACGTGGGTAGAAGATTGTTTTTTTTTTTTAATTTTGCAAACAACCTCTACAAATTTTGCCGGTCTTAAGTACGTTTTATTTTATGTTCAATAACTGTTTCCATCAAGTACTTGCAATAGGGTTTTGCAATCTTGCCAACAAATGGATTGGATAATTAAATAGCAGTTTTTCACATGATATACATGAATGTATAGGTACGTCAGACCATCGTTTTTCTAATGCATGTTTATATTCCTTTTGAATCTGTGACTCATCTATTGCTTTATCTGATCAGTTATAAAGGATTTGGCATTATTTAAAGTTTTTTCAGCCAAGTTCTTTAAGTAATTAAAGTCATTTATTTGAAAAGCTTTAGAAAGGTTATTTAAATCCGTAGAATATTTCTGAAGTTTATACAGCGTCCTAATAAAATTGTGAAAGTGAGGAAAACGTGGCCCTATTGATTTAAGAAATACTATCCACGAATCGCAACCATATTTAGCGTATGATTGTGGAATATGATTTCTGTTCATAACTTTTGCTCAATCTTTATTCGAACACACGTTGATGCTGGAAAAGTATTTGGGCACACTAAATATTTTAAAAAAATTTACGCAGCTTGCATTTTTTTCATTTTAGAAATAAAATAATAATTTTTGACGCGCATTAAACCAGCACTACACTTTCAGCTATACTTTATTTTTCATGTACTTTTCTTTAAAAATATTTGTAGTTATCCCATGTTCGTCCAACATGGTTTTTTTTCTTTGTTTCTGAAAACATTTTAACATGGGTCAGATAAATATGGCTCAGAATAGGAAGTGTGTTCTGATTGACCCCACATCGTTCAGAAACTTGTTGATCTTCTGAAAACTTGTCCATCAGCAATACACTGATTTTTTAAGGTAGTGACCATTTTGATAAAATATCTCTTCAGAGTGTTGTGTGCATAAATTCACCATTTTTTAATAGTTTTTGCTACCATCAGTTTATCAGTACAGCTTCTTTTAATTTGTTTTGTCATTATTTTTATAATATTCTCTTTATTGAGACATTTTATTGTCAAACAGTTTTAGCACGATTTCATTTCTGGCAGTGATTGTTATGTTCGTTCAAGCTATCATCTGAGATATTTATTTTATTTACATTTATTTATTTTACTTTTATTTTTATTGCATATCTTGATATTTCTTGAAAAATCAAGAAATAGTGTTTATAATAACCGTAAATCTCCGCATTTTTGTAGCATTTTTGAAATTTTGTGTAACTTACGTCGTTTTTGTCTATTTTTTTCTAACTCAGGATAGTTTTCATATTTTATTTGAAAAGCAGTTTTTTCAGCTCGGGATTACTTTCATATTTCCTTAGCATTACAGTTTTTTCTGGTTTGGGATTGTTTTGGTATTTTATTAGTCTGGCAGTTTTTTCGGCTCAGGATTTTCTTTATAATTCAGTCTTAGTTTTTTCAATAAACTGTTTTGGTTTTTTCATACCTACCGGTACTAATTTTGTTGCCTTTGACACAATAAACCATCTTTCTTTCTACAAAATTAGAGACGATAAAGATTAAATTCAACAACACATATTACTACAGCTAATTTATTTAATTTCATTACTATTAACAAAATAAGTAAAAGTCCCAAATTGTAAAATAAAAAACAAAATATTTCTTCAAGTAACTTTCTAGTATTTATTTAGCAAATTTATTCATAAGTACAGAACTATCTGTGGATGGATTCAAATTTATAGTAGAGTTGTTATGAATTTATGTAGTTTTGGAAAATGAATTGAAAAATAGTAGAGTTTTAAGAAGGTATAACATTGTTTTGTAATGAATTGTCGTTTAATGTTGAATTATTAATTGTTAAACAAACATATTTATTTTTATATATACTAATAATACTAATAATGCACTTATTTTGTTTATGTTTATGTAAGTATTTTTATGTATATAGCAACTTTGAATGGCTGAATACTCCTCAAAATGGATGTTTATATTAATAATGTGTTGCTTCAACAATAAATTTTGTAATGCTTCGTTGCTGCTATAATAAATAAATCTCTCTCTAGCTTCATGAAACATATTACAAAATATAAGATAACATCTGAATTATTTTTAACTTTTTAATGATAGGGCTTGTGATTATGTTAAAATTAGTTAAGAAGCTTTGGTTGAAAAATGAATGTAAAATTATTGACAAGTTAATAAAACCATATTATTTCAAATGAAATATTTTAAAACAAACAATTACTATTTAACTAATATTTTAAATAAAACTTCTGTAGAACTCTAATACTTGTTCTGTAGAGTAAACATTGTTCCTTCCTGTGTTACAGCCACTGGACCACATGCTTATAATTAAATAAATTTTTGTACCTATGTAGACTGTCTGTGGTCTGTAGATCACCTCGTTAAGGCTACCGCAGTTTCAGAAAACCATTGTTTCCACTTCAGGCATATACAATACGTCAAATCATTCCATCAGAAATTGTCATCAAAGTATATCAAAACCATATAAAAACATACAACACAACATAAGTTACGATCAGACCAGTACATGCAGCACATTATGTTACTTGCGTTATGTTTAAATGTTGTGTTGTGTCGTGTTATGTTGTATGTTTTTATACGTTTTTTATAAAACAATTATAAACAATCGTTTAAAACACTTTGACTGCCATACTGTTTTTTTGTTAAATCCTTGATCAGAGTTAAATTGTTTCCAAAAACATTGCCTATACTAGTCTGCTGTGTATCACTTTGATACACAGTAGGTTTCTCTACACACCATGTGTAATTTTAATTTATTGATACACATAAGTTTGTCATTTTTTATACCTGTGTATAGTTTACGTGCACAGTGTATATTATGTACCATGACTTGCCATTTAGCCATGGCCTGTAGGATTGTAGGCCTACAAATATTTTTATTTAGTAGTCTATGGCCTGTACACAAGATTCTCTCTATGTATCAAAGTTATACACATGGCTTACTCTGAAAGTTTTTTTGTGTGTCAATTTCATACACATGGCAGTGAAAGTGTTAATAATCTCACCTTTCTTCAGTTATAGTCGGGGACAAGTATAGAGGGAAAGATGTAGGGGTCGGTCGGCCCAAAACAATGCTATTGTTGTGAAACCGACCGCCCGGCCACCCTCATGCCTGCGGTCATTGTCACCACCTCCCTTAAATTCTTAGAAATAGTTCGGTCCAATACAAATATTATAATTTGAACCACCAATCGAATAAAAGCAAGTGACGGCTCAATCTTCTCGCAAGATTTAGACCAATAAGAGAAAACTTGAATCACAATCCTACAACTCTCCGCTGACGAGCTAGTTGGTTATTACAATAATAGTATTGTAAATGACTCCAGTTTTGAGGCATTTAGAAAAACATATGACTCATAAACCAGTTGGCTTGGAATTACCAGTGAAACAGCCAGTTGTGGATCTTCCATGCTTTTTACCTGGAGTACCTTGTTTAGTCAGTGGCGTTTGACGACGGAGTGAAGATGTGGCGACCTTGTGTGATGGTGAAGGTGCAGAAGTGAGTGATGAAGAATTAGATGTCAACAAAATAAATAATGATTCAGGAGGGAACACATCGCAACAACCGCAACTCGCAGGAAGAGGAAATCATTTTACTAAAGGTCAACAAGCGGTCATTCGGTCTATGGTGCAGTACGCTAAGGGTAAAGGAGCTGCAGGTCCAGTTAGTGATGCTGTGAAAGTGTTGAGTGTTTCAAAAACTGCAGTGTACCACGTTATGGCCAAACAAGTAGCATCACCTAAAAAGAGAGCACGACCTTCAGGGAAGTACAAATTTTATCGAGTCGACGATTTCCAGAGGAAAATAATACAGAGGATGATATATGCAAAGTATGCTAAAAATGAAGTTTCTGCAGTTCCACAGCTGCACCAAGAACTGATAGCCAACGATATTGACTTCAACTATAGCGTAAAACATCTACGGAGGCAGTTGAAGGATATTGGATTCACATTCAAAAAACTAGATCTGCGGGGGCGAGTATTGCTTTCAACCAGAATTACAATTTTGCGTGACCGATACATCTACAAAATGTAACAGATGAGAGCAGTGTCATGATGAAACTGGAGTCATTTACAATACTATATTATTGTAATAACCAACTAGCTCGTCAACGCAAAGTCATAGCATTGTGATTAAAGTTTTCTCTTATTGGTCTAAATCTTGCGAGAAGATTGAGCCGTCACTTGCTTTTATTCGATTAATGGTTCAAATTATATTTGTAATAATATTTGTATTGGACCGAACTATTTCTAAGAATTTAATGGAGGTGGTGACAATTACCGCAGGCATGAGAGTAACCGGGCGGTTGGTTTCACAACAATAGCATTGTTTTGGGCCGACCGACCCCTACACCTTTCCCTCCATACTTGTCCCCGACTATACACCTAAATGCCGTAAGCCTAACCTAAAAACTACTTAAACATGGTTTTTTCACATTTACAGAAAATTATTACTGTTTAAAATACAATTTACTTTTTCAAATCATCACAATGCACGCAACAAGCATGAAATAGCTATTTATTTGTGCAACAAGAGCCCAAAGTAGGTCATTGCAGCACGAGAAAGAGAAGTGGCCGTATTGAGCGAAGCTAATAATTACAGCCATCTTTCGAGGATGGTAATGAGTGTTTGCGCTAGTAATACACACAAGATTTTTCCCAACACTTTAATTTACTTGGATTTTTGATGAATTTTTAATTTTAACACATCAACTACTTGTATTGCAAAGTAACATATAGACGTAATGAGGAAAAGTAATGAAGACTAGGATTTAAAAAAATTAACTATAATAACATATTTTGGCTATAATAATAACTACAGTTTCATGATAAGATGTAGGCCTAGGCTTAGTAATATAGTCCTTCTGTAATAAGTTACACATTTAATTTACTTTCTTATTAACGATATGAAATGTGCAATTTTCATTCTTTTTAATGATTAAACTTGATGTTGATGTTTCCATAATATTATAATGTTCTTCTGAATGTTTCGATTATACGGCCTGTCCTAGAATTTTGTTGGATATCTCAATTTTATTGCTGATAGCATCTTCAACGTAGTTTTCAGCAACTGAAGCGCTTTTCCAATCCCCATGACGTTTTAGTTGAGTCATGCTTCCACCGGCGTTTGCTAACAGTGTTGCTGAAGTACAGTTTCCTCACTTCGGGAATGTGTCCAAGAGGGGAAGTAAAGAGGGGTCCCTGCGCTTTGTTTGTTGTGTCCAACGTCATCAATACAACCTCAATAAAAAAAATAGACCTCTGTTCTTCACTTTACACCCTAGTTTGTCACTGCAAAGTAAGAGTAAATAAAAGTGATTAACACATATTTCTTAGTAAACAGGACATGTCAAAATTAGTTGCTTTATTTATAAATGTATACAGGATGTCACAAAAAATCTTATCGTGCTATAATACAGAATCGGATTCTATACATTTAAATAAATGAAAATATTCAGAAACATTTTTCGAATTCGAGTTAGTTTATTTTACAAAAGTATCAAATGTTAAAATAGCAACAACAGTATCTGCGCCCATCTGTAGTAGGCCTAATGTATTTTCATCAGTGATTTTTTATTTATTGGAAACGGTTGCCAAATAAAGTAGTTACAATTACTTAAAATTTTACCATTGTTATTCATGATAAAAAAATCAATATCGGAATTCAAAAAAAACTTAACTGAACATTTGTTTACTTATTTTAATGTATTGAATTCGATATTCGATACTTTATAGGGCATTCAAGTTTTTTGTGGCAAACTTATTGCGGGTTGACAAATTAGTGCACTTGTGTTAAAAATTATCAAGAGAATGCGTTCTTGGAATCGACAAAAATAAAGAGAGCTGGAAAGCGGGAAGTACTTCCTGAGATACCCTTCCCCTTACATCATCCTATTTACTTTTCCCATACAAATTTCGTATGTAGGTATATTTACTAACTTTCACCAACCTGGCGACTAACAATACAATGTTAAAAGAATACAAAACTTTTAAATACAATATGATTAAAACAAGATAGTATTATATTTATGATCTAGAGCAATTAGATATGCTTTTAAATAACAATAGTTATTAGACTCACTGCCAGTAATCCAACTTCAAAGGATTGCTGGCGGTGAGTCTAATAACTATAAGATAGTATTATGTAGTCATTGTAGTGGACCTATGGAAGAGCCAGGATCGAACCAAATCAATATCAAACAAGCACAATGTATTAATTACAGGAATTAACTTCTAGTTTTCTTTTTACCCAAAAATAAAAAAATCTCGCTTTGAACAGTTGTTGTCATCACTTTTATTTTATAAAAACATTTTGTAAAATTTTCATCACAGTTATAACATTTTATAATTTTTTTTACGAAACCTTATTTATTTGTAGATATTTGTCATAGTTTTCTCTAAAAGGTGAAATACTTTTTTATTTAAATGTTGTAAGCAAGTAGATAAAGTCATAACAATGCGAGACGCTGTCCATTTTCTCAGATAAATATCACCAAGGCAGAATTAAGGAGAAGTAGAAGGGATGACACGCCCATTAGGCCAAACACACTCCTAATTTGCTCAAACGTCTAAAGAAATGGCCTGTGTACAAGTGCGCCCATATGGTATTTTACAGCGGGGGCTAGACCGGGGTATGGGGATTAAAGAGTACTCCCCCCCTCTCCTTCAGCAAAAGAGTCCAGGGAAATTTTTACCTCCTCCATTAAGTATATGTAAAATCAAACAGCACATAACATTTAAAACATATTTTAGTGCTAATCTCTTAAAAGAAAAATTACTGATTATATTTTCCATTCCTTGGGAGCTGGGGGGGGGGGGCTTCCTTTGAATAGGTAGCCAATTTAGGGGGGCGCCCATGCCTGTGTACAATGCTGGTTTTGGTAGCTTTTAGGTATTTAGAAAATCCTTTTTGATATCTGATAAAAAGTCTATCTGTACTTGCATTTGGGGTTCTGAGGTTGATATACTTTCGATAAATACTTAAATAGCCATGGTTCTTGGTTTTGGTATTTGGTATGTTTACAATTAAAAGTGATTCTTTGTCCTCTACAACGTTGACAGTCAGTTTGGCAAGTTCGCCCCTGCGACATGCACCAGCAACGCCAAAAGTGAAAACAACCTTCTGTAGTAAATGCAAATCATCTGTAACTTCCAACAGAAAGATTTTAATGTCTTCATTAAAAAATGTAATAAGTTTGTTAAATTGGCCTATTTCAATGTTTTCTTTGGCTCTTATTGTTGTTTTTAGCATTGAAAATTTACTCAATAAAAGTTGAAGGCTTTACAGCTTTCAATATTTCTGATATATGCTAATAAAACATTTTCAGTTGTCATACCTTTTTAGTACGACACCAAGATTTGAATAACTCATATTGCTTCTCATATTTCATCCTTGATTTATTTGGTAGCAAGTTCATTGTCACTACTCTAGCCAGGGGCGGATACAGGATTTCATTTTGGGAGGGGTCATAAGAAGTTGAAAACAACATTACAAAGAATTTAACAACAATGAAATTATAATTATTTCTATAAAAATATATGTATTTCTAGGTCATAAATATTGTCTTGAAAGAGCAAGAGTTTCTTACAGATTAAAGAATGAAATAAACACTAATCATTAAAAAGTTAACAGAAACGGTACTAAAATTAATAACTCCACAACACGATCATTAAATCCACTTTGTTTCACTAAATTTAAACCAATGTAACACATGCCCTCCATTCGGTGGCGTGTTCACAGTGAATTTAAAAGGGTAGGACATAGACATAGGTATATAAAACACAAAAACTATCAGGCAAGGAGTTTTTGTGTATTTTTTATAAACACAAATAACAATAATTTTAGACTTTTTAGGTTTTTCCTTGAATTTATAAAAATGTATGCATGGATCACGATACTTCCAACGGGACATTTGTAGAGAATTAAAAAAAATGTATACATGGATCACGATACTTCCAACGGGGCATTTGTAGAGGATTAAAAAACCTACAAAATGGTTATTGAAGACCCAGATCGGACCATTTCTCACCGAGAAAATTCATGAAACTGCTTAAAAATTGTATAGTGGGGAGGAGAAGAGAATATGCATATCAGGCTGCTATTTCCGCCACTACCACTGCCTCTCTTGCAAATTTATGTGTTTCACGCTATGTTCTGAAGCATTTTTATCATACTATATCAACCTTAAAAAATCACAGATATACGAATTGTAGGTTTTATGTCTACTTCCAGAATCCATTTGATAAATTTAAATAGGGCCACTCAGGTTAATTGGGCGCATTATGCAAGATAATGCCCTAAATTGTTTATACTGCAAATGTGCAATAGTTACTAATGCGACAAATTTCATCTTCTTCCTGTTTAAAGTACGGTACCGGTACAGATAATAAACAATCATTTCCTAAAGATCTGCCCTTAAGATTGTAAATTAACAAAGATATGAAATTTGAAATATGGTAATTTTTAAGCGTTTTCCAGCTTTTCTCAGGGAAAAATAGTCTAATAATGTTCTATAAAAAAAAACAATTTGTAGGTTTTTGTTTGGGAGTATTGTGATCCATTCATAATTTTTTTATAATATTAACAAAAAACCCAAAAAGTTCTAATGTAGGCCTATAATAATTTTTTTAATACAAAATGCGAAAAAGCTCCTTGCCTGATAGTTTTTGTATTTTACATACTTATTATGTGCTACCCGTCACTGTCGATGTTGCTTGTTGTTAATTCAATAACAAAATTAGCCTTCTTTTTGCTCTATTGCCTGGGCTAAATGCGCTAAGACACTCGGCGCAACGGTACATATTTCACAGGCAAGACCTATAGCTGTAACCCATGAACTAAATCAGGTTTTCCTTATATCAAACGAAAATAATATAATTTACACTAAAATCCATATAAACATCAATGTACAAGTATATCGCTTTGTACTAGATACATCGATTACAAAATATGCTTGCTCTTTGGTTGAAAAACTGTCTAATTTTAATAAGGGTTTACAGAAAACTTCATAATATCTAAGAAATTAGAAAAGTGTAAGAGTGACGAATGTTTGGAAGGCAGTGTTAGAAAGTTCAAATCTTGACGAATCCAAAGGTTATATTCTTTTCAAAACAAGTCTGCCTAATGAATATGAGCCTTAGAAAAATTACAAGTTTTGTGTCTTTTCTTTGTGTTTTCTCGTGCAATGTCATCTAACTTTTAGCTCCCGATTTTGATTTTTTGTTCCTTCCCATTTTGATTTTTTTCACATCTCACACGATATTACAATGCCTTTAACTACTATCTAACATGTTACCGTATGTATTTTAACATACAATTTTATCCCCATTTAGTTGATTTGAAAGTTTTCTGTTTTTATTATTTAATTACTCTGACTCTAATAATGACTTTTTGTCGAAACCTTGCATAGTTATTCTTTATTAGTATAGTTATTCTGCCCTATTTTCTCATATTTGGATTTCCTTTTAGTTTTAAAGTTATAGGCCTTTTTTGGACTAAGAATGACTTTAAAACCCCCTTTTTCCTAATAAGTTATTATTATTTTAAAATTGAATTTAGCTAATTATTATTATCTCCTGTTAGGTCTCTATTAGGCCTATTTGGTTTTTTGAATTTATTTAAAACTTAAAAGTTTTCTATTTTTTGTCCTACTTTTTGTTCTGTAACTAATGTTCCTGAACTAATGACTCTACTAAATTTCTTTTAATTCGTTTTTTCTTCTCTATCTAACTAACTACAATTATTTACAAAATTTACAATTATAAAATTTAACATTGGTTTAATTTACCCTGGCAACAGATAGACGCGAACAAACTCTTGCAATCTTCAACAAGAATTTTCCTGTCCTATCTTGTCGTTGATTTAACTTATCATTTTTCACATCTCTCCTGCCTGCTATTATTACAATAAATAAAAACTTTTCTAACTTCCTTAATAACTTTGAAATTATACAAATTTCGTCAAATACTTATTATTTATTTCTTTTAATTTTGTCTTGTTTTACTGATTCTGATGCATTCTTTCAAAATTTCAATTTATGAAAATGGTTTTCTTATGCTTTAATTAGCTAGTCTAATTAGCGCCTTGCAACATTAGCATTATCAGTTGCAGAGTGTACCTCCGTACGTACGTGAGTAACATATAATAGCTGATTTCTCCCATCATCTGTAATACTTAAACAAACCCGGTGGAGATTATAGTTTGGGGTTATGTTTACAACTTCAATCGTAATAATTTCTTGTGAAGTAGATTTTTTAAATATGAGTTATAGAACTAATGAATGGTATAATTTACGATATAATATTTGCTTTGATGTTATAAACTGTATATAAATACAACCTTTTATCATCAATATATTTGTGTATACAAATTAAAGAAGAGATATATTCGTTTAACTTCGGAAACATTCGTACATCTTCGTACAACATATAAACATATTTGATTATTAATTTCTTTACTATAATATTAATAACTTCTAAATCATTTGATCTATCATTATGAAATAAAAAGCAATTAAAAGATAGTATTTTTATCTTTCTTTAAATATTTAATAACGTATATTATGTAAATAAAAGTGTTTAACAAATAGGCCTACAGTTTTATAATCCTTATTATAAAAGGTGCATAGTTATGTATGCCTACATAAGTATTCCTTAATGTTGTTTTTTTAATAGTTTGTTTTTTAAATGACACATTTCTGATGTGTATCTAATTAATCAGCCAGTGATTTTTCATGGGGGCTTACTAGTTTTAACATAATTTTTCTGCAATTAAAGAAAGAAAGTAATTTTTATAAAATACTAGATGGAACCTGGGGCTTCGTTATCAGATGTGATTAAATATATAAAAGGACTACCAGTACATAACACATAATTAAAAAAAAAAACAATTTCAGATGCAAATTCCATGGCTAAAAAGTTCACAGTGGTAAAAATCGATCTATGTATTTCCCTATTAGACCTACGTAAATGATTAGCTCTAAAAAATGAGCGCTAAAATCCTGTTTTCCTTCAGTTTGTTTCTCATAACTCCTGAACTAACATAAAATTACAAATTAGGTTTTGGGGTGTATTTCACATCCATGAATAACTTACATTTTACATAAAATATTATAAACGCAAAAAATGCTTTACGAAAAATGTATCTAAATTAAGAATTATATTTGTATGTGTCAAGTAAGATCTCTAGCTTCATGGCAAGTCCAAAAATTATTAATTATTATTAAGGGTAATTTTCAAATTTCACCCCTTAGTTTCAAGTAATTGAAATGCAAATGGTTTTTCTTTATATTTATCACCTAAGAATAATATGTATTGAATTTCAGCTCTCTTTTTTGTAGGAAGTTCGAGGAATTTGCTTTTATTGCATAGGGGTACTTACCTTAGGTAAGGGTGCTTATTTTAGCCCTTAGATAGTAGTAATCAAAATTTAATGGGTTTACGTTTTCTATAATATTACATGTATGGAATAACTGTACAAATTTGTTGCTCTCTAGCTCAAATGGGTATAATAATGAATATTTATTGTTTTATGGGTTGGTATTCATTCCTTAAACACAAATAATCAAAATACTAAAGCTACCATTTTGTAACATATCACATAAAAAACAATTGTGCAAAATTTCACCTCACTATTCTAATGGGAATTAAAGATATATTGTTTTAGAGTAGTTATCCCATTTTAACCCTTTAAATGCAAGTAATTGAAATAACTTTTATGACAAAACACTCCCAGCACTAATAAGGGAAAACTGTTAGTAAATTTTTATAGAAATGGGTCAAGTAGTTTTTTTCCTATAGTTTTTGATGCAAAGAAAAAATAATTTTTATAGATATAGAATTATAGATAAAAAATTTTAAAGATAGTAATATTATTAAAAAATTAAATTTATTTTATTGTATAGTTACACTTTAATTAACAACATTCTAATCTATTAGTTTTAGAAATTAGACTACTGTTGAGGTGTAAATTATTATGATTACATATTGAACTGGAATGGAAATACGGTACTTTACAAATTAGTTTATAACCAGCCAATAATAACACTGTAATACAGTTTGTTGCACAACAAGTGTTCTTTAAATTATACACCAAGGTCAAAATCATTGAAGTTCGTTTGCCTTAGACTAAATAAAGTCCATTTAGTAGCCACTTGTGAACCTTTAGCGGTAGATAACTAAGCTACTGTTCTGATTATGTTTTTTTCGATATCAACTTATTTTAGTTATGTATTAAATAGTGGGACATTGGTTAGTAAGTTTTATATTTAGGTTGTTTTTGTTTAATTTTTTTATATAAAGAAGTTGTATCGAGTGGTTTTAAAAATGGTTTTAATTTTAGAATCAACTTTGACAATTATTTTGATTACTGTTCTTCTATACTTGTTGTATCTGTATTCAAAAAGAAATTTTGATTATTGGAAAAAATTGGGTGTTAAGTTTAACAAACCCCTTCCTTTAGTTGGAAATACTGGCTACAAATTTTTTCCAAAGCAATGTTTTGCATTCTTCCATCGAGACTTGTATAACCAATACCCACAAGAAAAATTTGTAGGATATTATGAATTTTCAACTCCTGCACTAATTTTAAGAGATCCAGAAACAATTCGTTCAATAATAATTAAAGACTTTACATACTTTTATGATAGGACTGTTCACATGGATGGTGACTTAAACCCCCTTAACAATCATTTAGGTTTCTTAAAAGGTCAACACTGGAAAATAATTAGAAGTAAACTATCAACAGTTTTTACTACAAGAAAATTAAAAATAATGTTTGAACAACTGAACGAATGTATCGATGAGCTATGTAAAGTTTTAGAAAACTCTGCATATAACCGTTCTAACCCAGAAGTAGAACTAAAAGGGTCTATAAGAAAATTAATTTTGGACATCACAGGATCATGTATTTTTGGTTTGCAATTGGATTGCCTCAAAGACCCAAATTCTGAATTTTTAAAAAGATCTGAAACTGCATTCATCTTCTCAACTAGAGTTGTTATTACCTCAATCCTTAGTTCAATTCATCATAATTTACCAAAATTATTGCATTTTAAGGACCGTTCTAAAGACGATGAGGATTTTTTTATTAATTTTGTAAAAGAATCTATACGTACCAGAGAAGTACATCATATTAGGAGAAATGATTTCTTACAGCTTTTAATAGACTTACGTAATGAAGAATCTAATGAGGAATCTAAAGAAGTATGTGACCCCATAAGTGAGAAAAGTTCGGGAAACCAAATTTGTAAGTATTTGTGTAATT
>JAGFPH010001079.1:280131-331077 GCA_018207615.1 Philaenus spumarius
ATTTATGTCAAAACTTAGAACTGATGATGTCAAACTGCGAATGTTACTTTTTAATATTCATACATTCTTATCAGCCAAGCCAACTCTCCGTAGCCGTGACATCCTACCGAAGAGACAGACTTGACCTTCAATGATCTCGCTCCAGTCTACAGTGTTATAGTTTACTATAGTTTGGGTGTGTAATAAAATTAGTTTTAAATAGTAGAGTAGCTGAGTAGCCTACTTAGAGTATTATTTTGTTTGTGCGTTTATATATTGTATGAGAATTTAAAATTACAGTAGATATTTAGTTTCAAAGTTTTTTTTTTCATTAGTTTAAGTTAAAAAATGTGTGTACTTTTACATGTTTTTCTGTTTTTTACAAAGTTTTACAGTGTTTACTTCATTTTCACTTCGTATATATGTAGCTTTTTTACCGCTTGTGTTCGTTCAGCATTTAAAATATATATTACTAAAGTTTGTTCCATAAATAAATACCAATTTCATATGTTGTTGTTTCAATAAAACTCCTAGTTACCAGCCCCAGGTTAGGCAAACCAATCTTACAGGTTTAATATACATTTTATTAAAAAAACGTTATTAGGTAATTGTTGGTAGTTAGTAAAACTTTGACGTCTTTGATATACCAGGCAAATTTAAATCTAATATACAATTTAAATATCATGCAAAGCAAAAGTGAAAAGAATACATGCTATAAAAACGCTAATACATTACATATATAGGCTAAATGTATCAATTTTATAGAGAGTTAAATATACATAAACAAAATTTAAAAGAGTTTAATTATTACAAAACCTAATTTTCGTAAGGTTATCAGAGAAAAATTAATAAATCTGAATCCTGGGACTCCCCAAGATTGACCCCCGGCAATCCCAAAATCCCGGGATTTCACTAATCCGGGATTAAGCACTAGGCAGATAATATGAAGAAGCCATCTATCATCCAACATATTATGCTAAAATGAAAACAAATTGTGTGCATGAAAGTTCAATGTTTCAATTACGATTAATTTGCTCTTTATTAGAAGTTGTTAGGGTGACAATCAAGTTTTTTTTAACTTTTTTTCATTGGGGCACGAGCTGCTACACAAAATCATTATTTCAATTACAGAGGCAAGAACAAAAGGCAAGCTGTCAGTCATATGCTCAGAAAATCAAATCAGAAATCATTTTGTGTCAATGTTCGAGTGTCATTGAACTGATATCGTTCAGTCACTTATTATAGTGTTTGGTTCCTACATGTAATTATTTGGGTAACAAAGACAACAAAATACAGCCCGCCCTCGCTAGTCCGACGCTTTGAAATCCGACGTACTTGGTAATCCGACGCGCCTGTTACGGGAGCAAAAAATCAAGCATGCAGTGACATGAAACACTGTGACTCACGTCTCGTTGCCGTCGGAGCACTTCCGTTCAGTGTTCAGTTGACTTTCGGGACGTGCAGTACACTTTCCCGGTGCAGTGGTATTTTCTTTGTTAGTAAGTGCAAGTGTTCGTGTACAGTAGTTGTGTGAAATGGCTAGTACAAGTGGTGTTAAACGGAAACACAAAACTTTAACAATATCGGAGAAGTGGGAGATTATTAAAAGAATAGATAGCGGTGAAACGCTGACTGCAGTAGCGAAATTTTATGAAATCGGACGGCCTACGATTTATGATATAATGAAGAAAAGAATAAAGAAAAAATTGAAGGGTTTATGAAGTCTGTTGAAGACGACGCTTTAAACAGGAAAACCCTGAGAACAAGCGAGTTTCCTGAGGTGGAAGAAGCACTGTTCATTTGGTTTAAACAACAACGCACACGGAATGTTCCTATTTCCAGAGACATACTTAAACAAAAAGCTCAATATTTCTACACAGAAATAACGAAGAAGAATGATTTTCGAGCTAGTCATGGATGGTTCGAAAACTTCAAAAAACGCCATGGTATACGGTTTATGAAGATGTGTGGTGAAAAGGTATCTGCTGACAAGTCTGAGATTGATGCGTTCATTGAAATAGTAGACAACAAAATTACTGAGCTTGGTTTAGTTCCCGAGCAACTGTACAACGCAGATGAAACCGGGTTGAATTGGCGACAGCTCCCGGCAGAAACATTTGTAAGTGATGAGGAAAAAAAAGTGTCAGGAAGGAAATTGCAAAAAGAACGACTCACGCTTATGGTGTGTGCTAATGCATCAGGCACTCATGCTTTAAAACTGCTTGTTGTAGGAAAATCAAAAAACCCTCGAGCATTCAAAAATGTCAAGGTTGAATCTCTGCCAGTAACTTACAAGTCACAAAGTCGCGCTTGGGTCACAAAAGAAGTTTTTCATGACTGGTACACTAACAGCTTCGTTCCACAAGTTAAGGCTGAATTAAAGAAGAACAAGTTACCAATGGAAGCCCTTCTTTTACTGGATAATGCACCAGGACATCCTGATGCTGATGAATTGAAAATCAAAACTGCTGATGGCTACATTGAAGCTATGTACCTACCAAAAAATACCACAGCTTTAATCCAGCCCATGGATCAAAATGTGATAAAAACTCTCAAGGCTCACTACAAAAAGCGCATTCTTATGGATGTTGTCAGTCAACCTGATGCTGATATTGCAGCGATTTTGAAAGCTTTTAACATTAAGGACGCCATTTTGAACGCTGCATATGCTTGGCAACAAGTAAAAAGCATAACTTTGATCAAATCTTGGAAAAATGTATGGCCTAACAATCCATGTCTTACAACATGTAATCCTACATCCAGCAGCGATCCAGAACCCGTTTTGGAGGCTACATTGGAACTTTGTAACGAAGTGCAACTTGCCCCTGCATCAGTTGAAGAGCTTAGAACATGGATCATGGAGGACAACCTTGATGCTGACGTGACAGACGCAGATATAATCCAGGAAGTTACAGCAGCTGATGACGACGTGATCGAGGACGCAGCGCCAGAAAAAACCTTCACCGTCAGCTGTGATGAAGCTGTATCGGCAGCTAATCTATATATATTAAAAGAATTTGGTCAAAACCTATTTCCAATCGCCCAGCCTCTCCTAATGGACCGATTTTGATGATTTTTGTTTTAAAATGTGTCTTATTACCTGTAGATATGTCATCAAGCATTTACCGAAGTCCTAGGACATTAGGGCTACGCCCTAGTGGCCCTCAAAGTTTCAATGTTAATCTTATGGAAGGTCAATCTTAAGGAAGAAGAAGAAATATTTCTTTTGATTTTATCAAGGACACAAAAACAGCTGTTCGTATGAAAAGCTTAAAACAGCTGATTTTGATCAACAACTGATTTGGATCAAATCAGTATCAAATGTAGTATTACCTTTTTGAGGTTACATTGACAAATTAAAAACAAACACAAACAAAAATCAACGAAAAATGCTAACTATATTTTAATTCAATTCAAACATTGGTTGTTACAAACCTATTATATATAAAACAGCTAATTTGGATCAAAAACTGAACATAATCATTCACAGATATGTCAAGTCTTATATATTATCATCCGTTCAGCCGCTATTCACCCGAGAAGGAGCCCCGGTATACAATCCTTCAAATTTCCCATGTTAATCTTATGGAGATAATGTTTAATGAGTTTGAGTCAGCTGCCAAATAAAACATCTAATTTATGCTCGGTCACCTATGTACAAACGAGCAAAAGATTAACGAGATTCTTTATCAAATTTTTCACCTGCGAGCGAAGCGAAGCAGCCATCTGAGGCCGAAGGCCGAGCCGGGGTTGGGACGCGGAGCGTCCAGGGGCAGAGCCCCTAGTATTCAATTATTTGTTTCATCCTTGCAGCCCCAGAGAGGTTGCACTGATGCAACTGCCTTGTCAAAAATATGTCACTCCTGGTGCTACACTAAATCAAATTTAAAATTCTTCCCATTTGGTAGTTCATAAACTTTTTTAATGACTAAACACTAAATTTAATTGGAAACTAGAAACCCAGATACAGTTCATACACATGCACTCTAATGAACATTTTAGGCCTCTCTTTTGACACTCAAATAACTAACAATTATTGGAACCTACTGAAGCTGTATTTCATTGGTACTTCATAAAGTTTAAATTTATTTTTTCAGCTTTATTGGATGATTCTGTTTTGGCTGCAAATATATTTATTTTCCTCAATGCTGGGACTGACACTACAGGTACCGCTATAAGTTTGTGTTTACTGGAGCTAGCAGTCAACTTGGACATCCAAGATAAACTATATAAAGACATCAAACACACATTAGACATAAAAGACAACAATGTATCTTATTACGACATAAAAAACCTTAGGTATCTTGATTGGGTAACATCAGGTAAAATAACCAATATTTTATAGCTAAGGTAATCTAAAGAACCTATTTTTCCATAACTGTATAAACATTTCAAACTGTAAAACATATCTCATTCCACTATAAAATGTTAAATTAAAGTTTTTGAGTACATTCTTCATCTTCTGACTAATTTGTTACTATATGGTACTCATTTCAGAACGTATGTTCCATCTTCAGACTCGCTCGTGAGAGGTTGTTAACATCACAAACAAATGTTTTAACGGTCACTCACAAACGAGTATGAAGATGAAACATATTACGTTCTGAAACGCGTAATATATATTTACAAATAAGGTACAAGACTCAAAATAAGTACTCAAAAACTTAGATTAAAATCTGTGACTTGGATACTTAATAACCAAAAATTATTTTTAATCGTTTTAATTTTAGTTACTACCTTCTCAAAATATTTACGGTACTCTATTGCTTTTTGTTCTTTTTTAAATCAAAATTTGGTGTTTTTTTAGAGTATAACATAAAATACAGTTCTACTTGTGTGTTATATTATTTTTACTTAAACAAATTATACTTTTACACAAATATTTACGTAGCCCAAGCCTATGAATAAATGCAGAACTCATTTCTCAATTTAAGTACAATGTGTCAAGTCTGGCTAGACCTCTATATAAAGTTGTAACTTTCACTTATTTCTTCAAATGTCCAAAAGAAAAAATGATGTTTCCTTTCATTTCTTGAAATTTAGAAATACATTGTAAATTTTCCGAAAATATTGTTAAACTACTTAACTTTGTTTGCTACTTTATTTTAAAATAAATAAAGTACAATCACTGTATGGTCATAAGTATAAAGAATTGGTAAATATTAAGCTGCCACTTTTTATTAGCAAATTTCCATAGAAAAGATGAGCGATTGAGGTGACCATTATGGTAAGACCAAAGGTCAGGAGTAGTAAATGAGCACTGATCATGGTCCCCAGAACATGTTTTTGAGTGTCATTACAAATTATATATATATGTTTATATGTGTTTGTACTCTAGCGGCCGCATTTTAAGTCCGATTTAGTCCAAATTTGGTACACACGTTGGTTGTCTACGCCGCTCAGACGAATTCGTTAGCTAAAAAACCCAAAAACGAAGTACGTTTTTTGTCCGTAAATAACAATTTTTTTAAATTTTTGCTACGAGAATGAAACTTTTTAGAGTTTTATCTAAAAAATTAGATGTGGGATATTATTCTGCAGATTTTATTTTTGTACACGACCTTATAGCTCACTTGGTTCCCTCAAAATCGATCAAAACACATAAAATACCATAAAAGTACCCGGTTCAAATCGACGTGGTACCGACGGCCGAGTTTGTACCCTGCAAGGGAAGCGAAGCTCATAACCCGAAGCCGTAATTTTGAGTTGCAAACTCGTAAGCGAGTTTTTGTGCTGCGAATGTATCGAAGGAGAGCATGAGTCGAAACAACAAACTCTTATGTGCAAACAAATTCCACTAATATATTTTGTACACACAGGAGCTGTTCAGGGCCGTCGTAAGTAAAACAATTTCCCAAATAGTTGGTTGAAACTGTAAAACATATAAACTTAATTTTTTAAATTTGCTCAACTCACTTCAGTGTTTCAGCTGCATGGTAAAATTATGTTAATTTGCTCTGAATTGAAGTTATTATGAAATGATGAAGAATATGTCCAACTCAAGTGTTAGAAACCAAATTAATTATCGGATTTTAAAATATTGTTTGAAATTAAAACAACTATATATTTGTAATTTTTGGAGATGGGATTACATAATTTGTACTTCTAGTATATAATAATTAACTTATCAATCCAAAGTTTCTTATAACATAATTTTATTGCCAACATTTGTAATACCAATAATAGCACTTGAAAATCAACTTATCAATCATATTTACTAAAACTGAGAAGAAAGTTTGTGAAAGACAATATTTAATGACAAAAACTAATAAGAATTATGTCAGATCATTCAAAAATGTTATTAATACAAAAGAGTAATACAACTTCAAGACTATTCTGACAAAATGTTCAATATTTTTTTAGTAACCATAATTAAATAAAACATTTTCTATAACAATAGTTTTTTTAGCAGATACATCTAACGTTCTTATTCTAGATCTGCTGTGCAACTTTAGTGTACCTATAGTCAAAATATTTCCGCAACTATTACTTTACTGTAGTTTATCCCACAACACGTAAAATTAAAGAACTTCATAATTATTCCCATGTTTAGATTTACTACATCATGTGATAAAATTATTTTACTTATCTTAAATAAATTAAATAAATGATCCGTTATTACCATCATACTGTTTTTTTTATGTTTTTTTTTCAGAAACATTGCGTAAATATCCCGTTGGAGGATCCTTTCCTAGAGTTTGCACAAAAACTTACAAAATGCCAAATACCGATATAATTATTAAAGAAGGTGTGCTTGTGTACATCCCTAGTTATGCCATCCATCATGATCCAGAATACTACCCAGATCCGGAAAAGTTTGATCCTGAAAGATTCTCTGAAGAAGCTAAGAATTCAAGACCACATTGCACGTATTTGCCGTTTGGTGAAGGGCCGAGACATTGTATAGGTAAATTTTATTTTATAATTGCTAAAATGTATCAGTAACACAGTCATATGTTTAAAGGATAGTAGAAGTTTAATCGACATATTTAAAGTTATTAAAGTCCTCTATTTCATCAACTTTTGTACTGAAATCACCAACTTTAACTACAAATTATCAAGAGGTGACTTCTAAGAAATAAAATAGTAATTTATATAACGATATGTAGGAAGTGGTAGGAAACGTGACATAACAAAATTGTTTTATAGTTTAGGCTCCAACAAAATAAGATTTACAAAGTGCAAAATCAAGTAGAATAATTGAATTTTTAGATACAGCTCGGATCAAAATGAGGTTTTCTTCAATGTGTTCAGAAATCGATCAGGAAAAGGTCTATGTGTGATGATTGACGCCTCAGACATTATTGGAAAAATGCATCCAAAAGTGCATAATATTTTGAAAATATCTAAAAATTTATAAAAACTGGTAAAAATCAAAGTGGGGTTTTTTTAAGTTGCTGCTTCATAATCAGACATCCAAAAACATCGCCGATTCCCCGAATGGCCATAAGGGCTCAGGGGCCAAAATTTAAAAGTTGATAAAACGACTTGGAAATCGTTTCCCCGGGGGTTGAGGTCGCTGATTTCAAATCTAGCACCAGAAAATATGACCGATGCTAGTTGGGGGGTCTACTAGGGATGTCCCGGGTGGCCCAAAAACTAACTTCATTAGAATACTTTTGGTTTTCTTGTGAAAGTTTGGAGAGTAAAAATCTAAAAAAATCTAAATTTTCTCACACTCTTGAATGATCTAGATTTGTGAACAGAAGTATTTGAAATTCTGGGCCGAGAGTAATTGGTAGGGAGGGATTGGATACGAAGTCAAACTTTATTAAACAGCATTTTTTTAAGAATCTTTTTTTCACCTTTAATGTGTTAAAAATGAAAAATAGGTTATTCAATTGCCATTTAAATAAAGGGTGTCATTTGAAGTGGTAAAAATCCGAAAACCTCTATTTTTTAAAAGTTTTCTTATTTCTGTTAAACATAATATCTATAAATATAAAAAAACTCATCATATAAATGTAGGTAAGGGTCCAGACTATATCTTGTATAAGTAGTGTGATTTATAGTGAAAAAATTGATTCTTTTAAAAAAATGCTATTTAACACGTTCCATGCTGAGCGTGGTTAAAGCTGCAAAAAATGTCCAACACAATGATGGCTTTTACCATACATCCAACATTTACTTTACATTGGAAAAGAGGGGATTTAGTCATTTCCTATGGCCATATTTCGTACCTCAGTAGTTAGTAGAGACCCTTCTACGAGTACTGTTAGCGTAGCCTAGGAGAATATAGACTACAAAGAAAGTTATAGGCATTAAAGCCGCAAGCTCAATCCGAGGGTGCCAACTTGCTAGTCATTGCTAATAGGACCGTAAATGGCGTAGCACAGAAAGTTTTAATGAAGTTTGACTTCGTATCCAATCCGTCCCTACCAATTAGTTCTTTTCTCAAATCTGAAACATTAAAAAATGTGAGAAAATTTTTGGTTTTTTGTTTTTTACCCTCCAACTTTTTACAAAAAAAAAAAAACCATCAGTGTTCTATTAAAATTATATTTTAGGGCAACCCGGTGCTTTTACGTTTTTCCCTACTAGAGCCCCGAATGAGCATCGGTCATATTTTCTGATGTCAGATTCGAAATCAGCATCCTCAAAAACCTGCGGTAAACGATTTCCAAGTCGTTTTACCAACTTTTAAATTTTGGTCCCCAGGCTCTTTGGGGCTGCCTGGGGCATCGGCGACGTTTTTCGATGTCAGATTCGGAACCAGCAACCCAAAACCCCCCGAGAAGTAATTTTTCCTACTTTTTATAAATTTTTCAGATACTTCAAAAAATGATGCATTTTTGGATGCAGTTTTTGCAGTCCCGGTGCAATTCTGACCGAGCCATATGTAAACTTTTTCCTGATCCATTTCTAAATACGATGCAGAAAACCCTATGTCGATCAGAGCTGTATCTCAAAATTCAGTTATTTCTTTCTAATGTCTTTAGTAAATATATAAGAATGAATAATAATTTCAGTTTTAAAATATTGTGCACTCCTCAATAGTTTTTGTCCTTCAGATTCATTGTACAGAAGCAGTGGAAACATAAATGACTGCTGTCATTCTTTATTTGAAATTTAATGAAGTAATCCATTAACTTTTGTCTTAAGGTCCATTAACTTGCGCCTGTTTGTGTAAATAAAGCTCTATGACAATATCTAAATATATAAAATCCAAATACCCCTGACTGATTCACTCACTCATCGCGAAATTTCAAAAGTCTCCGTAGGGATTGGAATGAAATTTGGTATTTTGCGACCTCTCTGCTGTAGGTGTTTGGTAAGAAAGGCTAAGAAATTTGGAATGAGTGTAGCTTTTACGTTTACATTATTTTAAGTTTGTGTACTATATCTTATACTCGGAGCAATGCCTTTCTGTATATTTTATACTTCAGCTGGTAATGGTTTTACAATAAGTATTGGATTGATTACTATATTTCTTCACTGGCTTTATTAATTGTAGTTTATTTAGTTTAGTACATTAAGGTTGTAAAGAAGTTGAATATTATCGCTGCTTATATAGTTATAGTCATAATATATTTCTATGAGAAACAAACAAGTTTGCTGTACATTAAACAAAAATCATAAACACTAATTTAATTTCTTGAAGTATAATAATAACAAGGTCAATAAAGTAAGTTTTAGTACTATTTTCTGCCAATGTTAACGTAACACTTTCACTTAAGTTTGTCGACGGGTTTCGGAGTTCCTCCATTATCGAGACCTAATTCAGTACTCTAGTAACACTTTCACTAATTTTGTCGATGCGTTTCACAGTTCCTCCATTATCGAGACCTATTTCAGTACTCTAAGTGTTATGTTAGGATTGGCAGAAAATAGTACTAAAACTTATTTCATGGATCCTAGCAGATATAATTTGTATAATAAGGTCAATAAAGCATAATATTGATTGAAAATACAAAAAAGGTTCATTCTAAAGACCGTCTGCTATTGTATTTCTAAATAATGTTTAACGTTAAAATGTAAACAAACGTTTCAAAGGCATTGCCCAGTTGTGGGTCTAAAACACTAAAGAAATATTGAGTCACTTAGTGTCCAGTTGTATCTTATCAGTTGGACTTTAATCTACCAGGTGATCTGCGGCCACCTGGCCAGCCACTGCCTAGTCCTCATTCATCAGTGCTCAGTCAGTTCAGTTTTAAACCTGATTGCAGTACGTGCGTTGCTGTGAACTCTGCTGTCTGCATTATTTGTACTATTGCATCAGATCTGATATTTTATTTGTAGAGTTACTTATTATTGTATTATTGCAATAATTGAAAGTATTTTAGTTTTCATTTAAGTTTATTTAATTTGGGGACAATATCATTTTTAGTACAAAAAATACGTACTCATTCAATAATAACAACACCATGGAAATTCAATATGTTATAATAAACGGTATTCCGATGCCTCGCCAATTAATAAAGGTCAGAAGTTATGAAGTGTGACTATTCTCATTCCTGTCATATCAGATGCATGGTTATGTTTTAAATGCAGACGTAATTCAAGCTGACGTTATACGTCTTGTGACCAACAACTGGCAGAGGTTCCAGCACATCACTCAGAAGGCAAGGCGGATGGTACTCCATTCCGCACTTTACAAGAGTACCGATGTGACATGTGCAGACCTTTCACGTACGCATCACTATCCGAACTCATGGCGGCAGAGGAGATATATCCCTATGAGTTTCAAGTGTTTCAAGATGGGGTTCATAGAGCTACGTATGGAGCTACGAAATTTAATCTAATTCAGCCTGCATCGTTTCTTACCTTTAACTCACCCCACACACAGGCCTTCTAAGTTCAGACGAATCTGTTCCTTCCACAACACCAGTTACGGAAGAAGAGGTAAAAAACGCAGGAAGTGATTAACAGATTCTATTAGGAAAAAAACTAGGGAAGTTGCATCATAATATGTGAAAAATAACCCAGAGGTAAATAGAAAAGTGGTTGAAAAGTATACTAAGAACAAGCCCGAGGTAAACAAAAAGGCTGTTGAAAAGTACACTAATAAGATCAAGCCCGAGGTACACAGAAAAGCTGTCAAACTATATAGTAAAAACAACCCAGATGTCAATAATACATCTGCAAATAAATATAATATAAAGTGATGTCAAATTAAATCATTGCCTTGGTCTAATAAGTCTTTGTCTGAGAATGTCAGATTGAGTATTCAAAGGACAAGGTGGTTGATCTTGGTTTCCCTGTACTTGGTGCCGTGCCCTTAAATGGAAGGATGAGAGACCTAGAATGTACTGCAGTAATGGTAAAGTCCAGCTTCCTACACTTGAACCCCTATATAGCCTACTGACCCATCCATTGTCAGAACAATTTCTCTCTGCTGCCCAAAAGTACAATGGATGCTTCCAAATGACATCGTTTGGTGCTACAGAGGTGAAGGAAGGCAACTTTATGCCTACATTTAAAGTTCAAGACCAAGTATACCACAGAATAGGGAACATCATGCCTGATCCTCAGCAGCAGCGTACATTTCTTCACATATACTTTGTTGGTGACGAAGAAAATGAGAAGGAGCTCTGCTGTGGCATCTACCCTGGAGTCAAACCTGCACTGGTCAGCCAACTCCAACAAATGCTGCATGAACACATCAAATATATTCTGGAGTATAGCGCTGCAGTTGATTGTGTCCCTAAAGATCAGAAGGACTTCCAACTTGTGATTAATGCCAACAGGAAGCCTTCGGAAGAACACAGAGGTCGCTTCATTGCCCCAACCTGTATGGAAGTGGCAGTTCTCATTGTTCGTCAGGATTTTGAGAAGAAGGATATCGTTATCCAAAGCAGAGGTGACAAGTTGGTACAGATCAGTGAAACTCACCGCACATAAGATGCTCTCCAGTATTCTCTGATGTTCTGCCATGGAGAAGACGGTAACTACATCAGTATACCTCAGCGAGACCCAACAATGAAGATGGTGTCTGCAGCTGACTTCTACAGTTACAGGGTAATGGAGCGTGATATCGAAGATGGTTCTTTACTGCTGTTCCGTAACCTCCTCAATCAGTTTCGGTCGATATGTATGCGAAAATTAAAACGGAGGGACTGAATTGGATTCGCAACAACCAAAAGAAGCTGAGAAGTGAGGAATATGGTAAAGTCTAACACCTAACTGTCTGATCGCAGAGTGCATTCTATATAAATAAATAAATTAAATTAATTATAAAATACAGATTAATTTTTAGTTTATATTTAAGATTGCCCGCTGGTTCCGCTGGTCAAATGAAATGAGTTGAAATAATTATTTTACGTTAAGTTACGATACTTAAGTACTTTGTTCAGAACAGCATTACAGGTGTCTTTTAAAATGTGTTCATTGCACTAAGAATAATTGCCACGATTCCAGTTAGAAAAGCATCTGCAGAAAGGAGCTTTTCCAAGCTCAACCAATCAAAACATACTTAAAACAAAATGATACAAGATCTCTTATAGTAGGAATTTTATACCAAATAAATTTAATTTCTAACAGTTGATTAATATTTAACATTGAGCAAAATGAACGTCAGTTGCCGCACCCGCGGTAGAACTCAAAATATCAGCATGTGAAAGTTGTCAAAAAAAAATTTGCTCTGAGTAATTTATACCGTGCCAAAATTTATGGGACAATTTTTTAGATCATTTACAACCAAAAAATGAAAATCAGCTGTATAGATAAGAGGGGATTATACGTCAGACACGTATACGAACATGTCAAAAAATTTTAAAAATAAAGTCATTTTATACCTTATGAAATTTATACAACTGAAATTTGATACATTTTAAATAATAAAGACGATTGTCAGCTGTGTGTATACCGGGGGGAAAGACCATCAGCCAGCGTCTTAAACATGCTGTGCGCTCAGAGCATCTGATCTTTTCATAGTCATTTTGACTAATGAACTGACAATCTTTACCCCACAAACATTCAGCTGACGGCGATTTTTAATTTTTTTAACAATCAAATTGATCTCAGTTTCAATTTTAATCAGTATTACATTATTTAACAAAATTAATGCCACTTAATGCTCATCCGACCATTGCTCAGGAAGAGTAACAGGATTCAATGTGGTTGTGAATGAATAAGGTGGGGGGTGGATATGGTCCAAATGTTGTTCAGGATATGGGATGCATGGACAAATTTAGGTGATCTTGCGAGGTGAAGGGTTTTAGCTCTAGGGATGTGAGAGTGGTCCATGATACAGGAAGTATGTGATGCAAGGTAGGTTTTATAGGAGTCCACCTTATAGGTTTTATAAGGAAATTGTCTATTGACTAGGATCTCCCGATCTTCCTTCAGGGAACAATGACATGGTATTGACACCTCCATGGTACCCGGGAGCCCTAAGGATGAAGTCAGGTTATGGAGTTCACCGCCACATTGCAAGTGAGTTTTAATGTCGGATGGGTTACAGTAAATAAATCCACCTGAATTTCTGTGATCATGGGTTGCCCTTTACTGGGCGTGCAGTGGAATATACATTTCCGTGCTATACTGTCCAAATCACCCCCGTTGAGAAGCTGTGCGGCGCACCCTTCAGAAATCGACCCTGATGTTCGTTGTCTTGGAAGGAAACACATCCCCGTGCTCTTTGGCTTACAGTCCTCCATCTGCGCTCTGGTAATGGTCCTCAGCGAAGTCCCATCTATAGCAATGATGGTCCGTTCTGGTGATAGCAGGCACGGGTGGTTCTAAGCCAGCGGGATCGGAATGTACTCATGTAACTGCCAGGACGAAGTCCTATTGTGTATCGGCACCCTGATCGTGGAAATTATTGACTGTGGATTTACAACGCAGGAAGTGATGGGTAAGTGATAGTATTGGTCTAAGTTCTCCTTGGGTATGGTAGGGACCATCTGTTGGGGTAACAGGTGAGATGCTAGGAGTTTAAGGTCAGTAAGAAGAATGTCCGGGGGTATGGTCGTATGTGTAGACACGTGGATCCTACAATTAGCCCTAATAGTGTCTAACATAGCAAATTGAGTATTATAAAATATCTGCCGTTGCTGTCCCAACACTTATGTAATAAACGTCTCGTATAACCTATTGTCATTTAAACTACTTATCCTATCTATCCTGTTCTGGAAGTCGTCCAAGGCGTCGTGCACTGTTTTTAGTACAGCCGAAACGTTATTCGTATACCCCTGTAGCGATGTTGCAGTTGTCGCTAAATCCGCATGGTCGTCTTTCATAACCTGTTGCATATTATTGAATGTGGGTGTTGACAGCCTCTTCACTTGTTGTAAGAACATGCAGCTCGTCGTCCTTTGCCATCCCGCAACACCAATGGAAAATTTCCCCAATCGACGAAATCGCCCTAGGTGTACTGTGGCCCCCGATGCCGCTCCAATCATGGGTGGACGCCGTATGCCGCTGAATGTCCTCCGTTGCTCTCTGTATGTCCCGTATGGCAGCTGCCGCAGTACACACCGGTCTATCCGCCGCCTCCAAGCACTGGGAGGTAAACGCTTGCTTGTTCGTGGCCTGTGAAAGAGGATTGATAGGAAATATATATGTGAGAGGAATAGACGCCTCATATACATAATCTGCAGATAAGGGTCGAAAGTATGCCCCCTCAGTCACTGCGACAGGTATACCAGTGGTGTCCCCTCGACAGATTACCATCTTCACCATCCACACTATGGAGAATGTTACTGCCGGCCTCGTATGCATGTTGACTCCCCTAGAACAGACTTATCTCCTGATATTAAAGTTGTAAATTACTGCCGAACAAGTAAGTATACATAAGACATCTGCTAAGGTTCCACTGATCTGACTTACCCCTCCTTAAGATTTGTTTGTGAGGCTCCATTTAGAATTGACCCTAGTTTGGTTACTAGTGAAACAAACTCATACAAACAAATGATAAACACTCTTATCTGATGTATAAAATTCGACTAGTTAATTTAGTTTCTGTTGTGTTGTTGAAACTTAAAGTGCCCAAAATATCTGCGGAAAAAAAAAGAATATGTGTATTTTGTTTTAAAAGAAATGAACCACTTCATTCGTTCAACGCAAGTTAACTGGGGTAAAAATATTCTAGAAATACGACAAAAATATTATTTATCCATGAAAGACACAAAAGGGCCAGTGGAAATAAATGATTTTTAGAAATATCATTCAAATTGTTAACGACTATTTACTGTTTTATCAAAAAATTATCGTTAAGTGTTTGTTCTGAGACATCATCTAATAAATCAAGTTAAGGTAATTAATGTCTTAATCCTAGTTATCTATTAGCCTACTTATTAAATATTATTAATAAATCGATAAACTGAATAATATATAGTGTTAGTGTATTTGAGTTCATCAGTAAATTAGAGATTTTTATGAAATTTCAACCAACATTCTATTTTTGTTTTAAGGAAATGTAAACATTGAAGTCGACTTGTCTCAGTCTGAGCCTTATCTATGTTTACTAATCTGGGCTTTGTGTATTTAATCAACAGCCTATATCAAAGACCACGAAAGAATACTGTTGAGGGACAGGCTTGTGTACACCGAGACCTTGAATGCTCCAATCGTCTTAATGCGACGTTGACACGTTCTTCCCACGCTTCTAACTGAATGCGGCTGACTCAAAGCATTTATAATTCTTTAAACTGTGCGCTCAAGCCTCGAGCGGTAAATACCAGGAGTGTTAATACGAGGAGGCTAGTAGATATGGCAACGCTGCACGCCCATCCTATTTTCCACCACGCAACGGTATTCTTTAGTGGTTTTTGATATAATGGAATAACTGAATATTCTATAACATGCATTGATCACATTTTTGTTAGATAAGTGTTGGATTCCTTAAAGTCTGCCGCGTTTCCCAAAAAATATAACCGACTATTGCGCGATAGGGTTAGAAATTTCAAACGCAATCCGTTATCAGAGTTTATTGCTTCTGCACTAACAGAACAAAAAATATCAATGAATTTTGAACAAGTAAAGATAGAATCAGGTAAATTTACTTGGGTTGACATTCCCAAAACACCAAATGTTGAAGTTGCATTTTCAAAATTGTATTCAGTTTTAAAAAATATTGTCGATACCTATTAATTCCAAACAGTAAAAAATTTTATAAAGCTAAAAAATCATAAGCTCATCGATTACGGAAATATTTTGACTTAGAGTAATTTTATTGTTAATACAAAATTTAAAATCGCCGTCAGCTGAATGTTTGTAGAGTAAAGATTGTCAGTTCATTAGCACGCAGCATGTTTAAGACGCTGACTGACAGTCTTTCCCCCGGTATACACACAGCTGATGATTGTCTTTATTATTTAAAATATATCAAAATTCAGCTGTATAAATTTCATAAGGTATAAAATTACTTTATTTTTAAAATTTTTTGACATGTTCGTATACGTGACTGACGTATAATCCCCTCTTATCTACACAGCTGATTTTCATTTTTTGGTTTAGCTCCACCACTACTGGAGTAACTGACGCTCAGAAACAGAAAACTAGTTGACAACCAGTTTAGATTTTGGTAATGTAATAGGAAAAGGTCGTAAAGTAAGGTAAAAATATAAAATTTTAAAATATACCGTAATTTACAAGTTACATTTATTAACACATATTATTTATTAGCTTAACACAGGTTTTCTGTTAACTATATTTATTTCTTAAACTAAACATAATCATTTCCCTAATGCTGTTACTATGTCAAAACTATAATCTAGATCTGGTTTTATTTATTCTACCGTTTGACATCATGTAATTAATACAAATGTGTATATCATAATAATTTTACATTGTAGTGATTGAATCAATTCAGGCAGCAGCTGGTTTTCTGAGCTCCTGAATTCTGGTGGAAAGCTGTGAACATTTCGATTTGTTTTGATATTTTTTTATGCCGAGGTGTGCAGTTTTTGTCACTGAGTGTTTTGGTGTACTTCAAACTCCAATGAATGCATTTTCTGTAGAGTTATATGTGTTTTTTGATTTGAAGAAAGACATATTATTCAGATATAGACATAAACATAGAAAGCTGTTCAGTTATCTTTCTTTCTGCTTCTATTTGTACAACATAGCAGATTAGATAAAAGATCACATAATCTTCAATCACTACCTAACTTAAGAGTTGATCTTTGGACTTCTTGTACTTGAGCCTCAAACATTTTATTGTAAATAACCTGACTTCAATTTAATCAAATTGATAATGAACTAACTAAATTTTGACAATTATTAATCTACCTTCAGATAATACTTTATGTTTGCTTTGTGTTTTAAAAGAACTTTCAGATAAGAATTTATGCTTGTTTCGTGTTTTAAAAACAATAACTAATCCTTTGTAGTTAAATAGTTTTATAATTTGAGATATAAAAATATTTGTGTATATCCTATATTTTATATTTGTAGTTATTTGTATTTTGTAGTATAAATATTGTAATATTTATTGTAGTTGAACGGTGTATTGACAATTGTATTTGGTAAGCTATTGAGGTGCTCTTCCTCCCGAGGGTTATTCCGATATCTGTTGTTCGCCATGGTACGAACGCGTTCCGCTATGAAAGAAGATGTGGCAGCCAGTATGGACACCTTTACTGCTCTTGAAAGTTTTAATGAAATTGTAAGACCTCTCGCAGTAGACTTCTGCGAGGTATTTAAGAATCTGGTTAATTCGAATGAGTATACTGTAGTCGCTGATATTGTATCTTTAACATCAAAATGTTTGAGCGGATTGAATGACTCTCTAAATAAGGTTAAATTCCTGGAAGATCGTTTGATACAAAGTAATAATGATAAGGAAATGTTATTAAAACAATTGACGAAGGAAAAAGAGAACCGTGCAATTGATTTAGACAAGTCTCTTGCAGAAGAGAAAATAAATAATGTATTATTGTTAGAAAATAAGACGCTTAAATCAGAAATACTTAAGTTAAAAAAGAATAATGTCACATTCAGTATATCTTCTGCAGAAAATACTAAAACTTTTAGTATTTTACTTAGTCGAAAATAAAGATTTAGTAAAGATTTACCAAGTAGTCGAAAATTTAGCTTCCAAAACTAAAGATTTTAATGAAAGAGACTTTGTAATTATTGCTGGAGGTACAAACGACATTGGTAGTGAAAGTGTTGCTCAAATAGTGGACACAATAGCAGATTCTATTTGTGATATCAAGGCTAATATAATTCTATCAACCTTACCATATAGGTATGATAAGTCTTATTTAAATGATACAAGTTATGATGTACCTAAATAAATCAATGTAAAGTATGGTTAAGCCTAAAAATGTGTTTTTGTGTGATATAAATAAATATGTTACTAGGCATGGTCTCCATCTTAGGAAGTCAGGGAAAATTAAACTGACTTCTATACTTACCAGACGTATTGTAGCTCTTAACTCTTGTAGGAGGCCGGCACCTCACTCGAACTCTGATGTGGTTCCAAGTATTCGGCAGGAATTAATAAATGTTCAGAGTAATTGGAATACTAATATCTTGATGAAAATTTCGCAGCAGGACCAAGTAAGTTCTGAAGTTTGTCAGGGCCCTATTATTTCTAATGATGAAAGCAATTCTTCTTTTTTAAGTCTAATTGCTTTACAACAAGAGAGTCCCTAAAAGAGTCCAAGAGTGGTGCAGGTAGTACGCCTCCGGGGGTCGCTGGAGAGCCTGCTGGATCTCACACATGTATTTTGGAATCGGGTATTTCTTTGTTTTCATATAATATATGTAGTGTACTCAACAAACTTCAAGAGTTTGAAGTGTTTTTAAATAATTTGCTCATAAAACCTACGGCAATTTGTTTGTCTGAAACATGGACAACTGTACATAATGAAAAAATTCTTAATACATTAGAAGATTATTATTTAGCATCTTGCTTTTCAAGAAAAAATAAGTTGGGAGGTGGAGTTGCAGTTCTGGTGAGGAACGGTGTTAATTCCATTCCTCTTACTAACATCAATGCGCTTTCTGTTGAATCAGTTTTTGAAGTTTCAGTAGTTGAACTAAAAACCGAACATTGCTCAATTACACTAGTATCGATGTGTAGAGCTCCAACTAGCGATATAACAATGTTCATGACTAGAATGGATGAAATGTTTACTATCCTTGCAAAAAAAAAAGAAGAAGAAAAATACATATAGTTTTAGCAGGGGATTTTAACATTGATCTACTAGTCAACAATAGAGATACATTTAAATTTCTACACCTTTTAAAATGTTATAACACTTTGCCTAATTTTAGCGAGCCAACTAGAATTGGTTCGGGATCAGCTTCTTGTATTGATAATATTTTTACAAATTTTACACCACTGAGAAACATATTGCATGACCCTTGCCTATCAGACCACAAAGGTCTTTCAATTCAAATTCAAAATTTAGGAAAACGCAAATATAAAAAAACAAATTTTCAACCTAAAAGGGTTTTTAATGAACACAATCTGAGCAGTTTTATTGGACTTCTAGAAAATATCAAACTTTTCTCAGTTGAGTTTCCGTTTTCTGAAAGTCAATGTATAAATACAAATTTTGACAGTTTTTTGAATGAATTCAATGGAGCATTTGATGAAGCTTTTCCATTGAAATTGGTAAAACTAGAAAACAAAACTGTCAAAATTCCCTGGATTACAACAGGGATTAGAATATCATGTGAAAGGAAAAGTGTCCTGTTTGAGAGCCAGCAGACCCTAAGCTGCCCTGCGGCTTCTAATTTTTATAAGCTTTACTGTAAAATATTGAAGAAAGTCATTCAAGCTGCTAAGAAAATGGCGAATGACAGATTCATTGATGGGTCAAAAAATAAATCCAAGGCAGTCTGGCAGGTTGTGCGAAGAGAGACTGGAGCTGTGGGCGTTTCTGGAATTAGTGATTTGAGACTTTGCAGTGGAGGATCCATTATTGAAAACCCGTCTGAAATTGCCAGCACGTTTAGTAATTTTTTTATACAAATTACCGATAATTTGGGACTAAAACCTAACAATGACTGTATGATAAAACTCTTAAAAAACAGAAAAACATCCATTTTCAAATTAAATTTTTTTAAATCCGATCACTGAGGAAGAAGTGTATAAAGTAATTTCGGGATTAATACAAACGCTATGGGTTGGGATGGTATTCCTACCAAAGTTTTGAAAGCTTCTTCCCATATTATCTCAAAACCATTATATTTTCTTATCAATTAGACTTTTGAGAATGGTAGTTTTCCGGATAAACTTAAATATTCCCTAATAAAACCCATTTTTAAAAATGGAGATGAATCCAACATTACAAATTACCGTCCTATAGCACTAATACCGGTTTTGACTAAAATTTTTGAAAGAGTAGTTCTGAGCAGAATTTTGAAATTTTTTGATAAATTTAATGTTCTAACAGAGAGCCAGTTTGGATTCCGGAAAGGCCTCTCTACGGAATCTGCTATATATAATATACTAGATGCTGTAACTCGCTCGCTGGATAAGAACATGCATGTAGCATCTCTAATGTATGACCTCTCAAAGGCGTTTGATTGTGTCGACCATACAGTTCTACTTTATAAGCTAAACTATTATGGTATTCGTGGAAAGGCAAATGATTGGTTGCGGTCATACTTAACATGTATACAGCTCTTACGGATTGCACTGCTCTTCTTGGGAAATAAATTCTCAAGGTGTGCCCCAGGGATCAATATTGGGTCCTTTACTGTTTTTGGTCTACATAAATGACCTGCCTTATAATATTGGGGTAGCAAAAGCTGTCCTGTTTGCTGATGACACCACTTTAACGGTTTTTGGGAAGAATAGTATTAATCTAGAAAAGTCGGTTACTTCATCACTGATTATGGCAGAAAATTGGTTTTTATCAAATGGTCTAAAACTTAATAAAAATAAAACTCGGTTAATGCAGTTCAGTTGTAAACAATTAAAAGACAAAATTTCAATTAATCATTTAGAACCAAGTACAGGCTCGTCAAAATTTCTGGGAGTGGTAATTAATGAAAACATAAATTGGAAATCACATATTACCTTCCTTTCAAATAAACTTAACTCAGCTTGTTTTGCACTACGTACTATTTCACGTATTTCCAATCCGGATACAGTTAAAACAGTATATTTTGCATATGTGTACTCTCACCTCAAATATGGTGTTGCTCTTTGGGGGAACTCGGTAGAGTCTGGAAACATTTTTTCTATCCAAAAGAGAATTATAAGAATAATTTGTAATTTAAAAGGTAGGCAATCTTGCAGAAATTCATTTACAAAATTAAAATGTTTAACTCTTCTCTGTATATACATTCTGAATTTCCTGCTCTTTTTTTTAGAAGTAATTACATGGGTGTCGATTAGTACAAACATGGATATTCCATGAGACGGCGTCCTCTGTCATAGCTCAACCGCTATGGTACTTGCCTCATAAGCAAGACGTCCCGGGTTCAAATCCCGCGGGGGACCATAAAATATTAAAAACCCAAAATAACATGCTCGTTAGAAGAAAGGCACAAAGTGGCATGGAAAGCAAAAAAAAAAAAAAAAAAAAAAAAAAATCCATGAGACGGCAAATGCTTCAATACCCAGTACATAGATTAAAGTTGTTCGAGGACGGGGTGCGCTATTCTGGTCTCAAATTGTACAACAGGTTGCCAGACAATATAAAGGAAGGGCCTAGCATTAAAGTCTTTAAAAATAAACTTAAGGCCTTCCTAATAAAGCGGGCATTTTACTCGGTGGAGGAGTACCTGGGGCTTTGAATGGATTGTGTATGTAGTTGTTTTACTGTATGATTAATCTGAAATTGTTAATATAGTTATACCCGTCAACTGGGGTAACTTTGGCCCTTAAGGGTAACTTTGGCCCAAATCTTGGAAAAAGATAATTTGATCTACTGTGGGTTACCAAATAGAGCTATCGACATGATTCTTGTGATAAATCATAGGTAGCAGCACTGGCTAGACTCCAATACCAAGATTGTTGTAGTTCCATCTTTTGCCACCACTACAGTGCTGCTCCATATTTATATTTACTTGTTGTGGCTGTTTTGTTATAAACCAACTTTTGTTTGCACATCCAGAACTATTCATATTTTTTAACTGGTAAGTACATGACAGCTTTCATTTAACATATATTAAAAGTATTTTAAGTATGTCTTTTTTGAAATTTATCTTGTTTATTTTTAAAATTCGATTTTCTTGATTAGGCTAAGTTTGGCCCAAGAATTGGGGCAAGATTAGCCCAACATGGAATCTGCTTCGGGAAGCAAATATGCTTCTATTCCTAAAGATGTGTTCCCAACATTGCTAAAAGAGCTCATGAATAATTTGGACGAAAACAAGGGAAGTAATTTGGTTGCTGGGTTTGAAAAATGTGGAATTCATCCTCTGAACAAACAAAAGTTACTTGACAAACTACCCGAAAATCAAAATGTTGATTATGACTCCGTTGGAGATTCCTTTTTGGAACAACTTGAAAACAAACGAGCCGAATACCTACAAACTGGTGGACCAAAGAGGAAGAAGAAGAAGATCCAAGTACCTGCAGGAAAAAGTATAACTGTTAATGACTTATCAGAGGAATCATACCTACAGCCATCAACAAGTGGTGTAACAGCTCGAAAAACAAAATCTCAAAGACAAACACAAAATGGGAAAAAGGAAATAAAGTCAAGAAAACGAACTAAACAAATTTTCTATTCTAGCTCATCAGAAGATGAAGACGATGTAGAAGTTGTATTAGAGTCTGATGAAGTTAGTGAAACTTTCTCAGACCTTGAAGATAGCATTCAAGATCATGAAGCCCCCCTTCTCGATTCTTCAGTCTCTAACGACCCATCGGAGTTTGCCATTGACAATTTTGTTATTGTAAATTATAATGAACAAAAGTATCCTGGAAGGATTATAAGTCTTTCTAGCAATGGCCCTACAGTTCAGTGCATGGAAAAAAGCTTAAGTTCTGGCGCTGGCCCGAAAAGAATGACACTTTTTCTTATGACTGGGAAGATGTATGTTGTAAAATAAAACCACCAAAAATTGCTTCAAAACGAAACCAGTTCATTGTACCAGAACTGGATGTGTTTTTTACTTAGTATTTTTGTTAAAATTGAAGAGTAACATATAACAACATTAGAAGCAACAGTTTCAAAATAAATGTTGAATACATGTTGTTAAAACTTTTGTAAAATGTTTAGTTTCATTTTATTTTATCCCCAACTCATTGTACAGTGCCTACCTACATAAACCCATAATTAAAATTGGGGTAACATTGTCAGAAATCATATTTGGCCTTAGTTTTCATGATATTTTACATTAGGGCCAATGTTTCCCCAATTAAAGGCAAGATTGGCCCAAATTTTCAAAAAATCTTAAAAAAATAAATAATAAGTTCTGAGTTTTAAAAACCAGTCAATATACGCTTTGAAGTATGCAGAGTTCAAAAACAAATAGTACATGGAAGTTAATTAATTATATATGAGGAATATAAGGCAATTTATATGAAAAAACTCAAAAAATGGGCCAAAGTTACCCCAGTTGACGGTATGTCTTATTTTTATTACTTTTGTTGTATGTGTATTATGTGTATATGTGTATTAATTTGGATTCTGTGTATATGTTTATCATGTGTAGATATGTGACAACTCAAATGTTTATCAACCAGAAATGTAACCCAATGAGGCTAATAAACCAAACCAAACCAAACCAATTGTTATTAATTTGTAGATCTGCTTATTATAACCTAATAATATCTTTAATACAGAACGTAAAATAAGTTTTACACTAGTATTTTTTACTCTATAATGTAACCCTAATTTTTCTTTGGTGTGATCTGTAATGTTTACTAGTTTTGTTTTATACATTAAAACATTTATTGTTTAGTTATTTTCTTATTTCCTAATTTTTTAATACTTACAAATCAGTTTTGTAATAAAACATTGTTTTATTATTTATTTAAATTGTGTATACAAATTTACTTTTTAACAAAAAGAAATATAAAATAGGTACTAAAATGCAATATTAATAATATTATAGGCTGAAATATCAAGCGTTTATTTTTAAATTTAACTTAAAACCAATAAATGGCATATAATACTGCCATTTTGCCTCAAAATTTTCCATATGAAGGCCCCCTTTCTCTTAAGGGGTAATCAATCATACCCCCGAATCCTTTAGCGGTCAACTGCTACAACGAATAGGGGCCCTGAAATATTGTATCGCCCAGGGCCTCACAAGGTTAATAGATATTCCCAAAAGTGCCTATATCAAGAAATGTCTATTATGACTAATAACCCATTGACAGAACATTTCAATACCTTAGAGCTGTTCAGTTCTTGTTAAAGTTTTATATAAATACAATCATTGTTGTTATTATTGTTACTAAAGCATTATATTTAAAACATTACTTCTAAAGATGAGATTTAATGGAGACACATTCGATGCAAATTTAAATAATTATGAACTATCTTACTGCTTATTGTTAGTGTACATTTTAGGCTGTAGTTATAGTATCAAATACGAGTGAAGAAACGTGAATAAATCAAATAATGTCTTTGCATCGAATGATGAATGATACAAATACACACTGAAATCACATATTCGGTAGAACACTGTAGTCACAGCCACAGCCTTATATTACTTAACAGTAAAGAGATTCATTTGTAAGAAATTGTTTAAAATCAGTGCATATAAAACATTAAAATTACACTAAAATGGCATTAGTGTTAATGTCAACTCGTAGTACATGATATAACAGTTACTTTATCATTGTAAACACTGTATAATATATGGTTGTTGATACCGACCCGATGTGCAAACAATACAATTCACTTACGCCTACAACATTTACATGGTTCTCTGTTTATCTGGGTTACATCTTGTAATCAATGTTTTAAACACACACAAAGATTAATGACATAATGTTAAGAAATTTGATTAGTACCTAGTACAAGTAGGAGAAAGTTCTGATCTTAAAAAAACACACAACCGTTTCTTTAAATGCACAGCTGTTTCACTAATACTTCATACAGTTCATATATTTTTTAAATTTCATAAAATGTGTTGAAAAACTTCCATTTATATGCAAAAATTACTACAACTTGAGTACTACTGCCCTGATATAAAGTCTAAGTAGGACTTTAAAAAATTTACATATTTTTAATCCAAAATATAAAAAATATATTACCATTAAAAGTATTAGGCCTACTTTAGTTCATGAAGTGCGTATTGCGAAACCTGATTTTCAAAACTCGTATAACATCCAAACTAATGCACCGATTACACAAAACATGCAATTTATTTTGTGCCATATAAAATTTTTATCCATATAAAATATGCAAATTTTTACACTGCATATAATTATTTTTACAAATTTGTGTTTTATATTTTAAGCATCAAAAATATATTTAACTTGAAAAATATAAGTACTGATTTATCCTAATATTTTCAAATCTAATTTAGGCTATAATGATTTACAAAATTTAGTCACTGGCAAAGTATATATATATATATTGTAGCTGAACATTTGGAGAAGGGGAAATGGAAATTTAATTTTCATAATATCCATACAGAGAAAAATTTTAACAGCTTAAAACATTGGCTACCGTACCAATTTCGTTTACTGATTTCAAAAAGCCGGTCATTTAAAATGTTTAACATTGAATATTTCGAAGACGAACAAAAATGTTTCCACTTTTAGAACAAGAAACAAATGCATTATATTTTTTTTAATTATCAAATTTAACAAATTTTTTATGACGTTAATTTTTAATACTAATAGGTTCCTCCTTCAATGTCTACGCAATACTCAGGTCGTTTTACATTTTTTTTAAAGTTATACAATCAGAATTTTATTTATAGAATTTTAGTTTTATAGTTTCAACTGTCTCATTCAAGGCATTGAAATTATATGTATTTGTTTGAGGCTGCTAGATTAAACCCAAACATTTTAGTGGCAAATGAACTTTTGTGTTTATTTTCATCCATAGAACATCTTCGAAAGTTCTTTCCTTGAAACACCCTATGTGTAGAAATGTTATTTTGAAACTGGTGAATTTCAAAACGACTAAAAATATAGTAAATTACTATAGTTATCAGAACATAACTGGGTCATTCTCGTTTAACCAGATTGATAGCTAAACTATGTACAAATTTCTATTTTCGTATGTGTATTTTTCAAATTCATCAAGAGTTCTAAGATAAACAATAATGATTCACCTCCGTGTAATGTGCACTCTCGAACTTTAACTTATGTTTTACCCAAACTGAATATTTAAAAAAATTTAAGCATTGAATCCATGTAAAGGTTTCCTTATTGAATTGACATGAGTTTTTACTTTAAAATTATATTTATAATTATTATTCATATTTTTCAGCTATGCGTTTGGCGCTCATCGAGATGAAAGCAACACTGTTCAAGGTCGTCTCTCAGTTTGAGTTTCGTGTTTGCGATAAAACGAAATATCCAGTGGAATTTGATAAAAGATCGATGATGGTTGTTGCTAGTGATGACATATGGCTTAATGTGTACAGAAGAAACACATAAAAACCAATATTTTAGTTTTATAACTAATTATGCCTTTATTTTTTAAATAGCTTATTTACTAACGCATAGAATGTAAATGTAACTTAAACACACATCTAATACTTGTTTTCTTCCCCGACAGGAAATATATACTAATAAAAACTAGTAAAGATATAGAGATCCTTTTGACTCGTGTGTTTGCAATGTGTTAAGAGCTGTTTTTACTATGTTATATTTTACTGTTCTTTTTTTATCGATTTGGAATATATTACTTCAAATTGTAAAATACATTATGAAAGCCTAGGCTTATTCCAAAAACGTTTAATTTTGTATTAGAGTATTAATAGTTTCAGAAAAATACTAAATAATTCATGTAACGATTAACCCTCTTTGAAGCTGACCTACAATATTTCAAATTAAAAAATACCTCAGAAATCTTCTACATTAATACGTTAACAATATAAAAATATGAGTAAAGTGAGTATTTCAAACAACAATTAGTTACCTCATAAATAATATGTGGTTAAAATTTAAACAGTTTAGAATTACAGCTTATTGCAAGGTCACAATCAATGAATGATGTTTAGTTTTTAAGAGAAATCACATTTTCTTTACTTTTTCACAAATGCTCGGATGTTGTTTTACATATCATATTTTAGTATGTGAGATAACTACAATGTTTTAGCTTCAACATTTTCGTAAATATAAAGATGTTTAGGTTTTAAGAGACCTCATATCTTCTTAATTTTTTTCAAATGCTTGTATGCTTGTATACATATTATAATACAGTAGAACCTCTTTAATCCGAACTAATTAAAACCGGGAGGGTTCGGACTATTGAATGGTTCGGATTACAGAACATATTGTGCTTTTCACATAACTTAACAGTTAAAACGTGGCTAAAATGGATCATAAGTGTTACAGAAAAATGAGAAATACTGTGCAATTTAAAACATTCTTTATTTTATTCAAATAGTAGGCACACAGTATATTTATGATAAACTTAGTATGGAAAATATTAGGCCTACAGTAGAAAAAATTCAAATTATTATTTTAAATTTCACTCCTATGGTGTTCGGATTAGTGGACGTTCGGATTACAGGGGTTCGGATTAAAGCGAGGTTCTACTGTACTTTAGTGTATGAGTTAACTACAATGGTTTAGGTTCAGTTTTTTTGTAAATAAAGTTAATTAGGTTTTAAGGGAAATTTACATAATTATCATATTATACTATGATCTTTACCATTGTTTTTATGCCTCTCTGTATTGCCTCTTCTTTATTTGTTTATTTACAAAGTCCTTAAATTATTTTACATTAGGAGTCAAGGTTCTTCAGTTGTTTGCAACAGAATTGATTATTTTTTAAGATGTGAAAGCAAAGCCAAGGTACCCACAGCAAGGCTAATAATTTGTTTAAATTTCTTCCCTGTAATTACTCCTAGACTCTGTAATAAACTTTAAGACAAAATAAAAAAGATCCTGTTAAAGCATTGATGATTCGGAGGACTTGTTGGATGTGATTGTGTGATAGAACAATGTCGTGTGTGAGGGTGTGTCTTTGTGAGAGATACTGGTCTGCAAGTATGTTTGAGTTTGTATATGGAAAAGAGTATGAATGTATAGTTATTGTTGAACCTTTTATTGTGTATATTATCTTTTATATGATTTTGCTGAGATATAGTACTGAAAACTAATTCAACACGGGAATACCATATTTCTTTCAATTATGCCAGCGTTGGAACGAATTTTACAGATTTTGAAGGGTTGAAAGTGTTTTTCTCGACTCAAGAAATGTGCCCAGTAATAATAAAAACCTTATTTACTGATTAAAAAAGTGAGCTCTATTTGTGGTTTGTCAAAGAACAACTTGCATTGTTTAACAAGACTATCCTGGAAATGGAAAAAGAACATGCCACAGCTTCCGATTTTGCTAAAGCTCATAAAACTCTAAAAAGATATCTTACAGAAAGAAAGGAATCAAGAGGACAAAATCATTTACAAGATTCTGGATGAGCAAGATCGTATTAAAGTGAATGAAGAATTTGATGGATTTTATGAAAGATGCATTGCATACTTGGACCTCTAGAAGAACAGTTTTCCTCTGTTAATCTGACTACAACAATCATAGTTTCATGAGAAAAAGCTGAAAGTCCCGCTTTATATGACAGAATTCCTGAGGTTGACGAGGTAAAGCTAATCGTTGATGAGTTGTTTAATGAAGTTGATCTTGCCAAAATGTTTTTGCAATCTAATTGGGAAAAGTGGAAGCTGGAAGAGGCTTCCAATGATCTAAGCAAAGAGAAATGCTAAAGTTGTTTGGTCATTTTAAACAGAACCACACCACAGCAAGGCCCTTATTGAAGATTGTTGAATACGTGTTTTGTTTTGCTTACCGGGCACATCAGCACCTGTTAAAAGGGTCTTCCCATTAATGAACAATGCTTTTACTGTTGATCAGAGACTAATGAAAGAATCAACGGTAAAGGGCTTGATGAGTTGTAAGTAAGATTCAATTCATCAAGTAGGGTTGAATTGAGCAGAGAAGAGTTTTACAATAAGATTAAAAACAACAAACAAAGAAGTGCTAAAAAGGTTCTAGGCCAAAAATACAAGTAACCAATGTAATCAAGCCTCTTTGAAAGAGTTTTTTTTTTTTACTTATCAGAACATGTAAAAAATATAAATTTGTTTATATTTATATATTATATACATACCCTGGGATGTATAAATTAATAAATATAACCTTATATATTATCATATATATATTGCGACAAAACTTTGTTCACTAGTATTTGACAAGATATATTTCGCCTTGCTCCAGGCAGGCAGCAACGATCTAACGAAACTATTTTGTTTAATTGCTTGTTCTCTGTCGAACTTCAAATTTACAATTAAAGTAAAATTATATCTGTCATCTGTACCAGTTTCGACATGAATAAAATAGATTATATTATCACCTACTGGAAGTATAAGGCAAATCAATTTGAACAGCCTAAGTGATATACCTCTGGTTAGGATAACTATGATTATAGCCACCCAATATGGTTAATATTTTATAGAAATTCTTCCAGTTTTCTATTTTACTATTAAAGTTAAATATGCTTAGCTCAGTATTTAATTTGAAAAATATTCGAGAATCTCTGAAACGTGAAAACTTTGGAACTGACCTTAGATTGTTAAATTACTTGTGCTTCTTAGTCCACCTATGATTATACACTGAATACTCTTTATCATATAGGATATATCAAGAATGGTGATATTTATAAAACAAGGTAAGTAATTAATTAGATGTGCAATTTATACTAACTCAAAATTTATTTAACAAAAATCAAAACTAAATATGCTTGTGGATTCCTTCCCACTATAACAATAAACTAATAATTCAACTTTCTAATAACCCTTAATTCTTTATGCAAGCAGAACCATATGATTTTCTAAAATCCTTTTATTTTTAATTATAAATTATGACTTTTATATCTTAACCTTTCGAATTTAATTTATATTTTTATGTTAAATTTTGTATTTAATTTAATATTTTAATTGCATGTGTTACACCGTAATAAGACCTAAAAAACCTGACTAAAATATCTCAACCCAGCATCAATAACTTCATGAATTTTTTTAACTCAGGCAATTTATATTGAAAAATAGGGGGCAACGTAACTTTTTCTGACAGACCTTATTTACTGCGACCCTCGACTCTGAACAGCTTTACAGTTGAATCAGTGATGTCCTGGTACGGTGATTCGGGTTAAGCGTGCTCTGGAAGTTTAGTATCTCTGGGAGGTCAGGCGTCTCTCGTAGTCCCTGGTTATGAATTGTAGTATTCTTCATTGATGTGAACGGTCCATGAGGTCTTCTTTAGGTTCCCTGGTTTGTTATTTGCTTTTTGTGATCTAGTTGTTTAGTTCAACTTCCATTTGGCAGTCCAGTAGTTATCAGAATTCGTCCGGTCAAATTTTCGTTATGTCATGGATGCTTCTTGTGACTCGCTCCTTTTAATGGTAATTGAAATAGTCATATGATGACGGTCGGATGACTGCAATTATTCTGGTTGTAATGGTCTAATTGTACATAACCATACTATCTGAAAACAATCTTCTCAATGTAGAATAGCGAATTCAAATCAATGTATCAGACTGATAGAAATTTTGACATTTCCTAATAACCAATGTCTAAGTAGAATAACAGCTTTTCATCTCGTAACAAGAAATTATTCGAAGAAGTACAGCAGCGTTATGTCTAGTAACCCAACTTATGTCCACGTATCGCTGATCTATATCTGAGTATCTCTGTATATGTCCTCCCAGCGCTCTGCTCTCCCCTCTCTAACTCTTTTCCAGTTGCCTCAGGTGTGTGGTACCCCTTTTTTATTTAACCCTTTCCCTGGTATTCATAATTGAGACCAAGTGCCTCATACCAGACCTCTTAAATGGCCAAATTTGTCACTTATATTCAAACTACGATAACTAATTATCTATTTATTTAATGTACATGAAATTATTACCATATCTTAATATTATATTCGTATATACAAAATTTTTATATTTACTTACCTAGCAGCACTGATTTTTTTTAAAGTTCAAATAAAAAACCAATTGAAAAATAAATTCACTCACAGTTATAACTTTTACAAAAATATTAGGAGACACTTTATATTTGTTAGACCATAAACTGTCTGTTTTATTTGTGTTCAATTACTACAAAACTACATTTAATAAATCAAAAAATTAACATTGTATTTTAAATGACGTCTAGCAATGTTTTACGTGACTCTTGGTTTACAAAAGTTGTGCTACAGATGATTATAAAAAGCCACTTCATGCCATTGGAGGTCTGTAATTAGGCGCACTCCGCACTGCACTGTCCACACAGTCCTATCCAGCCTTTCGCTCTGTGCACACACACATTCACACCCCTACACAACACATAGGTACATGACTCGCTGGGTGGAGGTACGTTTGCTGTAATTTTAATCTTTTGTCCTCCGTTTGTTAAAATTTCTGTATAAAAATGTTTGTACATTGAACCAGAAATAAAAAAAGTCCCTTATTTTGCTCCCCTAAATCTTTTGCGCCTTAGGCATGTGCCTAAGCAAAAAAGCAGCCCTTATGGAAAAATAACAGCTACTATCATTAAAAAATAAAATAATTGTTGGATTACCAGTGTTAAATAAATAAATGAAATGTTTTTGAAATGAATTGAAATTACAAACAACCAACTATGTAAGAATTTATCATAAGATCACTATGATCAGATTTTAAATTTAAATTCACATCAATGACAACTCAGCAAATACTTTAAATGAAATAAAATGATTAAAAAACACTAGCCTAGTGAAAACATAATAAGAAACATAAAAGTAGTAACATACAATAATAATGTGCGTAGGGAATATATCATGAATAGTCATATATCATTTTTAGCATTTTGAAATAGTTATTTGTGTCTTAAGGAAGGAAAGTATCACTTGGTCGCGCCGAAAGGAAGTGCAACCGCATGAGCACAGCCAGGGCAGTAATCAGGTTGATAATATTGTTCTAACAGTCCTTTGTGGTTTAACTTATAACTTCCAGTCCGCCGGTCGTGGTCGAGTTGTTGAGCGTATTCGTATGCATTCGAGCAATCGCATTGAGGAAGACATGTGTTTAACTAATTTAGTTTGGTTTTAATAACTGTTGGGTAAATTCTCATTACACTTATTTTGGGATGGTGAATAAAATAAGTCCAACAACAAATATTTTTTTAATAAACATGTTGATATTATATTTTTTGAAGTTTGCAGTGTTTTAAAAATATAAACAGCACAACATTTAGTATACAAACTTAAGTTATATTATACTTTCATTCTACTTATACCAAATTTAGTTAAAATGAAAATTCAAAATAAAAAGTTATATACTGAAACTAAGAGGAAATTTAATGTAAAATAAAAAAGATTTTTCTAAGCCGACTCTAATTCATGTATAAATCCACAAAAGTGGGTACGTTACATTATACAAAAATACTCGTATTGGTATTATATAACAAAATACTGGAACTTAAGTTGTTTGGTGAACATTGTAGGCTATTATAATACAGCCTATATTAAGAACTAAACAGTTTGATTATATTATATAGAACAATCAGCATTGTCTTTCAAATGTTTAAATGTAGGGCTCTTCCTCCTTGATCATCATCTATGGCTCTTGCGGAAAAATCATCGATGGCGTCATCCTTGTTGATTGGCTTTGCCAGTTGAGCCTCCACAGCCAGAATCCCAAGGCTTGACAGTCTCTGCTGCGTCATTGTGCAGCACATTCTTCACTCTTTTTAAAATTGAAATTGATCTTTCTGCACTTGCAACCATGGCAGGAATGGTTAGAAAATGCTACGCTATGTTGTGTTGAGAAATGTTTATTATAGAGGGGCGATGAGTCACAGCCCCTGCCAGCGTTGTGGTCAACATTCCTCAAATCTCAACTTCGCCACCATTTTATACCTAACGTTACAACATCTTTCTTATGTGATTTTTTCATTTCCCACTGGGCCCCCAAAAGCCATTTGAGGGCCTGGACCCGGGGCAAATGACCCGATAAAACCGGTCTGACTACGGCCCTGAGCAGACCGAGTGCAGTAATTTTCTTGAGGGTGACTAAGATACTTTCTTCCAGTAAGACACAATATATTTCCTCCATCTGCAGTTTTACTAAATTTTTGCACTCTACTAAGGAAGAAACTTTATTACATCATCGATATTCATATTCATGTTTACAAAAACAATTGAGGTTATGTCAAGAATACACAACAGAGACACGAAGATAATTGATGCATTGTTGTTTCAACAGTTGTTTTACTAACATGTGATTTAGCGGGCGGAAAAATACCCACATAAAATCATTAAGAATACTTTTCAATCAAAGTAACCTCAATGCTTTTTACATAGGCACTTTTCTGCCCTGTATGATAAGTTTTTCATTCTACCCTATTAATGAGGGAGAAAAGACCTCTTTAAGTAATAACTGGAGAAAAATCATATTAAATCTAAATGAAAAAATTTAGAATTTTTTATAATTTCAAATATCTTGAAAATTTTTTATGAGAACCATTTTAAGTTAAAAACAAGAGTATATCATACACACATATTAAAACTAAAATGGATAAAAGTCGATTCAGTTCGCTGATGATACTACTTTAACCTTTCAAGACAAAACCACGGACATTCTTGAGCAAAATTCCTTCTTACAGGTCAATGCTACAAATCAGTATTTAGTCAAAAATAACTTGTGTTATTAATAAAGATAAAACAAAATTTATGAATTTCAGCATAAAGTCATACCCTAATCAGACACTCAGTGCCTTACTAGAAGACAGAGCTTGAAGAGACGAACTTAATGAAGTTCTGTGGTTTCATTAATGACCGAAGTTTGAAATGGAATGGTTATTTTGACATTATTAGTGAAAGGGTTAGTTCTGGAATTTTTGCATTAAGGAAGTTAAGAGAATATTCTGGGACTTCCTTACTCTTGATGGCCAACTATGGTCTAATCTACCTATATTAGAATTCCTGAATCCTACCCTGGGGAAGTTCCTCAATCCAAACATGAAAAGAGTATTCACCCTCCAAAAAAAGTTATTAGAATTATAGCAGGATTGAAGAAAGAAGAATCAAGCAAAAATGATTTTAAGTTAAATAATACAGAATATTCACACTTCCAAGTTTGTACATAATGGAAGTAATTCTTTATTTCAAATTAATATAAAGTTACTCAGAATAAGGACATTCATGGCTGTAACATGAGAAAAAATGCCTTCAAGAAACAAGCAAACCAGCACAGTATTAGTATTTATAGAAAACTACCGTTACAAACAGGGACATAACTACGGGGGAGGTCGAACGGGGCATGTGTCCCGGGCGCCAGTTGCTGCGATTTTTGCAATAGGATTTAGTCTTTTCCAATCAGTGGGTGAAAATTATAATTCATGTGAAAAATTACAATCCAACGCGAGACGTGTTTACAATTAGTGTTGCATTTAAGAGTTTAAAAAATAAATAAAACTGTAATTAAATGTATTTGGTTTTGGTTAGACTGACAATACTATTAATCCAATAACAGTTAGTTCACAAGAGTGTGCTGACTCTGTCAACGCGCCTAGTGTTGGCTGAATGAGTAAAAGAGATTAGTCACCAGGAAGTTCCCCTTCTGTGATCCTCCTCCCTACCTGCACTATCCCTCTAATAGTCACAGGTACTGAGGTTCATCACGGTCAGGGATGCTTTGCTGTCGTTGGAAACGTTGGCGTTGGCGTTGGCTTTGCCATTCTCGTGAATATTAAATTTCAAATGTGTTACCCAAACATTCTTACCGCACTTAAAATATTTTTAACAATATCAGTCTCTGTTACCTCAAATGAAAGCAGTTTTAGCAAGCTAAAAATAATAAAGAACTATATTATAAATCTGACTAAACAAAAAAGACTAACCGACCTTGGTATTATTTATATTGAACATGAAAATAGCATCAAAACTATCTTTTGATGACAGTGTTAAAACATTTGCAGCAAAAGAGCATGTAAGGTAAAGTTTTAGTTTGGTTTCCTGTAAATCAGTATTCCAATTTTGACAGTTAATGTGATGTTCTCAACATTAGGCCTAATAAATACACAGTTTGTAAACTAAGTATGATTAATTATTTTTGGCTGTAATTTCGGTTCCCGTCACCTAACCAGAGAGGACAGAGTTATACAAAGTGGACACTAGGGACTCGCCAGTAAAGCCGGCGGTACTCTGCATGATCTTGGCCAGTGCCGCGCACTATTCTTGTTACAGTCTGGTTTACTCACTGCCGTGAACTCGTGGAGTGCAAATTATAAATTCACAAAACTATTTGCAAAAATAATTAAAAAACCGTCACAAACATATATAGTTAACTAACAAAATCACTCTATGCAATAATACTAGGTTAAACTGCGTGACAAGCCAGGTATAGCGCGGCATTTAAACTCATCTAAAACGCTTTAAATAATTGATGATTGCTAAGTAAGTACTAACTTTAGGCGGTAGGTGAAAATGGCTTTCAGATATGAAACAATAAACTCTTTGGCAACATATCTCAGCAGTTATTTTTTTCTCTGACCAAATAATAAAATTATACCTCGCATGTCGAAAATTTAATGTTCGTTTGCTTTTGAATTGAATTTATGTTTTAGAAAACCATTTTTCTCATTCGACAGTGTTAAGTTTTGTACATTTAAAGCACACTGTTACCTTCAGCAAGGTTTAGTCCTTCTAACAGTGCTGAACCTGTTTCATCATTTTTGAACGATGTTTAGTTGTATAAATGATGTGATATGTTAAGCCGTGTCGATTGATCACGCAAGTCAAGAGCAGAGGTCTTGCCGAGTTTTGGCCGCTGATGGGCGGCCTCTACCGGTCTCACTGCCCCCGCATGCATTCAGTGTAGGGAAAGCCACTCTATATAACTCTGTCCTCTCTGCACCTAACTTTGTTTGCATATATGATGAGATTTTTCATGTTTATAATAAAAGTCTTATCGGCGACGATGTATTACAGCTATGAATAAGTCAAGGAGTCAAGCACACTTCCTGGAGACTTTCTTTCTGAATTAAAAACTTAAAACATTTTATTGTTCATGTTATTAAAATTTTAAATGCAAAAGTTTAATTAAATTAATTCTGCTGATTATGCACAAACAAAAATTATAATCGGATAATTGTAAGCATTGTTTCTAACTAAAGTAATAATTTTAGATGGCAAATATTATAGAGTGAGATGTTGTCCAAAAGATTATCCTGATAGGGTTCTCTCAAGAATCTCTATTTTAGGTACCGGTACCAGAATACACATTCCGACTATCTTATAACAGGATGAAATGACACATTATAATATACTGATTTGTTAAAAAAAAGGATTATTTCCTCTGGGGGGGGGGGGGGGGGGGTGACACAACTGGTAGCTACCCCAAGTGGTGAAACAATTAGTTATGTCCCTGGTTACAAATAGGGACAATACTTATTAACTTTCTGAAAAATTTATGCAATTAGTTACGTATAATTCTTTTAAATACAGCCTTAAGTGATTGCTGTTGTACGAGTCATTTTACTCAAGAGAGAGAGTTTCTGCAGTATGATTTTTTTAGCTCTGTCTGAAGAGATGTCATTCACATCAAGATTATGCTGCATGAATTTTAGTGTGCTCGTGGTGCATTTTTTTTTTAGTTATGTATTATTTTTAATGATTTGTTGTAATGTAAAAAATTCTAATTACTGATATGATACAGTGATGTAAACCATAGTCTTTTACCATATTTATTTGTATTATGTTATATTATATTGATTGTTTTAACTGTTAAGTGTTGGTGTAATGTAAAGTTGACTGTAAGTATAATTTATAAATAGTTATAAGTGTGACACTTGCTGTGCAATATGTTTGTCAAAAAGCAATAGAAATAATTTAAATGAAATGAAATTTAGTACCTACGTTTATGTTTTGCAGGTTAGCCAAGTGGCACAATCAGTTGTTACTTTGCCTATTTGTACTAATCTTGATACTGTACTTAATTTTATTTGTATAACTGGAACAAAGTAAAGATTTTTTTAAAAAGAAAACCAACAAATTTATATATTTATTACAGATACCCACAATTTTTATTTTCTTTGACTTTGTTTATTATTTTTACTAAGATAATTAAACCAGATCACAGGCACAGAGGGACCATTTTGAAAGTTTTAACAGTAGATCTATGTTTGAATACTTTATATTTTTATTTATTTATTGTAAAATAGTGAGATAACAAATTTGTTAAGTAGATAATTAATTATTTATATACTGAAATAGTTGTCTGTAAATAGTAACTATAATAGAACATTTTATTTTAAAAGTATAAAGAACTATTTTTATAGTGCATACAACCAAATGACATTTTTGGGAAATTTAAGGAAGTTGTACCTGGATTAAGTTGATACAATGGCCTCTGCCCCTGGGCGCTTCACGTCCCAACTCGGCCTCGGCCTTCGGCCTCAGATGGCTGCTTCGCTTCACTCGCAGTTGGAAAATTTGCTAAAGAATCTCGTTAATCTTTGGCTCGTTTGTACATAGGTTTGTAAAATTATGAAACCAGGCTTAAATATATTAACATTAATTACGAGATTAATTATAACCTCAAATACTTTACTAACTAGAATGGAATTACTTTATAAATAAATTTTGTTTATAACTAACCAATAATAACACTGTAATACAGTACGTTGCACAACATTTCTTCTTCAAATTGTACACCAAGGTCAAAGTAATTGAAGTTCATTTGCCTTAGATTAAATAAATATACCTAGGCCATTTAGTAGCCACTTGTGAACCTTCGGCAGTAGATAACTAAGCTAGGTACTGTTCTGATTGTGTGTTTTTTTCTGTATCAACTTAATTTAGTTATGAAAGTATTAAAATAGTGGCAAGTTGGTTAGTATGTTTTATTTTTAGGTTGTGTTTTTGTTTTACTTTTTAACATAAATAAATTGTGTTAAATGGTTTTAAAAATGGTTTTAACTATGGAATCAACTTTGACAATTATTTTGATTACTATTCTTCTATACTTGTTGTATCTGTACTCAAAAAGAAATTTTGACTATTGGAAAATATTGGGTGTTAAGTTTAACAAACCCCTTCCTTTAGTTGGAAATACTGGCAATCAATTTTTTCGAAAGCAATGTTTTGCATTCTTCCATCGAGATTTGTATAACCAATACCCGCAAGAAAAATTTGTAGGATATTACGAATTTTCAACTCCTGCACTAATTTTAAGAGATCCGGAAACAATTCGCTCAATAATAATTAAAGACTTTATGTACTTTCATGACAGAAATGTTCATATGGATGGTGACTTAAACCCCCTTAACAATCATTTAGCTTTCTTAAAAGGTCAACACTGGAAAATCATTAGAAGTAAATTATCAACAGTTTTTACTACAAGAAAATTAAAAATAATGTTTGAACAACTAAACGAGTGTATCGATGAGCTATGTAAGGTTTTTGAAAACTCTGCACATAACCGTTCTAACCCAGAAATAGAACTAAAAGGGTCTGTAAAAAAATTTATTTTGGACATCACAGGATCATGTATTTTTGGTTTGCAATTGGATTGCCTTAAAGATCCAAATTCTGAATTTTTAAAAAGATCTGAAAATGCATTCACCTTCTCAACAAGAGTTCTTATTTCCTCAATCCTTAATTCAATACATCATACTTTACCAAAATTATTGCATTTTAAGGACCGTTCTAAAGACGATGAGGATTTTTTTATTAATTTTGTAAAAGAGTCTATACGTATCAGAGAAGTACATCATATTAGGAGAAATGATTTCTTACAGCTTTTAATAGACTTACGTAATGAAGAATCTAACGAGGAATCTAAAGAAGTATGTGAGCCCACAAGTGAGAAAAGTTCGGGAAACCAAATTTGTAAGTATCTGTGTAATTAATTATGTTGGTAGTATTTGAAGTTGTTAAATATTTCATAAAGAAAATGAAAGTAGTCTATACAACTATGTGAAAGTGAATAATTATAAATATTATTATTTACTGTAATAAATTAAATTGTGTGATGTATTATACATTCATTTTACTTTCTCACTATACTATAGTATAGGGAAAGTATAGTGATCGCAAAAAATCGATGTTGAGATTTTTGTGGAAATATCCGTTTTGGGACACCCTGAGTCCAAAAGTGGTTTTTACAAAACCGCCTCTCCCAAAATTATAACTGGCGGTTTGTAAAAGAGATCTTGTTAGAAGGAGGAGGTTGTCTGTAGGTCAGCTGAGACTCTCTTAAACTTAATCAACGTGTTTGGCTAAAAACGTATTCAATTATAATTAATTCACCTGTTTAAATTGTGGGGTGTAGTTTTCACTGTCACATTCATCAAGTGTGTATTTGATCCTTAACCCTTGACTACTACGGACGTCTTTTGTCACATAACTACTACGGAAGGGTCTGTCAGTCCGCTTTGTTTAAACATGTGTTGTTACTTAAAAAAAAAATATATTTAAGTAGCTTTCACACTCCAAACTATTTTTAACTTTGTTTTAATAACCTAATACGAAAAAAAAATCAAATTTCGTTTTTGTATAATTTTTTGGGGTTTTTTAATTTTATACTGTAAAAAATGCAATATATATTATACAAATTTTTAAATGAAAATTATGTTTGGATTATTGGAAACCAACAAATCTGTTATTGTTGAGTACCATAGTAACAAGGACAACATATTTTTCAACTGTAAACATGAACATGTTCTTATTTCAATGGATCGACTTTGTATGTATAATCACTACGGAACGTTTCTCAGACTGCAACAGATCGATAACTAACAAACCGGCTTCGATTTCACTCGTGCGATTCCACTGCTCAACTGACCACCCAAGGTCAGGTAGGTACTGTGAAGTGCGGGATACAGTGTTCCAAGATGAGGGAGAAATCCCTGTTGAAATTTCCTGTGCGGTCTGATAGACGGTCCGTAGTAATAAAATTAAGATTATAATAATTATATCTAGATTTAATTGTTTGGCTAATTTCATAGATGTTGGTACATGGTCTAAAAACAACAAAACAAGAAAAAATAAGCAAAGGTTGGAAGGGAGATTTAGCTACATATACTTCTTAAGGGAGATCTGGCTTAATTACTCACATACAAGTTTCACAAAATTAAAATTCCTCACATATATTTCCATGATTCTTTAAGAAAACCTTGCTAAATATTTTCTTTTTTATTAAAAAATATGAGTATAAACTGAAATAATTTTGGGGTAAAATTTTACCTGTACAAGATGTAGGAACAAAAGAATCCTATCATATCTTGAAGTTGATATTTATTCCAATTCCTTAAATAAAATATCTCCATATTATATTGAAAGTCGATGGTTTGTCAGGACCTCTTTAAGCCTCCCTTCTCTGGAGTTATTGTCTTTAATTGAGGTGAATTATTAGGATTTTTTATCTTTCTTATTTAGTGTACCTATAATGTTTTCAGACCAATAATAATGTATAAATATTTATGATAGGTTTTTTGTTTCATTTTTGTATTTTATAATTTTGAAGGAGAAGAATTTTTGATATGGTTCTATATTTGTGTGATAAAATACCAGGATTAATGATGAATAATGGATGTATGTATTTTCCAGCACTAGGCAGATTATATGAAGGGCTATCTATTATTGAACTGACATATCGTACAACCACTTTTCATAGATTTTGGTTCCTACACGTTATTATTATTTGCGTAACATAGACAAAAATATATGTTTATTTGTGTACTAAAGTAAACTTTAATGTTTTTTTTTTTTTTTTAAGAAGAAGAACACTGTTTAATTGAAATAAATTTGATTTACATAAAAATATATATATTACAACGGTCAACTGTACTTTACCTATTTTTTACGCTTTTTCGTGCCCCTATTTCGGGAACACAATTGTACAGTAATTGTTATAGAATAGGTTGATACCACCTACCGGAAGTATTTGGCAATCTCTCTGATGAGGCCTAGGTGAACCAACTGGTTGACGAATATTAAGTTTTCTAAATATTCTGACTAAAAAAAATTTAATTTTATACTTCCTCTAAACTTAAATTTAATAAAGCTCAGCAAGAACAGAAGCATTTAATTTTAATTACCGTCGAACTCTAAGTACACTGAAACTAACCTTGTAAAACGCTTATTTGTGCTTTTGATACTTTTATAACTAATCACAGTGGTAATACTTAAACTATAATGCATCAAATTATGGGATTTTCAAATTGGTAAGTCTACCAAATAAAAGATTTTTATACTGAAAAATAAAAATGAATAATTTATTAAACTTATTCAAAAACATAAAATAAAATATTCTCTGGTTGGAACCTTTCCAACAAGTACAAAATATTCAATTATATTTGTTTTTAATATTATCTTAATATTATAAGGCAGAACAAATCATTTATTTTAATTTAATTTATTCTGATAACTTAATCAATCATTTTCTAAGCATTTACTTATTTATATTTAATTTCATTGAATTTAATAACGTTATGAATTTACTTTAATTTATTTAATCTAACATCCTAAATAATCCAGTATACTCAATAAATTTAAAGAATTTACTTCAGGCAAATTTTAATGGGGACTAACGCATTCACACTCTTTACCGAACTTTTAACAATTGTCCTGCCGTCTTGACGCTAGTGTTGACATCAGCGGTTGGTTCCCAATGTCTGGTTACAGGTGAACTGTGAGCTGTTCCTGTTGTAGGGTTGTTGAAGGGTGTTGACCTGTTGGGTCTAGTTGTTGGATGCTGGATGTCTTCTTAAAGTTGCTAAGGGCGATGTGATGCCGTCTGAAGTCCTGGGTTCGGTATTCCCTTGAAGTTACGATAGCATGTCAGTGAAGTTCTCCTGATGGTTTCCTGGAGCCCAGTCCTGAAGTCCGTTTGACTATTTCATTCAGTAACTACTGTCTCAAATAGGTAGAATTCTTCCAGAATGTCCAAAAACCGGTCAACTTTTTTGTTGCTAAGTTATAAACGTCCTAATTATGCAGACATTCTAATGGTAATGCTGTAATATTTCTGAGTCACACTTGTAAAATTATTATTTAAGTTTTACGATGAAAATACTAAGTCATCTTACTCGACTTAAGAATTTTATAAAAAACAAACTTAGCAGTGACGTGGTTATTGACATGCACGAATCAACTCGAAAAAGCAAAGAAGCCCACATCCTCCAAGGTTATAGTATTTATACTGCTGTTTGCATCTAGATTTGTTGCCAACTTTACTTTCATTACACTATGTTTTTTTCCTATTGAAAATCCCTTTTTTTAGGATTTTTCAAATACACTTTTTTATTCCTAATTATCCAGTAGTTTTCCTGTTACCTCTCAATTTCGTTACACCTTTGTTTTAATTAAATTCATGTTTTCCATTGAATTTAATTAACACTGAAGTTGGTAGATCTGTCTCCATGCTTCCTATTGGGGATTGGCTCTGGCTATCTGCTGACCGGTTATCTTGCTTCGACTAATTTGACCATTGTTCTCCCCTTTTGTTTTGTAACTTCACGCGGGTTCATCCAATTTCCTCGGCGAGAACTTTTTGGATTGCGTTCGACGTCTTCTTTCTCCTCGAACTTGATTCACGGTCGTGCGGTGTTGGGTTTGCGATTGCAACTCGTGCATGTTTTTCTCGCAACCTCTCCCGGAAAAGTGTCTTTGTTTTTGCATTTCAGAGGTTTTGAGCCGATTCAGTCCCAAGGGAACATCGTTCCAATGCGAGGACCAAGTCTTCTCCGTCCAGACTTCATTCAACTACAATTCTAAGATGGCTTTTAGGCCTCCCACAGAAGTACTTCATGTCATTCGCTGCTTTAAAACAGTCCCAAACTAGCCATGATTCCAAGGCGAATGATTCAAGTGCCTTTAAGGCTGCTTGGCTATCAGATAGGATGTCAATCCTAACTCCCTTAATCCCTATTTTGAGGATTTCATGGGCGCAGAGATCAATCGCTACGACCTCCGCCTGAAAGATCGATGGTAAGGATCCCATAGCCCTAGATAAACTACACCTAGGACCAAAGACTCCTGCACCAACTCCGCTGGCCATTTTGTAGCCATCCGTATACCATTCTTGTGTGTTTACACCATATCCGTGTCCAGCACTACCTGTCTCCTGGAGATCATCTATCTTAACTGTAAAGGAGTGGTCGAAATTTAGTGTCTTTCTCATCACATCAGACACTATAAAGTCCACCTTGAGCCCATGAAGCTCTTGTAATATGGTCAGGTGATCTACCAGATCTCCTGCTTTGTAATTATGGGTCCCCATCATCACCAGGGCAGATCACAACGCAACCCCCACCCCCCATATAAATGTGCAGCGGAGGTAGGTTGAGAAGTACCTCGATAGCTGATGTGGGACAAGAACGCATGGCTCCACAAATCCCTAGGCACGCTAGCCTTTGTAGCTTTTGCAGCTTGTTTTTGACTCCAGTCTGTTTGACCTTCTGCCACCATACCAAGGCCGCATATATGATAATTGGCCTAATAATGGCAGTGTATGACCATTCAGCCATTTTGGGGATAATGCCCCATGTCTTACCATAGAGCTGATTACTAGCCCAAATAGTCCTGGTCGCTTTTGTTAGAACAGATTCTAACTGAGCATTCCAGAGAAGTCCTTGATCAAGAATTAATCCAAGATACTTAGCCTTAGCCTCCCCCGAAAGCTTCAGTCGGACCCCATCGATAGAGGGGAGTTCTATCATCAGTTTCTTTCTTCTGGTGAAGGGGACAAGTATGGTTTTAGCAGGGTTGATACTTAGGCCCTGCCCCTGACACCAGTTCCAGAGCCTTTTACATGAGCTCTGAAATAGTATCGTCATGTTTACCACAGATTACAAGGCGCCGAATCCACCCAACCTAACAACCCCACAACTCTCAGAGCAGCAAACAACAAAATCACGACCACCATAAACAGATTTACCACCAATTACCTGAAGGAGCAAAGCATGGGAAAGACCTGGTAATGTCTCGCCACCAATGGACCAATATCAGGACGACTGGAGAGATCCACTGCCGTTGCTCTCTTTAGAACAACGACTGGACACGACTACCTTCAGGCCCACCTGCACAGAATCGGCATGGCCCCAAATGACTGCTGTCCTCTTCGCCGGTCCTCCCGGATGGACGCTCTTCATCTTATGACATGCACCAGCCTCACGACCATGCCCGATGACATCGCAACACGCTACTGGGAGGCTCGTCGTCTAATGGCCGAACTGCCAAGGACGGATGGCGTTGGATAATAAAGTAAAGTAAGATTACTCAGATCACAAGATCATCAGCATAGCCAATAGCCTCAAAGCCCTTGACAGCCAATTTGACAAACAGTTCATCAACTACTAAAGACCACAAGAGAGGAGAAATGAAACTTCCTTGTGGACAGCCTCTTACGGACCGTGTTACTAAAGATTCATCTTCGTTTTTTACAAAAATTCTTCTTTGAGCAAGAATGGGCAGATCCAGTTAGCTGCTCAGGGTTCCACCCTTGAGATGGCAGCCCTTTTAATGGACGAGAACAAGGTGTTGTCAAATGCCCCTGCAATGTCCTTAAATGCACATAAGACAACTTCTCTACAAATAAGGGTGAGCTCAACCTTACAAACAAGCTCATGAAGCACACTGATTTAAATAAAAACCCGAACCACAAAACAAGGAACTAAAACTATAACTACACAACTAAATTGTAAGTTAAGTTTAATACCTTACCCTTAATCATCCTCAGAGGGTTTTAACACTACTCAAGAGTAGTAGGATGATGACCATGTCATTGAAATGTACATAAGAGTAAGGTATTAAACTTAACTTACAATTTAGTTGTTTAGTTATAGTTTTTGTTCCTTGTTTTGTGGTTCGGGTTTTTATTTAAATCAGTGTGATTTTGTCGCCACAGTGCTCTTTTATTTGTTTAAGCTCATGAAGTGCAGTAATAGTTGATTTAACAACTTGGTATGCATGTTGGCTGCTATGCAGTGGATTAACACTCAAGTGAGTACCCCTAATGTGCTGATCCAGTACCTTCTCAAACGTTTTTAAGAGAAAGGAAGATAGGCTAATTGGTCTAAAGTCTAAAGGATCTTGGCAAGTACATAGTCCTTTGACCTCCTTTCGGGATGAAGACAACTTCCACACCCCTCCAGGAAACAGGAATATAACCTAACTTATAGCTGGCCCTGAAAATCTCTACCAGACTTGGTAGGAGTACATCAAGACAATGTTGCAGAAAGGCAGGGAAAATACCATCCCTACCAGAACATTTGAAAGGCTTCAACGAGTTGATAGTCCACTTGACCTTATTAGGCGAGAATATAGTGAGGGAGGCATTGAATCCTGATCCCCGCCTTAACCACGAGGAGCCAGGATCAATAGGCACCGCAGTATGCCAACCATCAGCATAACTGCTAGGAAAATTTGTATCTAAGAGAAGCGCCAAGGACCCTCTACGATCCCTGGTGTATTCCCCACTATCCGTCTTTAAAAGGCCCAAAGGCCTAGAGTGTACTCCTGTTTGAATACCTTTTGCAATCTAGCAGTCACGGGCATCTCCGTAACTCTGTCACAGAATTGTTTCCAAGATCTCCTCTTAGATCTTCTTAACTCTTTATTGTAGGAAGTAAGGACCATTCTATAAGCTCCCCACTCCTTAGTAAGCTTAGCGTGATTAAAGAAGCACCTAGGCTCTTCTTAAACTTACTAAGCTCACTATTCCACCATGGCACCTCTCTTTTAGCCTTAGAGAATGACACAGGACAGCTAGATTCAAAAGCTGTCAAAATTGAAGATTTAAACCTATCAGAAGCATAATGAAGACTTGTTGGAGTCAAGATTGGACCAACGTCTTCTTCCAATTCGGCTTTAAGAATCTCTTTACACTCCCCCAGTTAGTTTTTTGTGGGAGTTTGATCGCTGCCACTGGTTTATTCTCCGACACAAGGTCAAATCTTATGTGTTTATGATCGGACAACGATGGCTCATTACTGAGTGCCAATTCATAATCTTAATTAATAATATGTGTGGTTGACAATGTGAGGTCTATTGCCTCCTGTCTGTTCCCACTAACATAGGTAAAATCATTACCGACATTATTAATAGCTAAGTTACAACTAATTAAATAAGCAAGCAATTAATTCCTCACCTCTTCTATCCGTCCTCTTGCTTGTCCATACATGGTGATGGCTATTGGCATCACAGGCAACCATAAGCTGAAATCGCGTCACTTTACAATATTCTACCAGCCCTCTAACTTCAGGAGGAGGAATGAAATCAGTACCACCGGGGAAATAGGCTGAGTCTACAATAGCCTCATAACTACCCCCAGGAATAGGTACTTCTACCAACACTGCTGTGAGATCCCTAGAAACAAAATCAGAAATGGGGATAGCATTGACATTTTTACGAACAAGAATGCAAGCTCTAGGTCTACCATGAACCATTATCATAAATCAACTTACCATTAGGAGTTGAGTGTCCCCTAATGAGGCCTCCACTATACCATGGCTCCTGGATAAGAGCCATGTTTACGGATTCACAGACAAATCTCCTGCCCAGCAGATGAGGCCTTGGTGTGCTGGAGATTTTTCTGCAACATCCTCAGGTTGTGGGCCATTGACGATCCCTCCTCCCATCGGACCCTGAGGTCCTTGGGAGCTTGCTTTCCGACAGAGCCTTACTGCCAGATACTCTTCCTCTCTCGGGACGCCGTCCCCTCCTATTATAGCTCCCCCTGCCTCCCCGCACAGCACGAACACGCTGAGAGAGGGGCCCTCAGGATGGGACTTCCTAAAATTTTTCTGGCCAAGTTCTCTCCCCCCCCCCCCCCCCGCATCACCCCCTCGGAGACCCAGATGCCCTCAAGGAGGCGGAGGGCCCAATAAGCCCAGACTCCAGTTTCTATGGACCAGGATAAAGGAGCCACTTGGGCACAAGCCTCAGACAGTTCAGGGGACACAGTAGACCCCCTTACATCCGAGACACTAGCCTCCTGGACCCCCACGTCTTGCTTCTTGAGCCTAATATAGGAATGCTTCCAAATTTGAAGCAGAGGCAAAAACCAAGAGATTTGATGGTTTTCGCTGACATATGGTCTATACTGAGGGTTAGTTCCATGGTAGCCCCTTTAACAGCCTTCCTGACCACCCTCCAGTTTTCTATGTTGAGGCCATCATTTTGAACCTTAACAAAGCCCAGAATCCTCTCATTGGAGTCTTCTGGGATATGTGGGAAGATGCCACAGCAATCTAGGCTTTAGAGATATCTTTGTGCCCAACAATCCGCAGATTGGTTAATTCCCAGGGTTTAAGAGTGTCCCCAAGGAACATAACCCAGTTTGCAGTTCCTTCATCAGAACAGCGAAGGATGCCAGCCTTAGCAGCAAAACCATTGAATTTGGGGGTGACAGCAGATCCACCCATCCCTAGGACCAACTCCAGAATCCCCCCATGCACGGAACACATTTGCTCCCTGGTCAGGAGAGACCCCGGAAAGTCCGAGGGAAGGATACCCACACGAACACCGGAGATGGCTTGACTATAGCCAGCCCATGGGTTTCAGAGCTTTATACTCCTGAGCAAGGGTGCTTTCCCCTTTGTGTTCTTCTTTTTGAGGGATTGTTCGTGTGTAGAACCTTCCGACCACTCCCTCTTCCTATCCAGGAGTATGCCACGGGCCTCTTCAGCACCATAGCCTTCCTGGCGAAGTTTACGAAGGCGCTTTTTTTCAGCGCTACAAAGCTTTACAGGTCCTTTATGGCCCGGTGAGTTTTCTGTCTGCATTCGACTAGGGACTTCACCACTCCCACTACTGCCTTCCACATCCGATACATTGCCAATACCAAAAGGTACTTCCCTATGTGCTGAGCCACTTGTCTCAGTATTCATAGGGATAGAAATCAGAGACACATTAGCCTCCGATTCAACTTAAGTTGCGGTGGATCCTGGAAGTTCCATATCGACGGTCGCCAGCACGTTGAGAATTATTTCCTTATATTCCATGTTTCATGATTTTTCATGGCCTGGGTAAAAGTGGGAGAAGTGTGTGTGAGTGTGTGTAAGAATGTATGTCCCGCTGCAATGATCCACGCCACAGATCCCAACCAATTCCAAAGCAACCCAATTCCCACCCCTGCTACCAAGAAGAAGAACCTATATAGTTTACGTACATGGGCCTTACCCAGGCACCACCTGGCAATGCACGCAAACTAAGATTTTCGCCAGATGATAAGGCAGCCAACAACAGCTGGTGAGACAAGTCAGACCTCAGTACCATCTAGCAGCCCAGTTTTATCAACTGTACCCTCGAGGAGGACAATAGATGATGTGGGCCACCCTGAGCCAGGAGCCCCGGCAAGGCTCAGAGGTGCAGGCATTGAGTAATGAAATATGTTCTCCAACCAAGGTGTCTAAGTGTATGAGGTGGTACTGTGCTCGGGATGCAAAAGTACGTGAGGGGCGCAACCCTCCAACTACTACACCTACAGTCGCCCCTGCCGTACTAAACAAACTGAGATTTAAGAACTCAGCCCCCAGCTCAAATCTGCTCATCGGCACTCAGCTCTGCATGCTACCACACATCGCCAAGTTACTGACCTAACAGTGGCACCTCTCGTAGATTAAGAGCTGAAGTTTGAGTGAGAGAGGCTAAGAGAACCTGAAAGGTTCTTATATTATTACGCTTCATCACTTCCAAACTGCCGCCCCACATTTCTACTTAGTAAATACCATTTTTGATTTTAATAAATGTTTAAAAAATTTGATTTATATTTTATTTTACCTTAAAGGTGTGAAATTTATCACCCTTTTCAATGAATTAAATTTGAAAATTTTATTTTAATTTCCTGTACTACTTTTTATTCTTTATAACTTGTTTAAGTTATACTTTAAAAAACTTTATTCCTTGTATACTTTATTAAAGTTCAAGCTTTTATATTTTATCTACTTTCTACATTTCTCAAATTTCACCATTTCACTACTCCACATTTATTTTAGGCCTACTCTTGTAAAGATTAAGAAACCCTTTTGTTTTTTAAATTAGAGGTATTTTTTAATTTTCCCAAAACTTTACATGTTAATATCTTTAGCATTACATAATATTTTGATTTTGACCAGAACTTCCAGGAACCACATCGGAGTTTTACCGTTGCAATATACATATTTACAAGGACTGTGTAAGTTTTAATATTATATAGTACTACGAAATTATCTTACTAAAAAGATATGGTACTGTATTCTAATAAAAAGTTTTACTATCAAATAAAGACTTCTAGCATTAGGGAAGTGCAACACTGCAAATGTAGTTACACTCCAGTCTAGCAGTAATAGTTCTGATAAAGTAACTAGGTACCTCACTTTCATAATATTTTTTATTGAACTACATTATGTATTATTTTATTTTGTTTAGTTTTTAAATAAAACTAAAATATTCAATTATTTGTTTCATCCTTGCAGCCCCAAAGAGATTTGCACTTCTGCAGCTGCCTTGTCAAAAATATGTCACTGCTGTGCTACACTAAATCAAATTTTAGATTGTTCATAAACTTTGTTTAGTGAGTAAAATACTATATGGTATTGGAAACTAGAACTCCAGATGCAGTTCATACACGCACACTCTAATTAACATTTTAGGCCTCACTTTTGACACTCAAATAACTAACAATATAGTTGGAACCAATGAATGTGTGTCATTGAAACTTCATAAAATTTAATTTTCTTTTTTCAGCTTTATTGGATGATTCAGTTTTGGCTGCAAATATATTTATTTTCCTCAATGCTGGTGTTGACACTACAGGTACCGCTATATGTTTGTGCTTACTGGAGCTAGCAGTCAACCTGGACATTCAAGATAAACTATACAAAGACATCAAACACACATTAGACATAAATGATAACAATGTATCTTATTACGACATAAAAAACCTTAGGTACCTTGATTGGGTAACATCAGGTAAAATAACCAATATTTTAATATTTTACAGCTAAGGTAGTCTAAAGAACCTAATTTTCCATAACGTATAAATATTTCAATTTGTAGTATAACATATTTTATTCCACCATAAATGTTAAATAACCGGTACTTCAAGTTTTTCAGTACCTACTTAATCTGTCTTCTGACTGATTTGTAACTATATGTTACACACTTCAGAACATATGTTCCATCTTCATATTCGTTTGTGAGAGGTTGTTAAAACACAACAAAACTTACACATCACAAACAAATACTTTAACGACCACTCACCAACGCTTCTGAAGATGAAACATAAGTTCTGAAACGTGTTACAAATAAATCACAAGACTCAAGATAAATACTCAAAAACAAATCTGGTTCTTGGATAGGCTACTATTACTCATAAATGGTTTTTAATAATTAATTGTAATTACTACCTTCTCAAAATGCTTACTCTAAGTTTTTTTGCTATCCAAATTTGGCATTTCTAAAAACTGTACTATAAAATACAGTTCTATATGTGTATGATGTATTTATGTTCTTAAACAAATTATCCTTTTACGCTAATATTTACATAGCCCAAGCATATGAATATACAGGGGTGGCAAAAAGTCCCGGAACAACCCAATATCTTTTTCCAGGTTCCACTTACACAATTGAAACTTTGCAAATTGTTTATGGGTATAAAAAACTACTTTTTTAGAATATGGCTGATTTTTCACCTCCTCTGGGGGACGGCCCGTCAGGAGTCGGTGAAAAATCTTAAATGTAAGCATGGGTTGTTATGCATATCATTTTAAAGGTCTTGATGAGACAAACACAACGACATAATAAAAATGAAAAATGGATGATCCTGAAAAAAGTTATGGCTGTTCAAAGTTTTGATATGCTGCATGTTAAATGAGCCTTATTCTAAGTTTAATTTATTTTTACATGTTCCATGTATTACACGTTCAACTCTGCAAATTGTTTACGGGTATAAAGAACTACTTGTTTATGCTACAGTTGATTTTTCATCTCCTCTGGGCTGAATCAACTTATTCAA
>JAGFPH010001079.1:331087-341838 GCA_018207615.1 Philaenus spumarius
AGAGCACACAGCACATAACATCTTCCGCAGACAGGGTTATCACTTAGAATAGAAATTTTTTTAAACCCTAAAAGAGCAAGAGACCCTGACCAACACAACAGCAGTGCTGTATACCAGATATCATGTAATGACTGCCCACAAACTTATATAGGAGAAACTGGATGCACATTCAAAACCCGTTTTAAAAAACATATTCCCTCTTCCAAACCTTCCACCACTAAGAAAATAGCGTCCAAATTTGCTGAACATTCAATTAACACCAACCATAACCATACAAACATTAATAGTAACTTGAAAATACTGCATCACTGTAATAAGGGACAGCTTATGAACGCAATGGGTATTGGAGTACCACATTTATAAAATACAAAAACTTAACCCAGACAATCTTCTTATTAACAAACTATAATTTAGTTCACATACCATTTTCGATTTGATTAATGGCATTGAAACTATTCCAGTACGCCACAATGTACAGAAATATTCTTAACCCCCTCCCCAAAACAGGAGATCCTTATCGGTTGACCGGACGTAACCTTAGTTGACGATCGAAAGTATTCGTGAACTGTCGCCGAAAATGTACGTTAGACCGTGTTTGTGTATAATTTTAAATGTGTTGTGATTAATGTCGTTTAAGTGATTGTGAACTGTATTTGTGAAACATTTGATAATGACTGAATTGAAAAGTCGAAACGTGTAATGTGATTAAAGAGATATACTAACCACATCAAACCAAGGATAGTTGACGGAATTCAGCTTAAGGTAATTAGAAGTATTGTCATTAACTATACAGTAAGGCTATAACATTATACAATGACATATTATTTGCATATGTTTAAAGGATGGTAGAAGTTTAATCGACTTATTTAAAGTTACTATTTCATCACCTTTTGTACTGAAATCACTAAATTTAACTTCAAATTATCAAGAGGTGGCTTCTAAGAAGTAAAATAGTAATAGATATCAATAGAGGTAGGAAACATGACCTAAGAATTGTTTTATACTTTAGGCTCCAACAAAATAAGATTTAAAATTGTATAAACTGGTAGTAGACTATGGAAATTAGACCAAATTCAACCGGAATAACTGAATTTTGAGATACCGCTCGGATCGACATGGGGTATTCTGCATTGTGTTCAGAAATAGATCAGGAAAACGTCTACATATGATGATTAACGGCTCGGTCAGAATTGCATCAGGGTTGCATAAAATGCATCTAAAAGTGCAAATTTTTTGAAAATATCTAAACATTTATAAACATCACTTCTTGGGGGTTTTTGAGGTCGATGGTTTCAAATCTTACTTCGAAAAACGTAGTCAATGCCCCGGGCAGCCCCAAAGGGCTCAGGTCTCAAAATTTAAAAGTTGAGAAAACAACTAAAAATCGTTTCCGTGGGGGTTTTTAAGGTCACTGATTTCAAATCTGACATCAGAAATATGACCGATCCTCGTTTGGGGCTCTACTAGGACAAAACGTCGCTGATGCCCAGGGTAGCCCCAAAGTTAATTTTAATAGAATATTTTTGGTTTTCTTGTAAAAATTTGAGGGTAAAAATCTAAAAAAAAAACATAAATTTTCTCACACTCTTGAATGCTCTAGATTTGTGAACAGAACTATCTGAAATTCTGGACTCAGAGTAATTGGTAGGGAGGGATTGGATAAGAAGTCAAACTTTATTTTAAAAATAGGTTATTCAATTGCCATTTGAAGGGGTTAAAGTCCGAAAATCTTTTTTTTAAGTTTCTTATTTCTATTAAATATCTATAAATATTTTGTACTTTCTCCCCCTATACCATAGTATATGGAGAAAGTATTGTATTCGTCAAAATTTTCGAGTTTGAGTTTTTGGTGGAAATATCCGTTTTGGGCCCCCCTGAACCTAAAAAAGTGGTTTTCGGAGTGATGTCTGTGTATGTGTCTGTATGTGTGTCTGTGTGTCTGTGTGTCTGTGTGGATGTTATCAGACCTAGAGCCTAAACCAGTCGTCCGATTTTGATGAAATTTGGTATGGAGGTACTAATCAACGGTATCTCCAGGCGTTTTTTTCATTTTTGTGAAATTTTTATTTTTAAGGGTAATTTTCCCATAAAAACCCTTAAAATAACGGAAAAATCTACTTTTCTCAAAAATGGCTCTAACGATTTTGATTAAAATTTTATAGTTTATTAGGGACCTAAAGTACTATAAACTGTAAAATTTTAATCAAAATCGTTAGAGCCGTTTTTGAGAAAAGTTGGTTTATCCGTTATTTTATGGATTTTTATGGGAAAACAACTTTAATACAAAATCACCTCTCCTACCCCACCCTACAAGTCACCGTGAATCTGTTTAATAATTTAAATATGTTTGTGAGAAATTATGTGCCAGTTCCTGGTACCTATTATTTTTAAACTCATCATACAATTGTAGGTAAGGGTTCAGACTGTATTTTGTATAAAGTGTGATTTATAGTGAATAAAATAGCTTCTTTACAAAAAAATGCTATATAATAAAGTTTGACTTCGTATCCAATCCGTCCATACTAATTACTCTGGGCCCAGAATTTTAAATAGTTCTGTTCACAAATCTTGAGCATTTAAGAATGTGAACAAATTTAGGTTTTTTCGTTTTTTACCCTCCAACCTTTTACAAGAAAACCAACAGAATTCTATTAAAACTATATAATTTGCGGCCACCCGGCGCATCAGCGACGTTTTTCCCTATTAGGACCCTCAATGAGCATCGGTCATAATTTCTGATGTCAGATTTGAAATCAGTGTCCTCAAAAACCACCGGGAAACAATTTCCGAGTCGTTTTCTCAACTTTTAAATTTTGGTGTATAATAATATACTATATCCTACATTATAATAACATCCCTTGGTCTTTCATCGTGCAAATAGTAATTTGTTTCCATTAATGTAGCAATCTTGAAACTATTTCGCATACCGAAAAAGCATACTCTATTTTATCAGGTAATATGTCTTGGGTTTCTTAATCGATATACTAAGAACGGAGGATATACCAACGGAGGAGTAGAATAGGCGACCTGTAACATCCGCATGTTGGAAGTACTGTAGTTCTGTGAACATCTAGGCCTACAGAATATTGAACATGGTTACTGGACAAAATATATGGTGTCTTAGAAGACTCAGTACATAAGATCATTATTCACATGACAGATGGCGGTAATTCATCGGATGAAGAGGATTCGTGTCATAATGAAATAGCCTATACTATGACGACAGTTATGATTTTGCCCAACTTCTATAGAGGACAGTGAATAATGAAAACAAACTTTCTGCCTGTAAGATAAGATCAACTAATATAAACGTAAAGTGTATTATTGTAAAAGTGATTAATTACATACACATCAGAATTACATCATTTATACAAATAAGTATTTAAAAACAACAGACTTTATCTAGGCCTACCTACTAGTAACTAGTAACTATGCTGACGGGGATTTTTAACTCGGTAAATGTGTGCAATTATAACGGTTGTAAAACTTTAGGCCTATTTGTTAAAAATTTGTATTTATATACATTATTATATACTTATCTATATAAAGATAAAAATATTATATTTTAATTGCTTTTTATTTGATAATGAGAGATCAAATTATTAGAAGTACTAATGCAGTATTATACTGTAATGAAGAAATGAATAATGAAATATAATATGTTTATATGTTATACGAAGATGTACGAATGTTGCCGAAGTTAAACAAAGGAGTAGTATATCTCTTCTTTAAATTTGTATAAACGAATATTTTGATGATAAAAGGTTGTAATTATATACTTATACAGTTTATAACCTCAAAGCAAATATTATAACATATTATAGCATACATGAGTTCTATAACTCATATTTAAAGAAATTTACTTCTTAAGAAATTATAATGATTGAAGTTGTCAACAATATTCATTCTTACAAACAATATTTTTATTGAGTGAACACAATTCATGATTTCAATTATTCTATTATATGTCCGTGTAAATCTTTAGTGTGTTCCATCACAAATTAAGAGATCATTTGCTAAAATAAAAATTCCTAAATATTAATTTTATGCAATGGGGATATACAAAGCGCCTAGGACGGGAAAAAGGTGCCTGCTCGTCAAAACGTCAAAATACCACCACTGATTAACTGGTCACTGTTTCAGAAATCCATTGTCTAAGTAGGGGACATTTTAGATAATGATTAATTGCATGGCCTATAGGCTTCTCAAGAAATATTTTTAAAATATTAAAAAAAGGTTAAAAAAAACGTTAAAAGAAAACTCTAGTTTTAAACCATTGGAGATATTGATTTGTTTCTTAGTAATCGATTCCTTGACACAGACAAATATGGATTTTGTGCGTTAAAACTTAAATTCTGAAAACTTTGAAGCAGATAATTTATTAAAAACTAAATTTCTGTTTGCTGCTGCTACAACTTCACTCATCACAAGCATAAAAAGGATTACCTTTACGTAACTTTCAAGTTCAAGTTTAAGATAGCTTTCTTTTTAGTGGTTCACTAATGTTAGGCCTACCACTCTACCAGTATATAATATTATATTATAGCAGAGTTAAAACTATTTATACACTTATTACTTTATATACCAAGCGCTTAATTAATTATTATGAATGGTCACTATAATAATATAACTATACAATGTTTTAGTAATTTTGAACTGGTTCTTTAAAGTGCTGTTACTGAAAAGTTAATCCTATTATTCACCTCTTTTACAATGAAAATTGTACTTTTCACAATAATTGTTTTAATCAGATTTTTAATTTCATTATCATAATATAATTTTTTGATAATTCACTGATATTACTCTTGGTAATGGACTATTAGTCCAAAATCTATTTAAATATGTTTCCCAGAAACAAGACTGAACTTCAGAGTAGACATAAATTAAATGTGGAGTTTAGTTAGTACGTTAAAATATATGAAATTTTTTTATTTATAGGGTGGTAATTTTACCACTAATGGTATCTCATAAACAATCTAAACACACAGTTTCTCTGTTGGTATCTCGTACATATACATCCTTAAAAAACTTTCAATAGGGAAAATTTATTACTTTTTCGTGGAATTCAAAACCTATGGCACAGAATACTTATAAGGTTAGTTGTTACTCATAGATGACTGCTTTTTATATTATTTTAAGAGAATTTATTTCTAATATTCCACTTTTTCCAATCCTCCGCCGTTTGCTTTGTTCACAATTATAAACTAATTACTGTTTAAAAAGACTTTTTTTAACAGTGATTTATATAGAGAGGTGGAGAAGGCATTTTGTCTGTAAAGACACGTTTATAGCTATAGGAAGGTACTAGGAGAATAAGGATGTGGAATATCTAAAGGACTAAGTGGGTTAATCATGGGTGGTAAATTGTGACCTTGCCATCGTTGATGATGTCCTTAGACTTCACTTCTTGGAATTTCCTACCTGCTATCCTGAACAATAAAGCTACGGCTATACTTATACGATCAGAGCGGAGCCGAGGTATTCTTTCTGTGTATTTAATTGGGAGTGGCTAGTTCTATAAGAGTAGAACCGACCCGCGCATTGCCGAATTGTTTCCATGTCCCATGCTCTGAGAGCATACCGGAACGGGTCGGCTCGGCTCCGCTGTGCGCGGATTTAATAGATATAGCCACAGGTTCCGACCAGAAATAACGTTCGGTCTCTTTCGTCAACAATCGGGACAGTTCGTGATGAAAAAAGATGATGAAATTCTCCAAATGTCTGGAAAAATCAAGTAAATGTTCATATAACATGTCTGTAAATTTTTATCAAAGGCAGTGACATTTAAAAAAAATAAAGTACAAAGTTTAAATTTTTACAACATTATAATTTAAAACTCAAATGCAAAATAGCCTAGGCTCCTACTTATGAAACACAAATGTACAAAGTGTCCCCTTAACTTTCTAAATGTACTGCAAAAGCTAACCAGCCTACCCTAACTTATCTGCCTATCAGTATGTAGGCCTTAAAAAAAATACATTTTTAGAAACTGGCTTTGTTGAAAAGGTATCTTTATTTATAATTAAATGACTCAAATTTAAAAACAATCATACAAAAAATAACAGTGATACAGTAAAATAATATGTATCAGACGTTGTATAGCCTAAATGTCATAGTTTTAATAAATTAGATATAACAAAGCATCAAACGCAGTGATATACTTTTAAATGCAGATTACTTGAAGATATTAAAAATTTACCAATGGACTCAGTTGTTACAAGCTACAAAACAATATTGACTCTTTTATGTTGGAGTAGAATCTAAAACTTCATATTTCTAAGTCCTTATAAATTTTAATGTCATCCGCAAGATATAGTGATAATTTTAACCCTGGTTTTTATTATGAAATTGGTAATACTTAATTGACATAATGTAATACTGCACTAATAACAATAGACGCATGTTTCGTTTGATTCTTTGTTTTTAATTAGCCTACTTTTGTATGACAACCGTGTATATGAAACTGACAAAAACAACTACAGCTTGTTTATTATGATGATTTTCGAAATTATTAGCCTATAGCCTATACACAATATTTTTTCTATTTATCTGTCGCTTTTGATTGATAGGATGTGTCCCTATTTGTTTATCGTTTTCTTTCCTCATCCAACACAATCATCAAAAAATTTTCGTCGGTGTCCGAGCTAGACGAAGAGCACTCTCCTTCCTTGATTATTTTGCAATTCACGCTAATTGTGACAGTAACAGGAAATCCAGACTAACTGATGGCGGTGACCGGACATTAGACCACATGGACATTCGACCACAGCGGACGTTCGGCCACACTTTTAGGGAAACTACCTGGGTTGGGTCAGCTAGGGATATGTAAATATTCCTCGCCGGACAATCCACCACACCTTTAAAAAAGGGTGGGGGAGAGGGGTTGGAAGATATTCAAGGGGATGGTTAGGTTAGGTTAGGTTTAGTTTAATTTCATTAATACTTTAGAAAATTACAATAAAACAGACTAACATAATATTGATAAATTGCAATAACATTTTTCTAGTCATAAAATGGATTCATAGCTTAAAACCAGGAACCAAACCAAAGACTTAAATGATTACTTATTACTTGTTAGGTTGTGAAGTTTTTGTTTACAAACATAACCGTAAATGAGATATACCTGTGATATAATAAACTAATTTGGCAAAACTTATTATGAGGACGAGACGGAGTAGTGTAGTTACTGTCCGCGAGGCACGAGATGGTCCCTGGTGCCTGGCCGTATACAGCCATGTCCTCACACGGTATTTTAGCAGGCCCAAAGGCGAGTAACGGGGACTATCACGGTAACTAGAACTACACGGTATGTGTCACGAGACAGCTGCGCAGTAACTCTGAGCTTAGATGACGTCACTGCCACCGTCTCATGCTTCCCGCCTAGCAGAAGCAGATTGACTTACACGAACTATTTACGCAAACAACGATTTGCTGGGTTAGTTATGTGTAATTTTTACACAAATGTGTCGTTTTAATTTATAGTTTTTGCTAATTTTGACTTTCACTTAATTTCATTGACAATGTTGCGAGCACCTACAGCCTAAAAGGAAGCTACGTACCAAATTTCATTCCAATTCGTTCTTATAGGGATTTTTAGTAACTTTGACCCCCTCCCAAACCGCCCTAAAATTTCGAATTTCTTTTAACCCTTTCTTAGCGAGGGTTTAAATTAGCTGGGGGTCATAGAAAAGATATTTGAATCACTTTGTAACATCCGCGTTAATTTAGGATGTAACAAACTGATTCAAATAGAGTTTGTAATTTTAAATGTAAAGGCCTAATTAGTATAAGATATTGTTTAGTATTTAAATATGCAATAATTATTTATCAAAATAAAGCTACGAATGTGATATTTTAATGGCATTTAGTTTAATTCAGATTGTTTGTTTAGTTTTCAATATAATATGTTTAAACTCGTGTATGTTTATGGTTATGAATGGTGTCAAATAATTTGTTTGTTATTATTATTATTGATAGCGAAAATATATTTTGAAAAGTATTAAAAAATTTGCATAGTTATGATATATTTTATATAAACAATATTTTAAACAGCATACCTCTAAGTAGGCCTATATAGATAGGTATTTAATAACCAATGTTTGAGTTGAATTATAATTCTGTAAGCGTTTTTCGTTGATTTTTCCTTGTGTTTGTTTATAGTTTTTCAATCTAACCTTAAAAAGCTGTTAGTTTTGAAGAGTATTAAAGTGATTATAAATTTGCTAAGTAATGTTGCTATGGTAATGATTGTAAACAAACATAACGTGTTGCTAAGCTTTTTATACGAAGTTTTTTTAAGCTATGGTTTTGAGTTCATACAGTAAAGGCGGTTGAGTTTCTTCCAAATTTGAAACTTTTTCGGGAAACTCTTCAAATTTTTCTTTACGTATAAACCTTCTATGAACTACTGCAAACATTTTAAGACCAAAATTAGCCAAATCGGTCCAGCCGTTCTCGAGTTTTAGCGAGACTAACGAACAGCAATTCATTTTTATATATATAGATAACTATGAATTTACTGTCGATAAAAAAGGTTTTACTATAAAAAAATTGTATCTCTAGATTCCCTAGAGTGTATATGTAATCCCATGAAAGATTGTATATTTTCCGTTCACCCAATAGTCGTGTAGGGTGATGTTTTTAAGAAGCTTGTCACTGGCGAAATCGAATCGCTGTAGAGATGCCGGGCACTTCGGTGGCAGTGACGTCATAGCCACCAACGACCTGCGCGTGACACATACCGTCTTGTTCTAGTTACCGTGGGGACTATTAATACACTGACGCGATAGCGGAAAATAGAACGTCATATAGCTAAGTATTGATATTGATCATGTAGGCTTATGCTAAAATGGATTTTAGTAATTAAAACAACCGATTATTTTCAAATTAATTCTATTGACTAAATTCTCAACAAAATCAGCACAAACAATACAGTAAAAGAAAATATGTGTACCTAGTACAGGCGCTTTAATGTCATACTACATATAAACAAATTGAGTAAATTAAGTTAAATAAATATACAGTACAGCTACAGGAGGTTCTAAAAATCAAAAAGCTATAAAGTACAATAATATTAACCAAATTTAAGTTACTGTAAATTATTTTGTATGAATGTGAGTTTATACAGGAAGTTTATTTCTAACAGGAAATACGATTGCTAGAAGAGGTACCCGGTACACAACACAATGTACTGTCAGCGAACGAAAGCTTGATATGAATGACTTAAGTTATAAAAATAGACAAACCCAGACAAAGACTGCCTGTATTACCACTAGCGTTTGGCACTAACAAAGAAAAAGAAAAACAGTGCGGAAGTGAGGTAACTGTTTTACTATGCCAAACAGTTACCGTGTTTTTTATTAATATTATAAAAAACATATTATTAATATTATTTCAACACTACTAATCGGAATTATAATAACTTTCAATCTGTTATCTGTTAATCTATTAAAATCCATTTAGTATAATAAGTAAGTAAACGTACATACGAATAGTATATATATTTTGTTCTTTCACAGCAGCAATTGCATACATATTTCCAATAATTGCTACTAATAATGTTATTTTTTATATATATTTTTTTTAAACACTGAAGGATTCCTATTTTGTAAAATGATTCTACGTTTTTGCATTTTTGCCGAATAGCTGCGGACATTCACAGCGGCTCGGTACTAGCCTTGATTATACATATCCATAATCAAAGGTATTAGAGACGACCGTAGCACATTGCTACAAGCGCCTTCAAACTAAGTCTAGGCAAGGATCCAGGGACCATCTCGTGCCTCGCGGACAGTAATCTTGAAGTAGGCTAGTGTAGTAGTAGCGGATGCACCGCTTGGGCCTACGACCATCCCCTTTAATATCTTCCAATCCCCCCCCCCCCACCCTTCCTTAAACATGTGGTGGATTGTCCGGCGAGTAATATTTACATGTACCTAGCTGACCCAACCCAGGTAGTTGCCCCTATAGTGTGGTCAAATGTCCGCATACTTTAATATGTGGTCAAATACAGGGCTATAGAATACAAGGGCTAGACCAGTCCGCCAAGGAAAGCATTCCCGTGCTGCCACTGTGATGACGTCACGGTGGTACCTCTTGCTCTATTCCCACCGCTTCTCATAGGTATTATTTGCTTACAATAATTTCAATTTCTTAGCAAACCTGTAACATTTTTATGAAGCGCTCTTCTTTAACTTTAGTATTGACTCTACACAAAGCAATAAGTAGACTGTAAGCAATTAGTCTAAAGATGTAAGAAGAAGACAGAGTTACAATAAAACTAATTTGTAGGTAATAAACCGTTGTAGTGTACTAATGTTAGCATACTTTTAATTTGATTCTCTGAAACATTTCTGAAAACTAAATACGAAATTGAACAAAATGTGTCACATTATTGAAAATAATTGTATTTATTACAATAAACCACCAAAACTTGAATGTCATACTGCAGTTTAATAAAACATGTGTAATACTTATAAAATAAAACACATAAAAGTTATAAATACTTATAAATAATGAGTAGCTTATATGCAGATATGCACATAACATAATAATTACTGCTGAGATAAAATATTTAAAAAATAAAATAAAACTGCTTTATAGAAATTTTCCTTCTCTAGGCCTTAGGGAATACTTAATTTAATAGTTGAATTTAAACAATTGAACTATTTAAATTTAAATTGACACTGTGCAATTTAATTTATTCTAGAAGTTTAACTTAAAATTATGTTTTATTTATTTATTTTTGTCAT
>JAGFPH010001080.1:13461-27743 GCA_018207615.1 Philaenus spumarius
AACGAACAATAAAAGACCTAGTTTGTATTTAAGTGGATATTAATTGTGCGGTTGGTCTCAATATTTTAAACAGATGGGCATTATTTCAATATTGTATTGTTGTAATCAGCTGATTTATCCTCACTAGTGCGGATATGACGAACTTTACCTGGCAATATACGCAATAGAAAACCAACTGATATTCCAGTAATATCGTGAAAATACATTTTCAGATTAATAATGTTTAGTAATTTTATTCTCGAGTATCGCTATGCAGTTATTAACGCCTAACATAGGTTTAACACTCGCCTTATTTAGTTTTGTATAAATACAGTGACTGAGACACTGTTAGGTTAGTTATAATTTGATTATTACAACTCGTGCACCACAGAATATGGCAATATTGTAGTTGAAACGAGTTTTGTGATATTCTGTGTTAAAGTTTTATTCTGTCAAATGTTTGTATACAATTCCCTATTAGAATTATTTTTTCGCATTAATTGCGTGTGATCTATTATTTGATGATTATATTTCTCTCTATTATATACAAAAGTTTTTCTACTTCTTCTTCTCATAATTATAAAATAATAATAATAGCTACTATCTAGCGAAACCACTGTCAAGGGATCGGGCTTGGAAAAATTAGCGGGGAAAGAAAACCCCGAGTCAGTAAGAAGAAAAATAAATCTTTCTATTATATAAAAAAGGTTTTCTACTTCTTCTTCTCATAATTATAAAATAATAAGAATACATTAAATACGTGTTTTGCGTCGCAGTGACCATTGCATAACTTCCAGGTGCCGCGCCGTGTATTGAATAGTAGAGACGTATTGCATAACTTCCAGGCGCACAAATTCATGAAGTCGATTATGAAGTCGAATTCAAGTCGAAAAAATAAAGTTGAACTGGGCCCCTCGGAGGTCGCGAAGCGATCGGAGGTGGGGTGGGGGTTGGCGAGCGGGGCAAAGCACCCTAGTAACTAATAAATAATTATTTTGTCTAAAGAAAGAAGTTTATATGATAGATTATTAAATAGTTATATATATTAATTTCTAAACCAAGGTTTACGTAACAAACTTTGACAAGAATACTATAAATATGAAAAGGAAATAGAATTATTAAATCAATATTTAATATCCGCTGAACGTAAGAAAATATTGTATATAATAAAAGATACAATTTATAAACTAATACAATCCACGTGATACCATTCACGGAAACAAAAAACATTGATCCAAAATTAGACAGAGGAATGGCACAATTCGCTATACACTACACCGGTTTCAACCTCAGAACTGTCCGATTAGCTTCATATTTAATGCGGTTACCATGACTACCGCGAGGGATGACTGACAGAACATTATTTTTTTATTGAAGGTTTTATCGCATGAACCCGCCAAATCCGTTAGCCTGACATTTAGGAAAAGGGTACGGCGTCAGCGGATTCACTCCGTCGGATTATAAGCCGAGCTTGGGTTGTTTTCACGGCGTGAAATATTTCTAAAAGGGGTTTAAAACTTTTTAACGGGACGAAATGGTAAAGTTTCATAATTTAGTCGAAGCTGATGGTGACGTACGAGGGTTATTTCAAACCGAAATTTACGATTATAAGTTTTCAGAGTAAATAACAATGGAAATTACATCTCTTAATGGAAGGATGATTTTATGCATTAGTATGGTTTTAAAATGATGAAAAACTTCCATGAAAGTTTACTTATTTATAATTAATCACCATTTTAGATTTAATAATTGCTCTGTGAGCTCAGCAAGTATATTTATACATATTTTATACTGATTAGTTAAGAGATAATTTGTAAATTCAATTTTATCTTTTATTTTCTCAATATACTATAGTATAGAGAAAGTATAGTGATCGCAAAAAAAATCGATATTGAGATTTTTGTGGAAATATCCGTTTTGGGACCCCCTGACCCCCTTTTGAAAATTTTGGAAAAACCCCCTTTTTGGAAAAAACCCAAAAAATCAGTTATTATTTTTTTCATACAAAAGAAAACGGGCTCTAACCATTTTGATAAAATTTGGCTTATTTGTAGCATTTAATGTACCCTAACATATGCAAAAAACATCTTTCTAAAGATTCTCGTTTGGCTAATAATAATAAAAATAACTGATTATTGGAGGGATTTTGGCCGAAAAGGGGGTTGGTTTAAATTTTTTCAAAACCTTTTTTATGCATCTATACAGGGATAATTTACGTGTTTGGTGCAAATTTGTTCGAAATCGATCGAATAGTTTTCTCTCTCGATAATAATAATATTTATTAGTTAATCTTTTACTTTAATATCACCTTTCCTACCTCTCCTACAATTATGATGTCACAGTGAATCTGTTTAATAATATAAATATGTTTGTGAGAAAGTATGTGCCAGTTCCTAGTACCGTTTATTTCAGATAAAATAAAATTGCTTATTGCAGGCGTAACAAAAATGAATACAGAACCTACTAGTAGTTCTGTGAACAGTAGACCTCGCTGCTTGTTGAAATAACAAATGTGGTTTTGAGCTTAGGTTAAAAATAGTGTGCCAGTAAGGAAGTAAGCACAAGGTTTAGCCAGTGAAACATTATTTACAATTCCCGCGATTCCGGGATTTCTAGTTCTCGTTTTTATTTCTTTTCTTGAGCCTTAACTGCTAAAGATTTTCTTTTAGAGGCATTGTGTTTTATTTAGGTTAATAATGCGTAAGATAGCTATTATAACAATATCGCGTTATATGTCCCTCTATACAATTAAATATTTACATACTTAAATAACTCAAACTTAACAATGTATCATAAGTTAACTTAAGTTCCATATCATATTCCAATTTTAGAAATAACGAAAACAAACGATGTTAAAACGTCGTTATAGTGATATCAACCCATGTAGCAACACTTCCCACGGTGTCCTACGGTCATTTTTTGTATGTGCTTTATCGCCGCGAGGTTTCATTTGTTTCATCTCATTTTGTAATTCAAGTAAAGCTAAGGCAAATACTTTTATGAAATTTACAATGATAATTTACAGGTATACAGTTCAATTCTTTGATTTATCCTCTACACTTTCTTATAATAATAGGCCTATGTCATTTTTGGGCAAATGATATATTCCTAAATTACTATTCAAAACAGGCCTAGTTTTGTTAGCAGTCTTGTAGTAGGAACTTACAAACTGGTGTTTCAAAATAAGAAATTTGAAATTGATAAATATTTTTATACAATTCTATTTAGAACATTTATGAAAAAAATTACAATTATTTTTACTACTTTTTATGTAGGCCTAAAGTTTCCTTTCGTTACTATACGTGATTGTTTCTTGAGCTAATAACTTTCTTAATTTTACTTCAATAATTTTTTTTCTGGCATATATGAATTCTTTAAAACTTTATCTACAAAAAATCTACGGAACACTTTTTAATTGGTTTAGAATAAACGTATAAAAACATGATTGTAATGTTGTAATACAAAAACTTGGACGATTTCTAACAAATTCGAAGTTTACGGTCATTTTGTGAGCTTACCGTTAGAGATACGGAAAAAAATCAAGAATAAAAATTTGTTTAAAATTTAATTTGCTCTTATCAAAATGTTATTACTTTTTAAATTCGACTTACGGTTAAGCCACAAACTGGCTTTGGAAAAAAGCTTACACTGAGAGAAACGGTCCGGCCGCCATTTTTATTTTATTTAAGGGGTTAAAAATGAAAAATGGAAAAAAACCGTATATATACATGGCTCGGCCTAGGAATAAGGAACATTCAAACAAAAAATCATCAAAATCGGTCAAGGCGTTTGGCCGTAATCGTGAGACAGACACACAGACATACAGACACACAGACGAAATGCCGAACGGTCGAGTTAAAACGGAGACCTCGCTTACGCTCGGTCAATAAGAAGCGCAACGCCCATATTAAAGATTCAGCCGAGTTTTGTTTGAATATGGCAAGCTTAGCGCGGCAGCCGCTAGGTAGCGAGAGCGCTACTGTCGTCGGTACGGCAATTGCGAGTGAGACAGATAATGTGCCAGCCATTCTCTGTCTCACTCACACCTGGCGCGGACTATTGATGAGTCACAGACGGGTGGATATTTTCAGCCAGTGCTGCCTAACAGCTGCCGTGCTAACCTCCATTTGGCGGCAACCAACAGGGCTGGCTATTCTCCATAAGCGTTACTCTTCTTATAAGTTCTGTATAACAATCGTCCTATAATGTTTAATTTCTTCAAAATCAACTTCTGCGCCAAATATGCGTTTTTAGCACTGGGATTAAAACTTCTATATTTTTCTCAGATTCTTTAGGCTCCAAATAATGTATAATCCTGTAAGCTTGTTCGTCATACTTAAAACATGGTATTGTTCTATTACAGCACGTATTTCTGAACATTAATACATTTTTTATGGTTAAAAACTTACGATAATATATAATACATTTGTTTGTTTAAAATGCTATCGCTGTATATTAATATGGGTAGGCCTACGTTTCAAACAAGACAGTCTTAAACGAGCGATTAATTACTTGATACATAAATAAATAACTTCCGCACGTTTGCATCAACGTAGATAATTCCGTTAAAATCTCAACTCAATCTCCACTTATCGATTCGTTACAGTCGAACTCGGTGACGGTATTAGGAGTTGAGCACTCGAGATTTATCTAAAACACTATCGACAGTCTCGACTACGTTTAACTGTTACTTTGAAGTTACCATGACTTAAGACAGAAAGTACTGCGTTTAACAGTTGATACAGGATACACGTAGTTTTAGTAATACAACTTAGATAGCATTGTTTAACCTCTGAATTGCTCTGCAATCTGTTTATGACTTTTAGAATTATGTTCAACAGTAAAAATAGAAAATATTATTTAATGATTATATGTCATTTATTCGCTAAACTGTGTTTGGTTGATTACGTCACAAAAAATATTCATCAAAATAACGCACGGCATTTTTTAGAAATAAAAAGTTTTATACCTACCAGTAATTTTAATTTAAGAACTGTTTTTATTCAGGGTGATTCAGAATAGACCCTGAACGTAGGCCTATTCTAACGGTTAAAATAAGGAAACAATATATAAAAAAACTTAGTTAGATCAGAAAAGCTATTATTTTTACAAATCTGCAATTGTTTTTTAAATAAAAAAATATAAGTTAAAAGAAAAAATCATATTAACAATAAATTTTACAGAAAGCTTCTCATCATTAATTTGTAATTTTTTTATCAAGCTTGAAATTTGTCCAGTTATTTTGTAATTTGTCTAAAACAATCTTGTAATGTTTCTATACACACATAAAATTTTTTAAACAATCTTGTAATTTTCCTGAACACACATGTATTTTTTCAAACAATCTTGTAATTTTTCTATACACACATGTCATTTTTTAATCAATCTTGTAATTTTTCTGAACAGACTTGTCATTTTTCTAAACAATCTTGTAATTTTTATATACACACATGTAATTTTTAATAAATCTTGTATTTTTTCTAAACAGACTTGTCATTTTTCTAAACTACCTTGTATTTTTTTATACACACATGCAATTTTATAAACAATCTTGTAATTTCTCTAAACACAATTTTCACTTAACGGATACGAAATGGTGACATTTATAATGTTAAAAGTTAAACTACAGGTGAGCTATAAGTTTTGCATAAACAAATACAATAAAAACTAATGTAAGCTCCTTAGAAGATGGTATCTTTACATAAAAAGTCATCCCAAATATTAATAAAAAAAGGAAAGATGGGAGCAACAATAATATTCGTTATTAAAATGTATTATTATTAATTCTACTTATTAATACAAAATAATGATAGACTCTGAAAAACATACAAACGTTCCGTAACATATATCGTTATACAAGTAAAGGCGGATCAATTAGATATACATGAGAAATACATAATTTATACAAAAAGTATTTAAAATCAAAAGAATTATTCTTGGAATACCTAACGATGCTGACAGGTATTTTTAACTCGATAAATGTGTACAATTATAACGGTTATAAAACTGTAGGCCTATTTGTTAAAATTTGGTATTTATATACATTATTATATATCTAAATAAAGATAAAAATATTATCTTTTAATTGCTTTTTGCTTCATAATGATAGATCAAATGATTAGAAGTACTAATACAGTATTATAATGAAGAAATTAATAATGGAATATGTTTATATGTTATACGAAGATGTACGAATGTTGCCAAAGTTAAACGGAGGATTTATCTCTTCTTTAAATTTGTGTAAACGAATATTTTGATGATAAAAGGTTGTATTTATATACAGTTAATAACCTCAAAGCTAATATGATGACGTATTATAATAGCATACATTAGTTCTATAACTTATATTTAAAAAAATCTACTTCGTAAGAAATTATAATGATTGAAGTTGTAAACATAACCTCAAAGTATAATCTACGCTAGGTTTAGAACAGATGATGGGTGAAATCATTACATTATATGTTACTCACGTGTACTTTTTTATGTTACTCTCGAACGTACACTCGATTTTATAGGAGATGATGATTAACATGTACAATCACTGGGTTAGTAATAATTAAAAAAATTACTATCCTTAAGCTTTAATTAAGTTATCCTTACAGGATCAATTTAAACAACAAATAAGTTCTGAAACAGTAAATAGTATTATAGTTGATTTAAAAATTTCTTCGTTTTTTATTTCAGAACGCTTGCAACCAATTTAGTAGAAGATCTTTTGAAAGAACAGGATTAACAATTCGTAAAACCTGGATTAAAGATTAAAGAAGTAACTTCAAAAATATTTAGTTATTAGAAAGGGAAGGATGGGCAACTAACTTAAATAGGCATTAAGAAGTCTAATTCGGATACAGTAGCCAAACGTAACTTAATTATTTAGATGACTATTTACAGTCCGCATCCAATCTAAACTTCTATTTACGTCCAATAATCACAACATTCTGTTCTCGTCCCACCTTTCCAAATTCCATATCATACAGTCTAAAGCCTGTCTTTACGAATGAATTATAAAACGAAGACGAGAAGCTTATTGCAGAAGAAACAAACATAAATTGTCAGTCATCACAAGAACTAGGTGAGGAAGAAGGCGTTCAGCAATATGTTGGCAATTGGCCAAGTCGCTTCAATGATGCAGCACTTTTGCAATCTTCCTTTTTCTTTTACTCTGCCAATGATGTTTTCTTTACAAACGACCTGCTCATAGAATTGATTACAAACACACCGTTTCAAGAAAACACACGCCACTTTTATTTGTTCTTTTTTGAAACTTGTTTATAGTGTAGACAGTAACCTAAATTCTGATCCTCTTATACAATATTTGACAGATCGTACAAGAAATATAAAATAGTGCATAGGAATACACGTTACCTGTTTATGTTTTGACTTCGGTTCAACAATTTACTATCAAATGGACACAAAGTTTTAGATGAGTACCAAAATTGTAAATTTGCAGAGTTGGTATTATTTACAAGACTATTTTACTATCGTTAACAATTATATACAGAGTATGGTTCCTTGGATAAACCGGCCAAGACTAAAAGATATTCTAAGGAGAAACTATTAATTGCTAATATATGAGTTGTTGAAAACGGCTGATTTATCATTATTGAAGTAAACATAACCATTATAAATGTTTTGATGTCGTGTCTATTGGAAAATTACACTTTAGTGATCAGTAATTAGTTTCTTGTTCTTTAAAGGAACAAAATCATGCAATTTTTTCAAGAATGGAAAAAGTTGTCTGAATTGTACAAACTTTTATAAGTATGGACCGCTGTGAAAGTGCTCTACAAATATGACTGATCTGCACCATTCAGTCCGTTCAGTTGAGGTATCAACTCCTTTGTTAGGGAGCCGAATTGAAAGATTCATCAAAATAAACGGTATCAGGAAACTGACACATACTTTCTCCCTCATTATAGGAACTTAATTTTTTATTTTTAAGAGTAATTTTCCCATAAAAACCCTTAAAATAACGGAAAAACCAACTTTTCTCAAAAACGGCTCGAACGATTTTGATCAAAATTTTACAGTTTATAGTACTTTAGGTCCCTAATAAACTATAAAATTTTAATCAAAATCGTTAGAGCCGTTTTTGAGAAAAGTTGATTTTTCCGTTATTTTAAGGGTTTTTATGGGAAAATTACCCTTAAAAATAAAAAATTCACAAAAATGAAAAAAACGCCTGGAGATACCGTGGATTAATACCTCCATACCAAATTTCATCAAAATCGGACGACTGGTTTAGGCTCTAGGTCTGATAACATCCACACAGACACACAGACACACAGACACACAGACACACAGACACACACACAGACATCACTCCGAAAACCACTTTTTTAGGTTCAGGGGGACCCAAAACGGATATTTCCACCAAAAACTCAAACTCGAAAATTTTGACGAATACAATACTTTCTCCATATACTATGGTATAGGGGGAGAAAGTAAAAATGAACGAGTTACAATGGTTCAATTGGATCAAGTTCAAATAGCTGATTTTAGTAGTGTAAGTATTGATATTGTATACATTATTGCACATTATCAACTAAATTATATACTGACTTTAAAACCTTATGGCGAATCTGTCGAACAATCCTTGATTTGATGTGGTTTGTATTTCCTTATCACATGACGCGTTTCGACTCTTTATTCAGTCATTTATTCCTTTATTTTCATTTCAGTCATTTATTCATCATTGTTCGACAGAATCGCCATAAGGTAATTAAAGTTAGTAAATCCAGTAACAATCCAGTAAGGCTACAAGCTACAAGCATTAAAAAAATAGACTAAATTATAGAAAAATATGCGTTCCAAGGTAACTATTAGGCAAGCACAAAAACCTATCATTTTTCGGGAAATAAGAAAAAACTAGTACATACAGTACCTCGTTTCCGTATGTCCTTACGCACTGTTTTGAAGTGTAAACTTCTAAAGGCGCTCTTTGGCGCTATGTTTGCTGGCGAGTGAATCGGATTTTACCGTCACATATTTTCTGAAACACTCTAAAAAAATTTTGGTCTTGCCGACATTCGAACAGCAGAGTCCATCACCACAATCTAGTGCCTTAGCCGGTTAGGCCACGAACGCGTTGCTAGTTTAGCATATTTGAGTTGGGATAGCATATAAAATCGTAACAGATTGTCCTACATCATAGGATTAACGCGTTAACGTTAACATAATGTAGTTTAATCGGTAATACCTCTCTCGTGCGGTCTTAAGCACAGAATTTACTTTTTTTATGCAACAAGAGCTATTTAAAATTTATACAACTTTTTGTAAATTGTTGATGTACAGTTAGTTTGTTAAATTCATTATTGTCATTTACCACGTTTCAAAATAGCAGTTATTTTAACATCTGATTTGAATTTACTTTGAAACAACTTTTAGTTCAAAATTTTAAATTAGGGTATTTTTTTAGGAATAGGCCTAATTATTTATCTTGGTTCTTTTTAACCTTTATTATAACTAATGTTACTACAAGCTGATAACTTTGAAATTATTTACCATAAAAGCTTTGAGGTTGCGATTAATCCTACACATTTATCTAATGGGTTGGCGAAAATGAAAATAAGTTCTACCAGTAAGCGATTTTCAATTATACTTTGTGGGAAAGTGTTTCTCGAACAGGGAGCAGAAAAGTGCATCCTTACCAGGGATGTTATATCCGAAATGAAACCTAAAACCCACATGCCCGATGAAGGACTACTAAACCAAAATAAATTTAAATCTGTTGCTTTTATCCTGGTATCTAAATATTGTACATTGTAAACCTTATGTAATTCATACGTTTTCGCTTGGAGTTTGCTAAAAGTTGGATTTGTTTTGAATCAACTAATTAACTAATGGTGCAACAGATATTTATATAACACGTTATGTAATTTGTTTCTTTACAGAGCTTACAATTACCCGAGTACTACAAACACGTGTCGCGTACATTATTTCTTTTAATCAACAATACAATCATGTTTATCAAAAACAAAATTAAGTAAGTAGCTTGAAGTAGACAAATACAAATCTGAAAATGTAAACCAATTCGATAAACGGCATTTTAATAATTTCCGACTATAAACGTTCAAACAATAATCGACTGATCGAAGAGTTACGTAATCGTAACTTAAAACAATCGAAATGTAATGAGAGCCAATGCACAACTAATTTAATAGAACAATTTAACATGTGGGATTAGGTTGAACAAAATGTCTTGAATCATCATTCATTTTGATACAAATCATGTAAAAAGAAATAATTCACAAAGGTTTTCAAACGAATGTTTCCAACATTGGGATACAAGACTGTTGAAAGAGTTAGAAGTCTACACGCTTGTTTAGGAATTCAACGAAAGGTAGGACATTGTGTGTTTGCTCTTCTCATAACCTAACCATTATCATCTTGTTGCTAAGTCTCCTTGTACAACCACGTGTGTGTCATTAAGGCTCGGCTCCATAAATTCAAAACGGCGAAGTTGGGTACCAATTTCAATGCTAAATAATTCGACCACTGACCGCTAACGTAAGTTGAGCAAATTTACAAAATTAAGTTTATAGGCCTATGTTTTAGGGTTTCAACCAACAATTTGGGAAATAGTTTTATTCACGACGGTGCTGAATAGCTGCAGAATGCTTCGCACGCCATTCCGCATATTGGGAGTATTTTCAATACACATTGCATTGCGTGCTTCGCACGCCATTCCGCATATGAGAGTATTTTTGATACACAAAGCATTGCGTCCTTCGCACGCCATTCCGCATATTGGGAGTATCTTCAACACACAAAGCATTGCGTGCTTCGCACGCCAACCCTCGTATTGGGAATATCTTCAATACACAATGCATTGCGTGTTTCACACACCAACGCCGCGGTAAAATCCACCACATGGCTTTGAACCTGGTACTTTTATGGTTTTTTACGTTTTGATCGATTTTTGGGGATCGAAGCAAGCTTTAAGGTCTCGTAAAAAAACAAAATGTGCAAAATAACATCCTACATTTATATTTGTAGAACAAATTTTAAAAAAACATTTATTCTCGTATGAAAGATCTCAAAAAATAGTTACTTAAGGTCAAAAAACGTGCTTCCGGTTGTTGGATTTTTCATAGACAACCAACATGTGTATCAAATTTGGACCAAATCGGACTTAAAATGCGGCCACTAGAGTGCGAACATATATAGGGTATAGATATATTATATACATATTTGATTTTTAATGACACCCCAAAATGTGTTCTAGGGATCCATGCTCATTTGCTACTCCCGACCTTGGGTCTTACCATTAGGGCCACTGCAATAGCTCATTTTTCCTATGGAAATTCGCTAATAACCTAAACATACCATGACTATTAAGCATATTTTTGTATTATTTTCGTCAAAAAACGAAAACTGTATTTTTGTTCTTAAAGTAAAATAGATTGTGGGTGTTGATTGTTAAGGGTTTTTTGCAATATCTCTTTTTCCAACTGAGTAAAAAATTTATAAAGTTTACTATTTTTTACTATTTATATCATACGTTTTTGTAAATAATAAGACGGTTCTCGAAAATGTATTCAACAATCAACATCCGCATATAACAGTACTTCAAAATGAAACCAAATTTTTAAATTTATTCCACGAATTAACGGAAAATAACGACTTATTCTGTACCATTGTTCTTATGGGAATCAGATTCAATATGGCGACAGGGTAGTCTACCCTTAAAGTGGGTCTATTCGTATTTGCGACGAAAACACTTGGAGTCGAGCGCGTCTGATTGAACTTCACTTAACTTGCCTAAATAAATTTGGTATTGTAAGCTTAGGAACAGATTCTAATGCCAATAAAGTAACCAGTCGTTGTCACTCAATCCTGATAAATATGCTACGCCTACCTTGAAACCAAAAAATATGTAGAAGTATGTATACCTAGTTCCAAACGAATTGACCAATTTAAAAACAATTTTGAAGTGACAACTTCTTATGGCCCGTTCTGCACTTTTTGCGTAGGTATTCGAATGAAATCTCGCGCACCGCACTGTACCGTATCCTTTGTATTTTAGATGCGTGTAGTTTAAGGCTGTATCACACATACAAAATAAATAAAAACAATTACGTATTGGTTAATTCAATAGCTGTATGGGTTAATTTAGTCGCGAGACGCACCGATGAAATGGACATTGTGCTTCCTCTTGTTGTAAGTTGTGTTGAAATAATTTACTTGGTAATACCTCTAAAATGGACATTACACTTCCTAATTTTGTAAGTTATGTTAGTTAATAATGTGCTTGGTGCTACCTATAAAATGGACATAGTTCTTTCTCATTCTTTTGTAAATGTCTAAATTTGCTAACTTGCTTGCTATCTATGGTAATGAATGTATATGCATTAAAGAAACGTGTGTTGGTTCAGTATAGGCCTAACCTAAAATTATGTTATTATTTTTTGAGTAAAGACAATCATGTTTATGTTATTTTTTAGGTTTCAATTTTAAATGGGACAAGATAAAAATAATGATCAAATATACATCAATATAACCAACGATTATGACAGTTTTCACTTCTGTTGGCAGTCAAATAGCTACTTTCTATTTTTTAATAATACAATTATTAAAAAACCTCGTTATTAATTATTACAATTACGAAAAACCCAATTTTGTCCCCTGGCTTTGCAACTGTATAGGCTGCAGCATCGAGCGAATCTTCTCGAATTTTAAAATTTACAAATAATAATGATAACTTAAAACAAAATATAAATTAATCATACAATACTATCAAGAGTGTATTTAATATTACCCGTCCAAAACGGGCTAAAACCTCTAAAGATTAATGTAAAATACTACCAAAACTTTCTAAAATAAATCTCATATGTAAATAGTTCTTGATTTAAAAAGCTTGATACTCCATAAAAGTTGATACCTCTCAACCTGAAAAATCCTTTAAAAATATGTGTTATATCCTTAATAGTTGTAATGCCCTTTCAAACGATACAACCTAGACGAAAGTATCCTTTTACAAAAAGGGATGGAGAGTATCAAACTTTGTCTCTCCCAAAATTAATAGTGAAACATTTTGTTACTTCTGATTATAGAAATATTGGCGGTTTAGCAGGCTTTATTCAAACTTTCATTGTAATCACTTTATCCTTTCTAGAGAAATACGACTATGACTGACAGTCAAACGGCTAATCCCATAAGGTCTGTTTTTTCCTTTATAAGCTTAAATCCTAAAAATGTGGTAGATTACCAATATTACAATTTTCCCTCGCTGGTTGCTTAGTTGAAAGATTTACATCTTGATCACGCTAAACGATTCAGTTCAGACTTCCTGCAGTACCTTATTATGGTTCTGACATATGACTTCTACAATATAAATGTAACCTTACTTTTTCTATACAAGAATGTTAATCGACCAGACTTTTATTGTCCGGGATGATGATAGAATTAACTCTAATTAGCGGCCGATTAACGCTTATATAATTATTGTCGAAGCTTTGTGATGGCGCCCCTGCTGGTAACCAATGAATGACTCAGGATTTTGATTGTTCATTGTGCTTGTTGACGTTTGTGTAATTTGTTTGACGACTTTTTTTTATTTTGTGTTAAATAGCGCGCGAGTGACAAGGCAGCCATTTTGTATTCGGTTGTTGATCTTCCTCATTCATCATTGTATTATAGTGTGACTATTCAGTTTGAATGCAATTTCTACTTTGTAAACAAAATAAAAGGATAGTAGTTTTAAATATAATACATAGTTTATTGTTTACAAATTGTTATTTAACATCTTTTGTTTGGTATAAATAATGATGATTTTGGTAATTAATAAAGATTTAAATGTCACAAAAGTTAACGATTACTTTTATATTGAAGGCTTGTAGTCAGATTCGTTCTTTCAATATCGGCCTTCTAGATTAAACAGATTTCACTTTTCTTTACACTATTTCAAAAAAAGTCCACGTGATAGTTATCACGTGAGTACAATATAAATAGAATTATTGACTGTAAACAGATTATATAATTGCATTGTTAATACTGACATGTGGTTTAGTGTTCCTTGAAGGTGGAATAGAACACTTAGCAATCAACTTGGTGTCTAAATGCCACAACCTTTTTGAAGAATAATTTATCCTACTATTCAAAATGCAAGGGGTAAAAGCGATCGTTTTTCTAGTAAATAGTGCTCTGATAATTCAAAATTAGTCTCGTTGATAAAGTAGCATCGTTGAAAAGAACAAAATGAAGGGACAAAGCCGACAATATGTATACAATTCTGTTGGTATATTGGAATGAAATTATCACTTAAACGTTTACATCTATTATCTAAGTACATAGTCTCCCAA
>JAGFPH010001080.1:27753-43876 GCA_018207615.1 Philaenus spumarius
ACATACCTAATAACATTTAACATAACTAATAACTAAATAGAATGCAATATAATACCTAATACTCTGTTTGAAGTTATCATTTATTTATTAATGATGGATGTTCAATTTCATTATTAGTTATTCGGACATTTGCCTGACTGTTTGTCTGACTCAAGTCTGTAAACACGTGGCTGCTTTCAGGTGTGTGTTTATGCTTTTTCTGTGTTTGTGTTACTGGGTTTTTTTGACTTCTCAGTTTCAGCTCTGAGATGTACTATGTAGGTTAAGGTTAGAGGTATATCTTAGCTTTAGGTACTTGTTTTCTTTACATAGTCCTACATCTCTAGGTTCATGTTCCTTTAGTTGTTAGTCACTTGTTAACGGCAGTTGATTTATATTTCCGAAACGTTGTGTATTGATTTTTTAACACAAAAATGATGGCAAATGTCCGAATAACTAATAATAAGAAAAATTTTAAAATAATAATACCTAAGTTGTATAGTCATCCACAACATGTACAAATATAAGGTTAAAATGTTTAAATAATACTAACACTATAAGGTCACTCCAGGTCAATTTTTACAACAATTTGCATTACTCTGAATTTATGTATTTATCTTGTAACCGTCATGATCATACGAAATAGAGCTGTTAATATTCTGTTTATTGAAATAACTTGAGACAAATTTGATCTATTTATCTGTTTATCTTTCCACAGAATGAGACATTCTCTTGTGATTTTCATTTCGTGTTATCTTTACTATACGGTACTTTGATAAACAACCTAATAAATAATGGAATAAAACTGTAGAACTTCCAAGTCTTTACTGTGAATTTATCAGACTCAATGAATCACGTTTGGAAATAAGTATACATTAAATTAAATGTTCTTTACTATCTAGACGCAGGCCAATTTATTATTATAATTCAGTAGGTTATTAAATTATTTCTGACGGCAAAGTATGGCATAATAAATCAAAATTTATATATTCAATTTACGTATTTAAACAAAATTACATATAAATAAGAGTTTGTTTCGTTCAAAACAGTAGCTTTTTTAGTTCAAAAGTAATCCCAAAACTCAATCCCTCCCCTATCGTCATTCCATTTTGTCAAATAAGTTTCCTGTTCTATATATTAATTTCAGGAAAGATTTATACAAATTATTTGAAAAGAAATTCACTTAGAGATTTCCTTAGCTTAACAAACTTAACCCTTGGCGTCTGTCAGGCAAATTTCGGATAAAGGTATTCAGTATAGTTTCGAATCAAACTAAGTTGCATTTATTAAAAAATTCAAACTAAAAAAGTAGAAAAAGAAAACATTTGGGACAAAACAAAATATATATTTTATGATACTGTAGCATGAAGTATAATTTGAACGGTGTACTTTAAGGAAACAAATTAATTTTTAAAGAATTTTGTAACTGAAGTTCTTCAGTAATTCTTTAAAATGTGTTAGAATAATTTTCTATTAACTAAATTGTAGAGGAATAAGAATTGTTAAAGGTCCTCATCTGATTTACAGCCAAACTACAGCGGTTCTAAACCTTTGTGAAAAATAATGAAAAATATGTTTTCCATTCAAGCGGTGTATAGAAATACTGTGATATAACCTCCTTTCACTAATCCCCACCTCTAATGTATAATTTACTAAAGAAATCCCTGCGTGCTTCGCACGCCAACCCCATTGGTATCTTCTATACACATAATCATGTTATGTTTTCTTTATAATAAAGATGTAGGATTAATAATAACCTCAAAGCTAAGATGGTAAATAATGTTAAATGTTTAAATCAAATTATTTCGTACATTTTATAACAGCAGTTATAATAAAGGTTAAAAGAAGCAGCAAGTCTCAGGTCTACACTTTAATAAAAACCTAATTTAAAAATTAGAAATACAAATAATTGTTTCAAAGTTTGAAATCAGCTGTTAATGGAAATATTAGAGCAAACAGCTGCTGTATCTGTTATTTTATTCCATTGGTTGCTATGGTAATGAATGTAAATACATTCAAGAAACAATATGTGTTAGTTCATTAGGCTTGGCCTAACCAAAGATTTTTTCCGACTAAATTTACAAATATTGAATTAAAAAAATGTCTTATCAAAATGAATTGTAGCCTATGTTACTCAGGGATAGTGTAGCTTTTTATTAGAAAAAATATTTTTCAATCGGTTCTGTAGTTCCAGAGATTACCCCCCCCCCCCCCTACATACAAACAAACAAATTTTACCTCTTTATAACATTAGTATAGATTGAGCTATGATATTGTTACTGGATAGATGAATTAGTTCAGGATATTAAATATATATGACGAGTTGTTATTAACGCCATTTTAATAAAACTTTTGAGACATTTGACGGTCGGCAACTCAATGCGCTGGAGTCTAATATGCACGCCCACGTTTATTAAGAATCATAAAAAAGACAACCTTCGCCATAAACATGATCTATTTAAATGTTCATTCTTTATAATTTGTTTCTTATTTTAGCTTTAGAGTGTTCAGATTGTTTCATAATATAAAGCAAATAAAACTAGATAAAGTGCCACTAGGATCAATACATTTATCATCTCAACCCTGTGGTATAAACTCCTTATAACAGTATAAATGCAATTTCAAACTCAATCAACTTTAACCTATTTATGTAAAACGCATAAACATCGGACTAAAACAAAAACAAAACTACTTTATAGTTTAAAGTGCAGACGCCATTTTAAATGTGCGGAAACACGCCAGCGCCGATAGTCAGTAACTCAGCTGCTTAGTGGGAGAACACGTTGCAACTTTGATTCATTGCCTTCGTAATTAGTTGTATAAAATAACAGATATAACTGCGATTAGAGCTATGTTGTGGTTAAAAGCTAATGTATAACTACGGTATGGCTCTACAGTTAACGACACTGCTCTATCAATTGAAAGGATATATAACAAGTATTCGCTTTTTTATTATTTAATTAAGGGTCTTCTATACCTTGCGTAAAACAGCAAAAATATGCACTTCGTACTACCGTGTTTCTGACGCCGTTTTCCAACCTAAAAAGTTGTGAAACATCTTAAATTGTTCTTAAAGGCTTGTGCTTTTGTCTTGTATCTCATAATTGAAAGAAATCGACGGCAACTCATTTTAATCAACAGTTTAACTGAGTAAAAATCGATTACTTTTAACGCATTTTTTTGGATTTTTATGCAATAATTTCCATATTTTAAGCTAACACGTAAAAAATATAAAGCCTTCTTTATAACTTAAAGTAGTTTCCCAGATTATTAATTTATAAATAGAATCCTTAATGGTTAAGGAAGGGATATCAATTAATATTTTTACTGTTTTTAGTGGTTGTTATCACATTTTCATCCATAGCAGAACGTAACAAAATGTAAAACTGGGTTATTTTTTATAAGTATCTTGTAAGAAATAAATGTTCTACAAAATATTTGCTCTATACCTTTAAAGAAAATATAAAAATGTATATTTATTGTTTTTAGGGGTTCTTATCACATTTTCATCCCTAAAACTGATTTACTTTTTATGTGTTTTTAAGAAATAAATGTACAAAATTTAAACTTCCTAGCTTTAAGGAAAGTATAACAAACAATATTTATTGTTTTAGAGGTTGTTTCAACCCTAAAATGCCAAATATTTAAACAAAAAATCTTAGTACCCCTCTAGCGCCTATATGAGGAATATGTGTACCAAATGTCACGTTCCTAGGCGGTATTCAATTAATATTAATAGTTTTAGGGGTTGTTTTACATTTTCACTCCATAGCAGAACGTGATAAAATTTAAAACTTGTTTATTTTTTATATTTATCTTGCATGAAATAAATGTTCAAAATTTCCGATTTCTAACTTTAGGGAAAGTTAGATAAATATAAGTAAATAACAACCAATATTTATGGTTTTAGGGGTTGTTTCAACCCTTAAAAGCCAATTTTTTTCTTAGTGCGTCTCTAGGGCCTATGAGCATACGTGTACCAAATTTCACGTTCCTAAGCGGTAGGGGTTTTGAGATGTATAATTAACAATATTTATGGTTTTAGGGGTGTTTCAACCCTTAAAGGCCAAATATTTTAAAATCCTTTCTTAGTGCGCCTCTAACGCCTATTAGCAATATTTGTACCAAATTTCACGTTCCTAGGAGGTATATGGGTTTTGAGATACTGCGATGAGTCAGTCAGTCAGTAGTATTTCGGTTTTATATTATATAGATATGATTAAAACAGCAAGTTGGACACATCGAAGTTCTTTAATCGTAAAACACATTTGATTACAGAAAGGCATCAACAAAGACAATCGTAGAATGGTATCGGATGTGGTCCACGTTTGCATTTATATTTCATATAAGGGCGTGTCCATTAAGCGGAATAAAACTCAAAGAATTACCATTATATTCTTCTGTTAAGGTGTCAAACCTGAGTTGCAAGCAGAAAATAGAGCTCAATCCAGGTCGTTCCCACAACTTAAACACATGACTCTGCAACTTTACATTCCATTCCGTTTGTCTACTTCAATAACAGATCGAGTTCATTTCGGAGCTTACATTATTGTGTCCACGACTACTATGCAGCAGACAGTTTAGTGCCCACCTCTTTCTAATCTCATTATCTCCCACTCTTCTGCTCGTTTCAAACAGTACAGGTGTCTGATAATCTGAATTGCATTTGTACGTTTTCGATATTAAATTAGTATTTTCAGAAATTCAAACAAACTAGACAGTGTTATGATTCAGAGAATACACAGCGGGATTGTTAAATAAATTTTAGTAAATATTATTGGAACAACGAAATAAGCTGTTTGACATTTTTTCTTGATACAACGATGGAAATTTTAAAACGGAGGAAAGAGAAGGTAGTTGAAAATTTTATCGTTTCAAAGAAATTTTATTGGAAGGATACTTTCCTGGCTACAGTGGATTTGTGTTGTTTAGACCGTACGTATCGTATTTTGAATTTTTTTTATTTCCTTGACACGAATTTGGTGCAACTACACGTCAATATTTTGGAGGTTGAGAGCTTTTCAAAGTAAGGCGGTCAAGCATTTTCAAATGTAAACAAACTAATGAAAAATATATACTATAAAATGTGTAGCCTACTACTTAACATTTCAAAACACAATTACTTCCATACCTTTTACCTTTTCTAAATAGCAGTTCAAAGAAAATGTCTACAGTTTCAGTCTTAAAAAACTTAGTAACTTAAATTATAACATGCAATAAATAATAAAATATACACATTTTCTCACAAAAAAATAAATGTAACAGTTAAACTCGTTTCCATGATCGATTAGCCGTCATCAGTGAAAGTTACAGTTTGATAAGTGTGAAACTGTACTCGTGAATGATGATGATGATGATATAGTCATCGAAACGAGTTTGACTATTAAACGTTTTTTGGGAGAACCTGAGTACATTTTACTATTTATATAGTGTTTTTTCTCAAGGGTCCAGTTTAAAATTAAACTGTATTTATATCATGCTTACAACACAATTTTAAATTACAAAATTGTTAAAAATATATATTTCTCTAAAAGAATGTATTACGACAAGAGTTATGAATATTTTACAAAATAAGGTTTCTAAGAACTTTTGCAAAATGGGGTATAAGTTTAAACAAATGAATGACTTTCAACAATTAGCTTTCCTATTCACAACTACAAAATTAATATTACAGTTTACATGTAACACCAACTCAAACACAAACAACGACACAAATTGTCGCCTCGTGTGTCAGAGAATTCATAAAAGCGTATTATCTCGCACTAGTCTTGTTAAACTTTCATTTTATGACAGGATGATGCTTCAAGAGTAGACTTTTACGACTTGATGACAAACCAAGAGAAGATATTGAAATAATACAGTGATATAGTGACACTTTGACGACATAAGGTATTTCTTAGAACCGAGGAATCTGTTATTTCTTCTCCCATGGAAGCTGCAACCGAGACGAAATGAGTCCTCCGCCCGTCATTGAAATAAAACCTCGTACAGTTTTGTTGGACCACGTATAAATAAATGATTCTACTTTTCACAAATCAACCTAAAACACTCATATAACGAGAAGTGCTGCTATCTTACGCCGTTACGCTTAAAAAATTAAGGGAGTGCAATACCACTCGAGTAGAAGCATCAAATCCAATGAGCAGAGCCAACCTTGAGAAGGCTGGTCTGTGATATTACATTGGTAAAACGCTCGAACGCGACTAGAATATCTTTTGTATACACTTTCGTTTTTACTAATACCGGTTTTATTTTTAATTTCCGCCATGTGCATACGACATTTATGTGAAAGCTCCAATGTACAGTTAATAGGTAATAAAATTCGCCCTGACGTTTTACTGCTATCAAGGGACTCGGCTGAAAATCATTTTTTCTCAAATATCTTTAATAAAAACTTGTAATTTAAAATTTTTGTCGCCTACGAATGCACGGTTTTCTGCAAATTTCAAACGGTTATGTCTTTAAAATTCGACAAAAGATCAGTTATATTGAAGAGGACTGTGTGGGACTGTTCCGTCCTGGTATTGCATACGCTTAATAGAGAACAGTAGCCTACTGATGAATGCATCTAAAAAAAATATCTCAGCGTATCCCACCAGTAACACTATCTATTAAAAACTAACATTAACAACTTTAAAAAAAAAATAAACGGTACCAGAAACTGGCACGTACTTTCTCACAAACATATTTAAATTATTAAACAAATTCACTGTGACTTCATAATTAATTAAAACTAGTCGATTGATTTCGAACAAATTTGCACAAAACATGTCAATTAGGCCTGTATAAGATGGACGAAAAAAGGTTTTGAAAATTTTGAAAAACAACCAACTTTTTGGCCAAAAAAACCCCCCAAAAATCAGTTATTATTATTATTATTAGCTAAACGAGAATTTTTAGAAAGATACGGGGTTTTGCATGTGGTTGGGTACATTAAGAGCTACAAATAAACCAAATTTTATCAAAATCGTTAGAGCCGTCTTTAAAAAAAAAATTATAACTGATTTTTGGGGGAGATTTTGGCGAAAAAGGGGGTTGTTTTTCAAAAAATTTCAAAACGTTTTTTCGTGCATCTAAACAGGCCTAATTGACATATTTGGTGCAAATTTGTTCGAAATCGATCGAATTGTTTTCTCTCTAGCTTTGTATACATACAGACAGACACATACAGAAAGGCATTTTGTAAAAACACATTTTTTGGACTCAGGGGATCCCAAAACGGATATTTCCACAAAAATCTCAACATCGATTTTGTTTGCGATCACTATACTTTCTCTATAGTATAGTGAGAAAGTAAAAATGTTTGAATGCCAAACTACCGCCTGAAATACTGTTCATTAAATCAAATTAATTTTAATATTGTGCTTAAGCTGTAGGCCTATGTTTAATTTTAAATAAAGTTTGCTATTTTTTCTCTTAAACTCCTCAGCTGTTATGGTTGAGATCACCATAAACACGTTCAAACCTCGCTACAACCGTTGCTTTTTTCCAATACAAAAATTCGTTTTCATTAACGCAAAAATATTTTATCATTAAAGGGTTGGATAAACGGGACCTAATAGAATTACTTTTCAGTATCTCCATAATTTATAAATGTTGGCTCGAAAAAAATAATTTGAAGACTGAAGACAGAACAAAATTCTTATAAAAATGCGTTTATTCGTCAAACGTGTTTCAACGATCAAGTTATCAATTGTGATTTGAGCTGCAACTGAATTATAACTGTTGTAAATGTAGTTGTAGCACAAATACCACTGAGGATGACGAGTTGATCGTTGAAACGCGTTTGACGAATACACGTATTTTCAATGAGAATCGTGTTCTGTGTTTTTTATTGTTAGAATTCCATAACTTATAACCGTTAATGATAGCGCTTTGGGTTGGCGAATAAAATACAGAGATAAAACCTATCAATGTATATTACCTGAATAGGTCTGAAATGAAATTTCATACTAAATAATTACCAACAGAGTTCGATGAAACTTCTGAATGTTTTAGGTGTTGTCACCAGACGTCAAATCAAAATGGAAGTAATATGTCTTACAATTATCGCACTTGCTAAAACTGTAGAAGTTGCTTAAGAAACGATTTTAAAAAAAAGTCTAAGTACATCGTATACACAAAGTAAAAGTGACTAACTTGTTAGAATGCATCATCCTACGAGTAACGTAAGCAGCTGATGTTATTACCTGAAACAAATTAAAACAGATAAGTTTGACGCTACATGTTTACATAACTGATAACAGTTGGTTTAGTGATAACAGCAACTTGACATTATCGTTACAATATAGTAAAACATGAATTAGTAGCAGAAGATGTTTGTACAGACGATATCTTGGGCGCGACGCAGAACAGAGTGTGGGAAAAACAACTCCATGTATGGCGTTCATTTATAAATGGAGGCAGACGGTTTAACGCTATGGTAACTGTCACATTATTACAGAAACAGGACTTTACACTTATCTATTAAAACATTTTTATTAAATAGGTGTTACTTGTTTGTAATATACCTAAGGGCCAATGCGTGCTTCGCACGCTATCCTTATCCAAAATAAGCTAGTTTCTTAAAATAACCAGGCCAAAGTCATACAGTTCTTTTTAATAACAGTGTAGGATCAAACATAACTTCAAAGCTAAGAGGAAAAATAATATTAAATGCCAAATCAAATTATTAATCGTATAATTAGTATATAGTATAGGCTACTACCTGCTTGAGAAGTGTAGGCCTACACTCAATGTATAGAAGGTGGTTAGGGTAAATAGCTGATTGTTGTACCAACACTGAAATTATTATTACCTGAGCTATGTATTTTAAATAGCAAAATATCATATTTTTACTTCTTATAAGCATACAATTTATTTGAAATTATTTGTAAATTTCAGTAACTTTTTCTCTAACTTGAAGTTGTGCCCTTTTAAATGGATATATAATTCATGGGCAGTAAGCGATCAGTACCAATGTAAATTTAACTTGCGAGTTAAAATTATATAAATTGATTTATAAAAATAAAACCTGAACACAAAATCTCACAATAAATACGTTTACTAACCTCAAACGCGTTTCAACGACAATGTCGCCATCCTCACACGGGCTACAGTAACCAAACTATAACTGATCTAACAGTGTGACAACGCACCGTATACCTAAACAGGTAGTTAATAAAATTTAATGTAAATTCTGAGGATGAAGTTAAAATACGCACATACAGCTAATTTGCTCCTTCTTTTAAAGTTTTTGTTTGTTACAATAATTTCTAGATCCTATAATATGACTTCGTGACCATGTAGGCTATACAAAACTGAAAACTGTGCTATTTTTACCAGTTGCCTGCCGATGCTTTTATAATTAAATTGTAAATATTAAAATTCTCGGCGAAACAAATGTAGCAACAAATCTGATATTTATGAAATTTATTTATTTTTTGTTGATAATTACATCATTGAGTTAATGCTATAACTTTAATGTTTTTTTTTTTTGTTTGTTTATGTTTGTAAACAAAATTTGAATTCCTGTGAGTACAGTACCTTCGTGATCATGAAGGACCTCGAACTAGCGTTTGGTAAAATTAGTGTTTTCGGGTACACCTTACCACATTACCTTGGACCACAAAAGAGCATCAGCTCTTCTCATGCGGGTTTTAAATTTTATCTGTTCCTAATACATAGCCTACTCCCAAATATACAATTTTAGACAAGCAAAAGTAGAAGATGGTAATTTAAAATCAACAGATTTATTATTTTGTCTGACTCCAAAATGTGTCAAATAAAATGGAAGAAGCTTCAGGAAATTATAGGTTTCATGGGTAAAGTTATGTAGTATGTAATGGAACTTTATACGAAAATGTGGAAACTACAAGGATAGAATGTTTTAAGAAAGGTACCGAGAGAGGGGGAAGCTAACAGAAACTTACTTACTAGACTAGGAAATATTAGGATGTAGCGGACTTTGCTAATTAACTAATAATGTAAACTAAAATTATTGTTTCCACGGTTGAGGCATAATATAAATCTATATATATATAAAAGCGAAATACCACTCACTCATCACGATTTCTCAAAAACTACCGAACGGATTGAAAGTAAATTTGGTATGTAGCTTCTTCTAGGGCCTGCTCACTAAAATTTCATAGGGTTTGAAAAAATTCGAAATTTTAGGGGGGTTTGGGGGGGATAAAAGTTATTAAAAAACGATTTCTTCAAAACTACCGAATGGATTGGAATGACATTTGGTATGTAGCTTCCTCTAGGGCCATAGGTGCTTACTAAGAAAGGGTTCGAAAATATTCGAAATTTTAGGGGGGGTTTGGGGGGATCAAAGTTATTAAATCACGATTTCTTCAAAACTACCGAATGGATTGGAATTAAATTTGGTAAGTAGCTTCCTCTAGGGCCATAAGTGTTCACTAAAAAAGGGTTTTAAAAAGTTGGAAATTTTAGGGGAGTTTGGGGGGTAAAAATTACTAAATCACGATTTCTCCACAATTACCGAACAGATTGGAATTAAATTTGGTATGTAGCTTCCTCTAGGGCCGTAGGGGCTCACTAAGAAAGGGTATGAAAAATTACGCAATTTTAGGAGGGGTTTGGGGGGGATCAAAGTTACTAAAATCATAATATCAGATCTTTTATTATTATGACAAAATAGTGCTTTTATTATTTAAGACCTAGTTATATAAAAACCAAATACCACTCACTGACTGAACACTTAAAAAGAATACAATTACGTAAAAAAGACTGAAAATACCAACCACCACGGGCAACGCCGTACGGGTCAGCTAGTATATTATATGTAAGGATTTAAAATATTGATATCCGAACTTCTACGTATAAGATGTAATGAAAAGATGAAGATAATTAAGGTGTTAAATTTAACTAAACATATTTACTATGCAAGCTTTAGCTGTTAACTGATTGGTGCCCGCCTCTTGGCTACTGCGCATGGAAACACCGATTGTCATTACATAAACATTGTACTTAACTTTTAACAGAGAACAGTATCTTATTTTTAACACCATTCTATTTTTTCTTGACCAGACCATAAATTTAATACTTTATCACAAAACAGGTGGTACTATTACATTCATTTTTCTCCGGCCAGGGAGCATAATTCTACTGACAAAGATTTCGATAGCTGACACATTAAATATTTTGAACGCTGTATATTTCTATCTGAATTAGTGTTGCAATTGAATTGTATTGCATATTATAATTTATGACTATTGAAAATATCAAGTATATTTTAAATCGCCTTAAAACGGAAAAGAGGACAGGGTTTTGTGGAAAACAGGACGAACCAGATCACTTCTCTCCTACACGGTGGTGAAGAATACATTAATTAGTTTTATAAAGTATACCTAATATTAAAACATTTTATTACAAATTAAAAGAGAGCAGATAGGATCAATGGCAACCAGTATGCTTCATTGCAACTCAAACACAGTAGCGAAAGCTCGAACCGAGTTTCTGGAGTTTCCACTTTACGTTGACTTCATAACAGACATAAAGCATAGGCGTTTAGGCAAAATATACTCCCATTAATTTGTTTTAAAATATTAGAAAAAACCCAAAGTTTGGCAGAAATGACAACTTGATAAATGCTAGTTCACAATGTTCACATATTATGAACACGAAACTTAATTAAACATTTATAGTATGTGTATTCTATGTGCCACGATCGGTAAATGACTTAAAATGTTGTTCTGTCTAAGGACGATTAGATTAACTTGATTGTAATTAATAGTAACCCGTAAAATCCACGCATAAAAACAGACAAATACTCCAACGTAACTCAAAGCTATACTTTTGAAGTAGCCTGTACCAACGACCTTGCCGGCAATTTGTGTGCAGTGGATGCATCAGCTCAATCAACAGAAATGCAACGCTCGTGGATCTTATGCATGAATGTAGTTAATAGCCAGCTATATCCTATCCAAACAATTTGACAAGTGACCGAACCCAACATTTTGAAAAAACTAAACCAACGGTGTAGGCTTTGTTCTGACGAATGACAGACTGACTGACACAGAATCAACGTTTAAGTAAAAACTACTTAAGACACAAATATGAAAATTTATATTCTTAAGGGGTCATACACGCACATGTTTGTTGCGGAAAATAGTGAGAAAAAAACATATAAAGAAGCTGGTCGGATCAAAAGCATAGCACCAGAAGGTTGTTTAAATTCATTACTACAGCGACCATCTTAGCAAATTTATAATTAATTTATTATTATTCACAACCAACAGCTTTTCTAGGTTAGATTAACAAACTAAAATCAAACAAAACTTAACGAAAAATGCTTACTGTATTATAATTTGATTCAAATTTCTATTGTTACATAGTATAAATAAAACAGCCGATTTGGATTAAAATAAACTGAACATAATTTTAGGTGAAGCCTATTCTCAGAAAAAACCGTTTCTTGAAAGCCTTTAGATTCATCAACATAGCCACCAAATTGGCGAATTTAGAATCAGACAATTATTTTTCGCAACAAACAGTTTTTTTTATTTAGGTAACAGCAAACGTACAGCAAAAACTATGATAGATCCTTAAAAATTTAAGGGTACCTTCATACCACTATTTAGAAGTACACGAAGAAAGGATTTTGCAAAAAAATCATTTTAAAGGATGAAAATTGTCAAAATACATGGGTTCACTCCCAACACAATAACAGATAAAACAGCTGATTGAATCAAAAACTTAGCGACACAATTCTAGGTGTGATCTATTCTGAATAACAACAAAATTTAGTTATTTTTAACAACAAAATAGTTTTTTTTAGATCAGGTTAAGAAAATAAAAACAAACGCAAACACAAAATCAACGAATAATGCTTACTATACTGTAATTCAATTCAAACATCTGTTGCTACATATTACAAATAAAACGGCTGATTTGGATCATAAGCTTAACACAATTTTAGGTTAGGCCTATTCTAAACCAATACACATTTCTTGAAAGCATTTAGATGTATTAACATAGAAACCAAATTGGCAAATTTAGAACCAGGCAATTATTTTTAATTAACAGTTTAATAGGAAGCAAACACAAACTATAAAAATGCCTTACAATGTTATAGTTCAATCACCTATCACTATTAAAATTACGCCAACTGTATTATTTACTAGGTCTTTTTGACCAGTTTAAATTAAATATTGGTCTCACATTTACCGTCTCACATTTTGGTCATATTTTATAACGCGATTTACTTCTCTTCATTCCCGTGGAACTATCAGAGTGTACAATAATCTGTTTGCATTAGCTTCGCCGCGGGGGTTGGTGAGCGAAGCGAGGGAACTTTAGTTGAAACATAAAAAAATAATCAACGCCGAAGAATATCCGAAATTGCACGAGATACATTTCACTTTTTTATTTTAAATCATTAGATAAGAAACTTCTTTATGTTATCAAAATTATATTTTTATTAAATACAAACTTTTCGGGAAGAAAGGTATTTAACATTTTTAATATAAAATTTTAGTTTTTCTGTTTTTGTTCATAACAAGTTGCCTAAACCTTATTTGTTTTATTTCGGTATATTTTTATACGTCTACTAATCCTTATTTGATGTATATTCTTACCTTGTTTCTACTGCAGTTTCGGGTTATTCGCCCATCTTCAGGAAAATTAAATAATTCGACCACGCAGCTGGACCGCTGACGTGAGTTGAGCAAATTTCCAAAATTAAGTTTATATGCCTATGTTTTAGGGTTTCAACCAACAATTTGGGAAATAGGTCTACTCACGAAGGCGTTGAACAGCTGTCTGGTGTACGCAATATATTAGTAGAATTTGTTTCCTCCTAGTGGTCTCGCGAGTTCTTGGCAGCGAACCGAGTTCTTTTATGGTATTTTACGTTTTGGTCGATTTTGTGGGAACCAAGCGAGCTATAAGGTCACGTAAAAAAATAAAATGTGCAGAATAACATCCTACATTTATAGTTTTAGAAAAAAGTCTAAAAAATTTCATTCTTGTAGTAAAAATCACAAAAAAATAGTTATTTCCGGTCAAAAAACGTACTTCCTGTTGTTGGATTTTTTTGGCTAACGAATTCGTCCGAGCGATATAGACAACCAACACATGTACCAAATTTGGGCCAAATCAGACTTAAAATGCGGCCGCTAGGGTGCGAACACATATGTACATATATGAATATTAATGATACCCCAAAACGTGTTCTGGGGACCATGATCGGTGCTCATTTTCTACTCCCGAAATTGGGTGTCACCATAAGGGCCACTGCAATAGCTCATTTTTCCTATGGACATTCGCTAAAAACACAATTATATATATATATATATATATACATAAACACACACATTTAACTCTATGCGGAGGTCGTTATCAATTTAAATCGCTGAAAAGAGCCATTGTATGTCGGCTCGCGTTCGGATGTGCACCCTCTCGGAGAAATGCTTCAAAAATAATAGACCATAACGTTTCGTTAATAATAACTTTTTAAAATACCTATAATCCCAAACATGAATACAGTGTATTGAACCAAAAACGTTAAAACGATAATTCATGTAAAACCGCTTTTATAAAATACTCCTCACTATCCTGTGATTGTTGTTTAAAAGCGAAGAAATTAAGCTTACAGTCCATATTGAACCAAATGAAATGCGAGTAACGCATCAAGTATATATAGGGTAAGGATGTTGAAAGTTGCCAAACTAGTTCTTTAATTAACACGGTGTTACTAAGTGTACAATAAAATCTGCAAAGAGATGTACAAAGATTTATCTTTAGAAATAAACAAAACAACTGCAGTCTGTTTGGAAACGTGTGTTCCTCCTGAACAGCAACGGAGCAAGAAATCATTAAGCGGGGACAACATTTGCAGATGCATCGTGGCATGTCTGGTAATTCCGAAAATACTTTCTGACTCACGCAGACTCATTAAATATCAAGAAATAGTGGCCTTATATTTACTGTCACCTTATATTTTTTGGGCAGAAGTTTCTTAACCAGCTATCAATTGGCATTAGATGTCAAAATTGATTGTTTTGTTCAAACATTACTACAGTAGTTTTCATAATGATTTTAGTCTACAATGTTTTAATTATCTTCTAGTTTTTAATGTATAAATATCGTTTTTGTTTTATCAAAGCCGTATCCAGTCACTGTATAATTTAATTCAGAATTTTAATAGATTCTCAATTACTTATTCCCACATTTGACAAATTGAATGTTTGTAGTCAACTTAATAGTTATTTGTGTATCTAGGGTGCAAAGTCGAGTTTGTCGCACGAGATAAAGATTTGGCGTCAAAGTTTATCGAGTGTGACAAATTAAACTTTGCACCCGTGATACACACAACGTTTTTCCTGCAGCTACATTTTAAATCAGTGTTTTAGTTTTTAAAAAAGATCTGTTTTACAGAGGTTAGTTCCGTAACAATCAACAGTTTCAAAACATAGACTACATCAGCTGTTTACTTTGCGTACGTACAGTGCGCAAAGTAAACAACTGGCGTGCGAAAAGTATTACTTTACCGCACTCCAGCAGTTTAGCCGTGCGGTAAAGTAAAACAAAGAGGTATAAATTACTTAACGCTGAACACATGTAGTTTAGTTTGCAAACTGCTGTGAGTGTGCAAAAACGCACTTTATTTAACAGCTGTAGGAAAAAATACTTGTTATTTTTATCTACAACATAAAATTATATTTATATTTTATTTTATGGTTTTTCGACAATACACATGCGGATGTCTTTTTTTTTTGTCAATTTAAACTCAAATATAAATACTTTACTTGTAAAACTGATTTCTTTTTTAAACTGGTTACTTTAGAACCAGTTCTAATTTTATAATTGTATTTTTGGTGGAAATTAAATATCATGTCCTACGTACAAATAAAATAAATTATTATAAAATTATAAAAAATATTTCACTCATAACACATGTCGTACACCGATAGCATGCTGGCAAAAATATTTAATATATCATATGTTTTGCATACTATATATTTTCTTATAATTGTGCATATATTTGAAATGTTTAGCTTGCCTTGATCTGGACATTTAAGGTGTAAGTAATGTCAAAGGCTATTGGATCTGATCTAAAAATAGAAGTGTTATAATATATAGAATAGAAGTAATTTCGGGGTGTCTTCAAACACTCGATAGTCCATTTCGCAGATGT
>JAGFPH010001080.1:50358-72635 GCA_018207615.1 Philaenus spumarius
ATACAACGTATTGATGACGTAATTTTGTATAGTTACATACTACCCCAATTAAGAGTAATAAATATGAAATACACTTTAATATCCTGATGTTTTACACTAAGCATATTACGATTCTCATTCCTCCACTACTACAAACAGTAAAAAGCGAAGCACATAAAATTTAAAAGCAAACTTTTCTCTTTGTAGCCACCGTACGCGCTACAGTTTGTTTACTACTGCTCAACATTTATGTTCCGCTAATTAAATCCAGTTTTTAATCATTACAATATAATTGCTATATCCAGCGCAATACATCTGCATACAATATACACTGCAGTTAGGAAGTGTTGCCAACTTCGAAACAAGAAATATCGGTGTGAAAAGCAAGTTAATTGTACAGCGGGAATAAAATGATTATAATGAACGAAGCACTTGTACATCGGCGTTGTATAATGATAAAGCAAACAGGAAAACAATAAACAGAATAAAACGGGACAGTCAGGGAGAGAGAGAGAGAGAGAGAAGGGAAAATATTATGTACTGTACAAGATAGTTTAGCGGGGTGATATATCACAAGAGACCGTCTTTTTGTCGTCCTTATGTTGTCTTCTCCGAACATGTCTGCGCTAAACTAAGACATAATTTATAAAGTAGATGAAGTATTTTCAACAAAATTTAAAGAGAAAGTACGGCATCCAAAACTTGCTGTCGGGAATAAAAACCGCATATGCTACAAACGAATTAAAAGGAAACTTTTATAAAATGTTGTGAAATGGTATTACAACTTATAAAACGGTATTTCTCTAAACTACCGTGAAAATTATTTTATTTGCAATTACAGAACAGTTTATTTGTTTGGTTTTAAGATTTATATTTGTACTTTGAGGTGGTATCATAATTTTATATGTTTACGATTGTAGACGATTATTAAGTAAACGGCTGCAGAATTTTATAAGTTTTTGTGTGATTTAATGTTTTCAAAATCAAAGGTAGTATATCACAATCCTGCAAATGTGCTCTTTCTATTTATTTTGAATCGAGGGAACTCGATTCTTACTTTTATTTGTGTTGTTTTTGATATTTATATTCAGAAGTTTTTTTATGTATAAAAATGTATTAATTGATAGTCGCCTCGATAATGGTTCTGCCATAGAGGTATCTAGTTTTTGTTTCTTTTAGGCGAGATTTGCTATAATGTTCTTTTGTATGTAGAACTGTTTTAATCAAAGGATTCCTTTTTATAGAGCAGTAATATACAGCTGAAATGTTAAGCTCTATTTTTAAATGTTAGTGACTCTTAACTCATATGGTTTACTTGATTCAAATTTGCAGTTGATTGTTACTTGTTTATTACCATTGTTGTTGCAGTCAAAATTAATGAAGCACAAAAATAATATGGTATAGAAAGTACTCAAAAAAGGACTAAGGATATGAAGTACGGCAACGGGTTGTTCAAATACAGAGCCAGTGGCGAGCAAACAAGAGGAAAACTAATTTTGTATGCAAAAGAACACAAAATTGCCATTGAAAGTTGTTTGAAAATACTAATAAGAAGAAGGATAACAGACATTCTGGAAAGCTTTCACCTTTAAACATAACAGAAAATATGAATTATTTCCAGGTCTTGTTTCACCTAAGAGAAAGCGGCATTACCACGTACACACAGCGCATTAAAAAAAACAAACACTCAATTTTAACCTTGGAAACCAATGATATGTAACAAGTTGGATAAAGATTTGTATCCTCATTTTTGGAGGGGTAATACTGACTTTTAAGGAAGAGTACACAATTCTTTTGAATTAGTTTTTACAACGGTGTCTCTAATGTTTGTTAATAGATAAATTGTCATTGCTGACACATCGGAAGTTTAAAATATGGTATGGTTTTACGGCAGATTAATTGATGATCAAAAAATAATTAATTAATTAATTCAAAAATATTTGTGGCTGGAATTTTCAGTCTGGGATAATACTAATACATTATTTTATCCCAATTTATCGTAATAACTTTATGTAAAAGTTGATTAGAAGAGTGGACCATCTCAATGACCTAATTGAAAGACAAATTCGACAATGTGCAACTTCTTTTTGTAGATAAGCAACTTAAGAAGTGTACAGAAGGAAGTCACTTCAAGATTTGGAGCTTCCGATGAATCATGTGTTTAGAATCTGTTCTGTTACTATATTATGTTCGTAAATCTGTTGTTGAAAATGTTGTTTAAAGATTAAGGGATACCAGCAAATGTACCTACATAATTATGTTAAGATCTGATTTTTCATCAAATATCTTCCTTTTTAAAATTTGTACTTTGATTAATTGTTTTTAAACCCATTATGAGTGTTTGAATTTAAAGTAAGGAATGTCTTTTCAGCCCTCTGTAGTGTTAAATAATCAAAGTTTTTGTAACCGCTAGTAAAATTATTAGCAAAAAATGTACCTTCATATGTTGAGGTCTGATTTTTCATAAAATATCTTCCTTTTTAAAATTTGTACTTTGATTAATTGTTTTTAAAACCATTATGAATGTTTGAATTTAAAGTAAGGAATGTCTTTTCAGCCACCCTGTAGTGTTAAATAATCAAAATTGTTGTAACCGCTAGTAAAATCATTATATTTAATTAAATCGTTAAAATATTCATTTTTTTAATAAATCTACAATTTGCTAAAAACACTAGAACTTTCTAAAGGTATGATCAATGTATGGCCATTGCTCAACCTTTCGTGAAAACACTTCGAGAATGTAACAAAACCCAAGAATCTTTCCAACATTCGCCAGTTCGTAAAAGCAATGATGTCATTTTTTGTTTGTCCGTGTGAACTCAATAAAAAAACTCGTACGTTTGAAGAACCCAAAATAGAAACGCGTTAAGTTTTAACAGGCAAACAGTAAAGATCTGAAAGAAGATTCAAGTATAAATTAGGCCTTTTTTACGCCGCCAGATAAAATGTTGATTGGACCGGAAAGTTTCCAAGATATTTATTATGATGTAAAGAAGTGTCCGAGCCTATGATTGGTCGTCGAGCCCCTAAACTGCCTTAATTGATATCGTGTCATAAATCCAAAACCTACAACAGGTCAATGGAGTCTACAAATTAAAACATTTAGAGACTATAAAACGTCGTCTGCTACGAGAATTCGGGATTAACACCTGTGTATTCTTTAATCATCACACCATAAGAACGTGTTTTTGTACAATATTACGATATTTTAGATAAAGATTTTAACATCTGGGTAAACTTTAACGCGCAAACAAATACCAGTAACAAAAATCAAGTTGGTTTGGTTCTTTACCAACAATCTTAACATCACATATTATATATAGGCACTTTTTAACCGTTTAAATCCTACTGTACAAATAAATAATTAGTAAGAACTAAAACCAAACCTTTCATAACAAATAGCAAGTAACTCACGCTATTTGCTAAGTTATTTACAGATTTTCGGAGCTTGATGTAAAAATACATATTTCCGAAAGCGCTTAGGTTCCCGCTATTTTGTTGTTTCCAAAATAACACTAAACTGTTGAAATAGATAAAACAATCAATACCAATTGGGAACACTCATATTATTTATGTTATTTATATTTCAATGGTGCAACAAAACGAAGACTTTTCAATGCAGCGGCCATTTAAAATGTTTAAACATTTCTGTTAACTTTATAACAAATTTACAATGCACGAATATTTTTTTATTTTTAATATATAACAAAATATTATTTTTATTTCTCTGTCTTTAAAAATTTATCAAAAACAAAATTAAACAAAGTATAACTTGTTGGCATTGTCTACAACAACTTTATTAATTAGTTTTTGTTAATTTATTGTAGGTGTAACAGGCAATTACTAATGTAGGTTCCTATTCAAGTTGAAAAATATTAAATGCAAATAGATCAATCATTTTCGTTATTAGATTAACAATAAATTAATACCGTTACCATTTAGTTTTTATAATTTTTATTGTGATTGGTCGGAAGTATTTGTTAATTTTTGATTGAATTGACCTAACCTTAACAATTACTGTCATATATAGGCCTATATTATATTGTTTATTTATTTACTTTATTAATAGGTGTATATTCAAATAAAGTCTAAGAAACTGATATTACAAAGTCGAGTTGATCATGTATTCCTTAGATACAGTAAGGAATGTCGTAGTCATTTCGTGTTTGGACTCTATTTTCAGAATTCAAAAATATTAACCTAAAATAAAAAATGTAAAAATAGCAGTTTTGCAGACTAATGTCTAGTATGTGTCATCGAAACAACAGTGACGGCAGGTAGAGCGGGCTGCGGGTGTGAGGGTGTGTGCGTGCCAGGGTGCGAGGGTAGCTTTAATGCTCTGGAACTATTGAGGCTCCGGAAAAACTATAAGAACACAAATCAAGGTTCCAATAGACGAGCTTATAGTCTGTCCGCTCGGCCGTGATACCTGACTTCTCGGAACTCAACGCCCCCTCCACTAGTTAGCCACCGGCAGGCCCGGCGAGTGGGTAGGGAGGGGGCGTTGAGTTCCGAGAAGTCAGGGATCACGGCCGAGCGGACAGACTATAAGTTTGTGTCGACAACGCGGTTATATTTTGAGTTACATAAAAAAAAACACCATTTTGTTTACAATATTTTGCCTGTTGTACATTTTTCTCTCTGAAATCTCAAAACGCCTACGAACTTTATCAACAGTTTATTAAGTTAGCCGATTTTCCAGCGAAGTTTTTCTAAATGTTGGTTCTTTAAAAATTACTTATTAATTTAGGGCTACTCAAAATACGTATTCTAACAACGGGAAACTGTACTAAATCGATCCAGTCTCCAGAAATAACCGCTACAAAACCTTATCAATGTTTAACTGTAATTAGCGCAGCAATAAAACAACAAATAAATCTATGTTATTTTATTAGCTTAGCAAAGTTGTCTTTGAACATGTAAAACCAGAACTTAATATTTTGAAGAATACAATGTTACATAGCTTTGAAGAGTTAATCTTTACAAAACTATATCTTTGAAGTTAGGGCAAAAGGGCTTAAGTCGGAAATTGTTAACTTTACAGGAGAAGCACTCAAAGTTTTGACAAACTCATGTATATTATAACAGCGAGATAAGAAGGGGCGAGATAGGCAATACAGTAGCACGTAACTAAAGTGTTGTTTTGTTGTCAGTTTGTCTTAAGGCAAGCCATAGGCCGAATGGATAGCGTGGATTTTTCCTGATCAGAAGATAGCGGGTTCAAATCTCGGCTAGACCAGTTAACGTTTTATATCTGTGGTTTGAGGGTAGGAGGGCGGAACTAAAGCAAACGGTGGTTGGCTCGCTTCCAAGCTGACGGGATGTGACTAGTTACCTGGTCTCCGGCTTGGGATGTTTTTCATAATTTTAATAAGATAGTTATGTAAATATATATATTTTTTTTTAATTTCGACTTCTTTACCAATGAAGTTTGACTGCATAACCATCATTGCAATCACAAACAATATATATTTTATTCGTTCAATAAAGTTATTAATTTCTGACTCAAGCCCTTTTGCCCTAACTTCAAAGATATATAATCAACATATTGTTAGTAAACAATTGCGTAATAAAATATAAACTACGTTATTCCATCTACAATCGTGCGGAACACTCAAATAGTGTATAATAAAAGATATACAATTACTTCTGACATTCTACAGAAAAGCGGGATAAAACAGTTATGGTTTCTCTTGGCAAAACTCATTTTGAAAGAGTCAGAGAATGTAAAATGTTGCCGACAGTAAATTATATATGTTTGCGTCGATAAAAACGCTTCTATTGCGTCGTAAGCGGGTCGTAAAGTCCAGCGGTGACCGTCCGTGCGTCCAAAGATTCCGTGCGCTGACTGGAGCTGGAATATTCCAGGGGTTGACATCCACTCCACAGTCAATATCTGACGTAATTGATAAAACTACTTGCGTTATGAAAACGTCGCTATTACGACTCAGTTTAACCAATGTGAAACTATACATTATTTAGAATAATATTAGGCAGCGCAATAATAACAATAATATTTTGTGTTACAAGTATGCGAAACCTTTGCGCTTTTGATTTCGTAGGGATTTTGAAAACGTTCCAATCGCACAAACTTGTTTTGTTTCACGTTGTTTAAAATAAGGTCCCAAGTTTATTATTGAGAAATTTTACTTATTCACTACTAAATATCTATATACAAATTTTAATAAAATAAAAATAATACACAATTCTTTCTTAGCTTAAAGAAAAAATATATTTATTTATAAAATAACTAGGGTCTCTGCCCCTGGACGCTTCGCGTCCCAACCCCGCCTCGGCCTTCGGCCTCAGATGGCTGCTTCGCTTCGCTCGCAGTTGGAAAATTGGCTAAAGAATCTCGTTAATCTTTGGCTCGTTTGTACATAGGTGACCGAGCACAAATCAGCTGTTTTATTTGGCAGCTGACTCAAGCTTATTAAACACTAACTCCATAAGATTAACATGGGAAATTTGAAGGATTGTTTGCCGGAGCTCCTTCTCGGGTTAATAGCGGCTAAAGGGATGATTGCATCTTGAATCTGACGGAAAATCACTTCTTTGAAATTAAATTTTCTACAACTTTTGTATTTAACAATTTTTGCTATCTCTTACCGTTTTCTTACTAAATGCGCTCAAAGTGGGAAAATGAAGAAATTGAAAACTCGAAAAAATCTTTCCCGCCCAAAAGGTGCTTTCAAAATTAAAAAATGTTTATTCTGGCAATTTTCCCAAAAGTTTTTCATCGAGAGCTTTAATTCAAGTATGAGGACGAGGGGGGTACGATTACGGGAAGTGCTTAATAATTAATGTCAGTGAATCAGTGTTACCCGTCTAGCTTTAAGGACTTTGGGCGGAGCCTCCCTTCTCGGATGAATAGTGGCTAAATGGATGATTAGATCTTGAATCTGACGGAAAATTTCCACTTTGAAATTAAATTTTCTACAACTTTTGTATTTAACATTTTTTGCTATCTCTTACCGTTTTCTTATTAAATGCGCTCAAAGTGGGAAAATGAAGAAATTTTAAAAATAGAAAAATTCTTTCCCGCCCAAAAGGTGCTTCCAAAATTAAAAAATGTTAAATACTGGCAATTTTCCCAAAAGTTTCTCATCGAGAGCTTTAATTCAAGTATGAGGTCGAGGGGGGTACGATAACGGGAAGTGCCTAATAATTAATGTCAGTGAATCAGTGTTGCCGTCTAGCTTTATATAAGTAGAAAGATGGTGAGAATATATCTACCTAAAATCTATATAATAAAAATGAATTGCTGTTCCTTTGTAAGCGCATCAATTGAGAACGGCTGGACCAATTTGGCTATTTTTTGTTTTAAAATGTTCGTAATAGTCTGAACTAGGTTTTTATATAAAGAAAAATGTGAAAAGTTTTCCGAAAAAGTTTCAAATTTGGAAAAAAACTAAACACCCTCTTTTGTATGGACTCAAGACCATAGTGCACAAAACAGCTGTTCGTATAAAAATCTTAGCAACACGTCATGTTTGTTTACATTCATTACCATAGCAACATTACTTAGCAAATTTGAAGAGTATTAGCTTTTTTAGGTTACATTGACAAACTAAAAACAAAAATCGACGAAAAATGCTTACAGAATTATAATTCAATTCAAACATTGGTTGTTACATATTATATATAAAACAACTGATTTGGATAAAAAACTGATCATAATTCTAGGTTAGGCCTACAATAAACCAAACCAAGTTTATTGGCTAATTTAGAATCAGGTTTTTTACAATTCTTCACAACTATCACTTTTTTTTAAGATTAGGTAAAAGCAAACAAAAAGTTTACTGTATTATCTATAAAGGTTTACAAACTGAAAATCTAAATGTGTGTAGTATATTCTTAAGTGGCAGAAAAACCACTTTGCAATTCGATAACTTAAGTCAATGTAATGAAATGGAATAACTACCCTTTAAATTAAATCAAGCAATAGCGAAAGCATTGCTGGGTCCACTAGTAATAATATAAATATACACCTAATAAATAATAAGTGAACCTACTATATGAGCAATAAGAAATCGTGATTTATCGTTGAAAGTTGTGCAAGTCGCCGAGGCCAGCCAGAAACCATTATTGTAGAGGAAGTCGCTCAATGTGATATCTGAGGAAGCAACTGATTGCAGTATTCTTAAATTGAAATAAGGAGAATGTAAACTATCCAACTGACTGAAATAATAAGATCTATTGAACGGTTTGTAGGGACATGATTGTAAATCTCTTCGTGTTTAATAAACTCACTGACCACACATAGTGAACCTCACCAAAACATCTTCCGATTTTATTTATAGGGTGAACAAGCACATACCCTTTTGTTTTGTATTACCAACCCATGTAATGATTTTAGACTCAAAAGAAGCAGATGAACTACCTGCTTCTCCGAACACCGCGATTTGTAGGAAGGAAATAGCTTGTCGCTTAATGTTAACGCTCGTATCTTCAAGCAGTCAGAAGCCTCTTCAACACTTGAAGACTTGTCTGCGGAAACAATGTCGGCCGACTGCCTCCACGGTGTTTCCAGCTAGTCTGCCGATAAGTCCGCGTGTTTCAGGAAACAAAATACAATGTTTTCTGTTTCTCAAACAAATGGGAAACAAGTATTTTGTCTCAAGTCTGCATGTGTGGATGTGTCTGTTGATAAGAGACCGGATACAATCCGCAACTCTCCTGCGCAGTTGTCGGGTGGGACTGGTGATTCATTGGCACTTTATTAAACTTTATTAGTGTTTTTACTTTCTCCACCCTATACGTAGTATATGGAGAAAGTATTGTTTTCGTAAAAATGTTCGAATTTGAATTTTCAGTTGAATTATCTGTTTTGGTGCTCCCAGAACCCCAAAAAATTGTTTAGTGCAATTATCTGTGTTGGTGCTCCCTGAACCCAAAAATATTTTTAGTGGAATTTTTTGTTTTGGTGCTCCCTGAACCCAAAAAAGTGTTTTTAACGTGGTGTCTGTCTGTCAGTGTGTCAGTATGTATACACGACCAGAGGGGACACTATTGGTCCGATTTTCATGAAATTTGGTATGTAGGTACTAAACCCTAATATCTCCAGGCGTTTTTTTCATTTTTTGGAATTTTTAATTTTTAAGGGTAATTTACCCCTAAAAACCCATAAAAAACGACAAAAATGCAAATTTCTCAAAAACGGCTCTAACGATTTTGATCAAATTTTCAGTATTTATAGTGCTTAAGATGCCAAACAAAATGACACCACCCGCTTTTATCAAAACTTCGGCGTTTCATAATTATGGGGAAATGTTAAAAAATAAACAAGTTTATGTTGTCAATCTAGCATCACGGCGACGGCCGCACGGGGTAGCACAACGGTAGCGAGGACGGCCAGTAATTCAAAGGTCGCGCGATCGAATCCCGCCTGGGACAATAACTTTTTTATACGATTGACGTAGGTAGAATATTATTTTTTTGTTTTGTTCTAAAAAGTAGTAAATAAAATGATTAAAAACAATATTATTTTGACTACAGTAAGTTGGGAGAAAGTTTGTGTCAGTTAACTGATACCGTTTATTTGTAGTAGTAATGGCCATGTGGAATCAAGAGTTAACGATGAAACTGATCGAGGAATTACATTCCCGTCCATTGTTGTGGGATGTAACTCTTGCAAAATCCAAAAACGAAATAAAAAACGCGACGCGTTAGAGGATTGTTTCAAAGCGAGCATAAGTGAAATAGACAAAAAAGTAAAGAACTTAAAAACACAGTTTAGGCGTGAACATAAATCTATATTGCGGGTCCACCATCGCCTTTTCCTCGGTTACTTGGCCCCATGGTTTAGAAATATAAAGCACGTACAATCTAAAACCACGTTATCTTCAGTCACCATTTCGACAAACACTGACTGGCTAGTGTGGACGCAAAACAAGTCGGAAACTAGTATCAGAAACTGTGTCAGTCGACTGTCTGCATACACAGTCTGCAAGTGTGGACGAGGCTTTAAAGAATTGTTCCATATCTCATTTTAAAGAACTTTCCATAAAGCAAAATTGGGCATGCCCATTTGTTATGATTACTGATTTTTATTTTAAGGCAAAACTCATCGACTTGTTATTTGCTATCATTGTCTGATAGAAAACGAGTTGAACAACAAATTCAAGTTGTATAATATATTTCTATTCAAAATTGTATACAACTACAGTAATAGCTATTCTACTACATTCCCTAGAACCCTAGAACATCTTGTTTTAGTTCCGATGAAGAGTAACTGTCGACGAGGAAAGGGTTAAAAAGTAAAAAAAGTAGTACGAGGACTTTTAATGACAATCTCAATTTGGTTTTAAGTTTAAACTTTAATATTATAAATCATAAATAGCATTGCATTCAAAATAAAATTACCATTTCATTTAAATCCTCACATGTTTGCTTAAAAATGCTTATAAAACTGTCCAACCATGTCAATTAAATGTTTGACAGAACTAATATTTAACGAGAATATAATTATAAATTGAAAACCGAAAGCATAGCGAACGAATTAACAACAAACCAACGAATAAATAAAAACGTTGATGAAACTCTCACAAGTCAATGGTTTAAATAAATAGTGAGCCCCGGCCTAATGCGAATTCAATGTTCCAGACAAATTAGTTTAATTTATAATCACTACGTAAAATTGTTTTCGCGTAGGCCTACTGATTAGAGAAAGACCGATGTATTCCTGAAATTGTTTTCTGGATAAACAGTATAAATAATTATACTAGCAATTAATATATTACAGAGGACTGATTCAATGGAGGGAGGGAGGCATCAGTTTCAATTTTAGTATTGAAACACAATATTATGATTACAATTTTAATCATTTTAATGAGTTATAAGACTTACGGGCATATCAAACCCCAATAGAAAGGCTTTTCGAACTGAATAGGCCGATCTCCCTGCATCTGAGTTTTCCATTACATGTTTGTCTAAATGTAGCTCTTTAAAAATTCTATAGCAAATGAGAATTTAATTTTTAATACATTACAAGGGGTAAAGTTTATTTCGACGATTAACCGACACAATGATTTAACCTGATTTGGATAAAACGTTCACTGAACTGTTATTCATTGTATCATGAGTGAATTATGTTATGATCGAAGTGGGTTTAGCAATATTGGTCAAATAAAGGCAATCCGACACAAACTACATACAGATACTAGCTGATACGTCTTCGCTCGCAAATGCGATTAAATCAATAGAAGGACTGTGGGGTAAATATTGTGGATTACCATTACTCGCAATAAAAAAAAATTTTAGATCCAAATGCATGGCCCAAAAATGAACAGTGAGTTTCGCCCAAATTGATCTATGTATCCCTTTTAGGCCTACTTAAGTAATTGCTAGCTATGCACCAATAAACGCTCAAATGTCCGTTTCCCAGCTGGTTTGTTTCTGATAAAACCCGAACGAACATAAAAATTACAACCCAGTTACAAATTAGGTGTGTATTAACATCTGAGTCCATTTCACATTATTGCACACTGTTTTGATATAGATTTAAAGGTTAAACTAGCGTATACAGTAAATTAAAACACAGACGATCTTGTCAAAGTGTTAAGCTTTTGATTAAAATCAGTTGTTTTATCGATAATGGTCACGAGTCACGTCCGTAATAATAATGTTCACATTTTTTAAATAGGACCCTAAATATTTCCGGGATAAAAAGCAGCCTAGAATAATCTGTAACAAGTCCTCTTTACATGCAAATGAGAGTTTCGTCAAAATTGGTTCAACTATTCTGGATATTAGCACGGAAAAACAAACAGACAGACAAAAAACTGTGCCTAATACAGCCGTTTTTCTTTGCTTCTGGAACTAAAACGAAAACAGCGTGTCTAATGTCCGTTTACAGTTTAATGTATAGCACGGGCCTTATGGAGGCTTGCCGTGCTACTACCTGACCTAACTACATCGGCTCCTATTCACTACCACATTGAATTATGAATATCCTTATCTCACTTTTTAATTCAAGATAAAAATTTCTTCATTTCAGTAACGTACCTCATGTTTAAGAAACCCCTTTATGAATTCTAAACTACAAAAAACTAACATTAAATTAGTTTTATTATAACGTGTGTATTGCTGTGCTATTTCAATTCTAAAATATTCTTAAAATTGTTTTCTGAAAGCAAATATAATCTACCAAATAAAATAATTTACTCTCCAAATAAATAATTACTTAAGTACTAAGTTATTCATCAGACTTTAGGTCATGATAGATAGTACGGCACCAATAATACTCTGATGTTTTCTGTAAAGTAAAGTTAGTGCTTATTTTTCTCAATCCATAATTAATTTTGATAACAAATTTTGAATTTAAAGTTTTTTACTAAAGTTTTATTATTATTCAGTTATTGCTGTGTAATATTCAATCATTTACTTTCCTAAAAAAACAGCTATTCTAAAATAAATGTAAACAAAAACAACTAGTTTTCACTTTGTATTCATTATTCTTAAAAATATAAATATTAATAAAAACAATATCAAGGGAAATATATATTCCTAAAAACTAGTTTAAATGAGTTTTATGAGGTTGATGTTTTCATGAGGGCACTAGCGTAAGGTCTACGTTTCAATAGCATGGACAATTCCTGCCCATGATATCAACTAAACTGTAAACGGACAATAGTCGTGGGCGGAAGCAATCATTTTACAAGAAACACATGCCTTCTAAGCCTCAATACTTTTTCTTTAAACATTGTATTGTAAATTTTAAATTATTAATACAGATTTATTACCCTGCCTTCAATAAATATAGAGAGATTTTAGCCAATGTGATTAATAAAAATGTGTGACAAAATAATGTACAGAATTTGAGTCCAAGCAAAAGTATTGCAATTTGTGTTTGTCTAGTAAAAAGTTGAAAATTAGTGTTGGGAGAACTCACTGTTCAACTTTTCCAAGTTTGTCTCTTTCTTTACCCTACCACCAAAAATCTGTACAAAAGGTCAGTTCTGGTGATCCGTTTCAGATCTTCAACAGTGCAGTTAACCTAACCTAACTAAGGGCTTTACATTAAATAATTCTTTCTACATGTAAACACAGATTATAAACAGCCAGGTAGAAAAAGCTACTCGTAAAATATTTTTTAACTACTCTCAAAATTGCATCGTGTGAGCGCATATGTATGTGCGCGCAGTTAAGACGAAAAGGCAAATCAATAAATCAAAGGTTTTATTAACCAGACATTGTAAACCTTTTATACAGACTGGTAGAACCATGTGGTTAGGGCATGTTAAAAGGATGGTGGAAGAAAAAGTTTCAAGAATCGCAACGGAGGAAGTGCTAAAGTAAATAAGAATGAGATCACGGAAGCGCTGGCTGGTTGATGTCGAGGACGGTTGGGGAAGGAGACTGGAAACAAGTTGCAAAATATGGAAACAGGTGATGGACAAGAACCGTAGCGCTATAATCAATAGTAGCAATAGAAAGTAAATTCCAGCTAATGTACGAGGCATATCCATTGCAGATAGCAAACAATATGCGTGTTTAGTGTACGGTTTGCTGTAAAATTTATTGATGTTGAGGTAATTAGGCTTGTAGGATTAACTAAAGTCTGGGAGTGGATAATATACCGAAAAGATAACGTCAACGGCCGCATTTGAACCTGCTATAGCTCGAACCATGACAAATTTAAACAATTATCCTATCGATTAATTACTTTAATAGATTATATAACTAGCAATAACAGGAAACAAATCCATTTTTTACAAATTAATTCTACAATCCGTAAGACTAATTAAACTCAATTTCTTAAAAAAAAAAACTAAGATAAAATTTGTAAAAGAAATCTTTACTCTGCTAACGTTATTCACCTATTAATACTTTAATTTAGATATTACTTTTAGTCGTCTTTAACTTACATTCAATATTTACATTTTGCATTCATTTTAATTAAATTGATTACATTTCTCGAATAAAGTCAAAATTTATAAAAACGCTCCGATTCATTTTTAAATGTTCTTTTTTCATCAAACTCTATTCAGATAATATACTTTAGTAATTACACAAATAATTTTAGCATGTTGAATATTTAAAACTAAGTTGTTTCTTATACGTATGTTTACATTACAAAATAATAAATGGTTTTCCAGGATGAACGTAAACAATCTAGATTTGACCTTTTGATTGGACAATATTTTTTAGAAGCCATATCTTACACGCCCCATTGATAACTAAATGACGGCTTCTGATGATGAATGAATGGAACTTGTCCCAAGTAATTGATTGCTGATACTTGTAATGTGTTAAACATGCAAGGACACGGTAAAATACGACTGTTTGATTAATGATGCGTCCTGGATTTACCGGGGAATCGATTTTTACAGCATTTGCGGAGGGAAATAATACTCGTATCTTATATTCACTTTTAATTGAATAATTTACTTTCATGTATGATGAAAAGTAAATACAGTAGATACGAACTTATATTAATAAATATTTGAGAAACATAATAGTTAACCTTAACTAAACAATCTCATTACATTTTCAAATATACTGTATTTATATTTCGACTTACAATCAAATATTTTAAATAAAAATAACTCATCAATTTGGATTTTTAGCTAATAAAAATGGTTTTAACTGCAACCCACACTACTTCGTATTAAAAGCATTAAATATTTTGTTTCCATGGTTAGTTTAAAAAAAATCACCATAAGCTTTTTTTTTTAAATTGTTTACAAAAAATAAGGCCTTACATATTTTAAATAAAAATAACCCGTAAACTTGGATTTTTAGTTGGCTTCAACTGCAACCCACACTACTTCGTATTAAAAGCATTAAATATTTTGTTTCCATGGTTAATTTTTAAAAAATCAAGAAAAAACATTTTCGTAAACTTTTCTTTAATTAATTACAAAAAATATGGCCATCCAAATTTTAAATCAAAATAACTCATAAACTTGGATATTTTAGTTGGTTTAAACTATTTCATATTAAAAGTATTTAAGGAAAATATTTTGTTTCCAAGATTACGAACGAAGGTTATTTTTTTAAAAGTTCTCAGGAATAACAAATTTAATAAATTAGTTTATTTTTTCCACGAGCTTTACAAAAAAGACGGCCATAAAAACGTAAAAATCTGTTTCTTGGTATACATTTGAAAAGGTTGCAAACGCAACCAAAGTCTAAATACAAAAAATGTCCAGCTTTAAAGCCCTTGAATTTGATAATCAACTCGACCTACATTGGAATTTGAACTTTTTTAGAAATCGGTTTTACATTTTCTCCGAATTTTTACATTTCTTACTGGGGAAAAGTTCCAATTTGACATTGATAGATGGGAATATCGTTTGCAATATTTAGTAAAACTTTGAGTGCTGAGAGTAAAATGATTGTAGGTCTAATAAATAGAAATAAAAAAACCAAGATTGTGTAGCCTACGTTTAGCGCCATCTTGAAACGTGACTATGTAAGAACGATTTTCCCCAAAGTTGTTTACATTCAAGATATTTTAAAAATGGTATAACTTGCATGAGAGATATTCGCAGGTAAATTGACAGTTACTACTCTAGTGCTATTAAAAAGGTCTGGCGGTTTGTCGTTGTAAAACTTGAGTATTTAGCATTATGTGTATAACTTAAATAATAATTAATTAAATATAATACCTAACCTAACTCGTCTTGGTTCTACAATGTGTTTCAAAAATTTACATGGCAACAAAATACATAAACATTTCTTATAAATATAAATTTCGTTCAGTCAGCCATTTTGTAATAAATAATAATGCCTTTAGAAATTATAAAAATTTGGATCGGAATGTGGTACAAACATTTTTTAGACTGCTGCAGTTTACTGTGTAAGTTTTATAAATAGTGGAATTACATATCTCTAAAACCATTATATTTACAAAACACATTCAAGGGACAAAATATTTTGTATATTGGCGACAGACAAAATGTTTCTTTTGCAGCTTTCAGACAATTACCAACAAAATGTTGTCTGAATATTGTAAATAATTCTGTTATCTTTTTACGGCAAGAAAAAATTAAGAAAAAACATTATGGTTTGGAAAACTTTGTTTTCCATGTTTTATCAAAATAATAGATTTAGAGATATTAAACACTTTAAACGATCACCATTTAAAACAAAAAATGTAAAATAGAAAGTTTTGATTCTTGGTAAAACGTAAATACAAAATGTTTCTTTTGCAGTTTTTCTATCAGTAAAGGAATATTCCGGATATCAACAAAAACTAAAACATGATCTTGGTAATTGTCTACAACTCCCAATGTTCAGCCTGTAACCAAAATACTTTCGAATTGTGATAATTGTTTAAATAAATATAATCTTTGTTTTAGACAATTACCAACAAAATAGTGCAAAACAAAATTGTCACCAGTTAGGCAATCGTGGAAAAAACAGAAATTTGTAAAATAACCTGCAACGAATGTCCTAGCCATTACATAGGCCAAACTGGACGCCCTTTCATAAAAACGTTTAAGGACCATCTACCTTCCAGACGTTTAAATCCCACAAAGTCAAGTTACGAAGAACATCTCATCAATAACGCACACACATATACGGATTCAACAAAAACATGAACATTTTACATGTGTGTAAGAAGAGGCGCTTCAGGAATGCTTTGACTACAGTGACTACATAGAGACAGTGTGGCCACATGAAAGTGGCCGCCATGTTTTTCCTAAAAGTAATGTTATCTGCCATGAAGTATAATGTAATTTATATTCAAAATATTTATAAAACCTTTTGTTTTATTTCATAAAGGCCTCGTAAACAACTTTTTAAATGTTAAAAAGTAGTTAGAAAGCAGATAAGTCGTTTAAAATGAAATAACCTTTAAAAAATAATGATTTAGCCTACTATCACATTTTTTACTACAGTATGTGGATAGTTGAATACAGACGTTAATTACAAACTAAAAATTCAAAGTAAAACAAAACGAAAAATAAAACAACGAATAGGCCTAAATCAAAATGCAAAATTATTATCTTGTCGTTAATTAGGTTTTTTATCAATTAATAAATTTTACAAATTAAATATTTTCAAAGTTACAATTTATAATTTTTACAATGCATTTATTTCCATCTGATTTTATTTTAAATACCGTAAGCGAAGCAATTACAATTTTCCTAATTAACTAATTTATTTTAATTGAAAGCTAATAATAAAATTAATGTCTGTAACAACAATTTAATATCGAAATTACAATTCTTTGATTTTGAGGTTATGCAATTCAAGATTTTCAAGTCTTAGTTATTCAAGGCCGAAAAACAGGTTTCATTATTAATTTCCCTCATTATTTCAGTTAGGCCTACTTATTAATGTGATTCTTGTCTTAGATTGTACCTTCACCAAGACTAAAAGAAAGAAAAAATAACGATGACAATTTAATTTGAAAACTATGAACAAACGTAGGGCTAACACGGACGAAATTATAGGTTTGGGTAAAAAACAGTTCTTAAAATTGCTTAATATTTATCTTTTCTATTGATAAAAAGGATTAGCCTATGTTATGAACTTTTTAAAATGTTGTAAATAAAAGACTGTTGGCATGTACTTACTTCTGAAATATGCGCTGAAGCGATTCCGTAGAGTGGCGGGAGTAGCCTATTCTGCTGTCATTTCCTTATTAATATGGTGCAATATCACATACTTCAACACAAATCGCTTTAAAATACCTATTACGTTTATGTAAAAGTAAAAACTAACAAATATCTGTTAAATAATCAGTAACGTCGCTTTTACACTAAGTAAACGTGAATGAATGTAATGTAAACAGATACGAATTTAGGAAAAACATGGCTGCCGACATCTTGACCAATAGGAAGCAAGACCTCACTTGGCCACACTGTCTCTATCTAGTCACTGTAGCTTTGACAGAGTATGAAATATACAAAGCTAGAAAACGTAAATCACCACATTTGCTAAACTACATATTGTCTCTTTAGTCTAACATAATATTTGATACCATCATTGCTGCAGAAAGGATGGGGCAAAGTCTTACAACAAAACAAGATAACGGCAGGACACCAAAAGCAGCTTCAGTAACGACTGACCGGCCTAACATGCACGTCGCTCGAAAACTATGTTTGGACTTTTAACGATCTCCACACGGAGTTAAGATTTGTGTTTTTATTAAGTGAGTTTGTGTTGCTAAGTGATACCTTAGGATGAGCGAATGCCCAAAACCGCAGTCGTAAATTGATAGAAAATAAGAAGAAAAAGGAATAGTTTGACATATCAAATAAGGTAAAAATTAACTAAATAATCAGTTTTACACTAATCCGTAGGCTTCAATCAGGGAATTTAAATTTAAAACAAAATGTTGCGGGTTTAGAGATATTAAACATTTTAACGGCCCCCCTTTTCAGAATATATAAAATAAAGTTTTGATTTTTAGTAAAACGCAACACACAAACAGTTAGCCCACGGACTAGAGAATTTAAAGCACTGGTTAAGTAGGTACAAACCTGATTTGCCTTGTATCCAATCCAATACAGTATATCAATGGGTGATTACCACGGTTTCGGGTATCCTAAGTACCCATCTTCAGATCGTGTAAGAATATCGTTACATAAGGTCGATATTTAAAACATTTATTCATATTCAAAACATTTAAACGTCACAACATAAAAACATGAATTACAAAAGATAACACGAATCACGTTTTAAAAAACGCAATTACCATTGAATTGTATCATTTTTACCGCTATCATTATTTTACGACAACACAAAATGGCCGTCAGACAGATAACAAATCGTTTTCGGACATATGTTTATAGGGTATTTTAAGGGTCGGCTCTAGCTGTCGGCCATGTTGGCTGACAATCCATAAGACCAATGTTAAATTAAAATAAAATTTTTTCCTTTATGTTTGATCGGATAATTATGAACGATATGTCATTTTAAAGGTATTGCCATATGCATGCAAATGGCTTTTTCAAAACTAAGAAAAACATTTTGTTTAGTATTTATTAACTGTTTAAAACATTGATTTTTAATATTTTTACTTTTTTACTATATTATAGTATAGAGAAATTATAGTGATCGCAAAAAAATCGATGTTAAGATTTTTGTGGAAATATCCGTTTTGGGACCCCCTGAGTCCAAAAAAGTGGGTTTTACAAAATGTCTGTCTGTCTATATGTATGTATGTATACAAAGCTAGAGAGAAAACTATTCGATCGATTTCAACCAAATTTGCACCAGACATGTCCAGTTGGCCTGTATAGATGCACGAAAAAGGGTTTTGAAAATTTTTGAAAAACAACCCCCTTTTTGGCCAAAAAACCCCCAAAAAATCAGTTATTATTTTTTTATAAAAAACGGCTCTAACGATTTTGATAAAATTTGGCTTATTTGTAGCCTTTAATGAGCCCTACCAAAGGCAAAACCAGCATCTTTCTAAAAATTCTCGTTTAGCTAATAATAATAACTAATTTATGGGGGTTTTGTGGCCATAAAGGGGGTTGTTTTTAAAAAATTTTCAAAACCATTTTAGTGCATCTATAAAGACCGAATTGACTTGTTTGGTGCAAATTTGTTCGAAATCGATTGAATAGTTTTCTCTCTAGATAATAATAATAATATTTATTAGTTAATCTCTTAACTTGAATAACAGTATACAAAGCTAGAGAGAAAACTATTCGATAGATTTCAACCAAATTTGCACCAGACATGTCCAGTAGGCCTGTATAGATGCACGAAAAAGGGTTTTGAAATTTTTTGAAAAATAACCCCCTTTTTGGCCAAAAAAACCCCAAAAAACAGTTATTATTGTTTTATAAAAAAAACGGCTCTAACGATTTTGATAAAATTTTGCTTATTTGTAGCCTTTAATGTGCCCTACCATATGCAAAAACCCGTATCTTTCTAAAAATTCTCGTTTAGCTGCTAATAATAATAACTGATTTTTGGGGGTTTTTTGGCAATAAAGGGGGTTGTTTTTCAATTTTTTTCAAAACCATTTTACGTGCATCTATAAAGACCTAATTGACGTGTTTGGTGCAAAATTCGTTCGAAAACGATGGAATAGTTTTCTCTCTAGATAATAATAATAATATTTATTAGTTAATCTCCAACTTTAATAAAAAAAAACTCTCCTACCCCAACCTACAAGTCACAGTGAATCTGTTTAGTAATTTAAATATGTTTGTAAGAAAGTATGTGCCAGTTCCTGGTACCGTTTATTTTATGTTGTCACTATTAATTATAGCGAAAAACTACCAAGCTATTCACATGAAGAATTTCGTCCCCAAGAGTTCGGTATTTTTTTTTAAAACGCTTTTTGAACAATTGCGGGTTTTAAATGGATTTAGGCTGAGCAATGTCCGTGTAACCTACCGCCGCTGTAGGGTGATTTTAAATATTTTTTTACGTTGTAACTATTAATTATAGCGAAAAATTACCAAGCCATTCGGATGAAGAATTTTGTCCCCAGGAGTTTGGTATTTTTTTAAAAACGCTATTTGAACAATTGCGGGTTTTAAATGGATTTAGGATAAGCAATGTCCGCGTAACCTACCGCCGCTACGCTGGAGTCGTACGTTGCTTTCTGTTTTACTAGAGCCGACCCTTAAGCCATGAATCACCGTTTAAAGCTAAGACACTTCCCCATCAAGGGGGAAACTTTACTAACACTTGTATTTTAGTTAGTTTAGTAAATAAAGGTTCCAGTAAATGGAATTAACATTATTATGAGGAATACATGTAGTATGATAGTGGGGTGGTGGTTTAATAGAACAATAATTGTTACTGGTTTGCTTCTGCTTACTGGTAGCTGATGAAACTACTGAAACGTATTGAGTTACTCACTCAAAACACATGTATTCCCCCTCCCCCTCTAAAATGCCCATGTGTCCTGGGGATAAGAAACTAGTTTAGAGAAAAAACCGCCTACGTGGTCCTAGGACAGATTGCTCGACATTCTTCGCTCTTGTCCCGACATCTGAACTGTGAGTTGTTTGTTTTGTCTCAAATAATGAAAGGACATCACAAAATGTCAGCCGTTGTTTGTCTATATGTCGGATACAAGTCACAGAAAAAAATATGTTTGTCACATGAACTCCTTAGTCATCGAGATATACTTGTATGAAATATGTTTTAGCAGTTTAAATTTGCAAATGAAATAATTATCATCACGTCTTGTTTTATATATAAAGTTAACAAATGATTGCACACGTCAAAAGACTTTTCCCAAATAAAAAATGTATAGAGTGTTTCAACTGTATCTTAGTTTTTTGTCGATAACTCGGTTATCCTTTGACCTACTGAAACTACAAAAAAAACATTTTGTTTGTCGTTAAAAAGGAAAATATTTTGCCTTTTGTACATTTTTTGTAAAGTTAACGGTTTTCAAGATATTCCACGTTAAAAATTTGTAACGGCAGCTATTTTAAAAATTATAAAAATTAATTCTTTGTGTTTTGTACACTTGTTAATCGTAACATATAAAATGCTTATTCCAAATTTGAACTCGATATCTTATCTATTTCCAGAGTTACAGTGAGTTTTTGTACAAAAACAAAATGGCGGATTACGGCTAAACAAAGCCGAAATCGAAAAAATGTTACACTACATTTTCGACTTATTTTTGCATGAAGAATCTGAATCTGCATAGCCAGCACAACCTTTTTGTAACACCCAGTATATAAATATCGGAGGAACAAGCTCAAACAGATTGTATTAATAATAATAATGTTTGACAATGTGTGGTACCGTAGCAATAGTCAAGAAATAATAAATGGTAATCATAATAAATATGAGGTTTCAATCTTACACCATTTTAATTATGTTTTAAACAAAATATTATTTAAGAATGTGTTTGTCAACTTTTCGCAGGATATTTCGTTAATCAACTTTTCGTAGACTACTTACACTTCTGCGAATTTGCTGGATTGCTTCGGGAGAAATTTGAAAGAAGATTCAGTGAAATATTCAGTAATACCCTCTATCATTTTTGTTTACTGCAACAGACAAAGCCAATAACAGGCAATGATTTTAGGAGCATTCGTTAAAATCGGCCAATGTTCACTCTCGGTAAACCCGGCACAAATAACGCGCCCGGGCGAACATTCGCGTATCGGCATTTAGAAACCTCTTTTACCTTATACAATATTCTCTCACTTTAAAGTGAGTACTAGACCCCGTACTGAACAAACATTCTCGAATCGGCATTCGGAAACCTCTTTTACCTTATACAATATTCTCTCACTTTAAAGTGAGTACTAGACCCCGTACTGAACAAACATTCTCGAATCGGCATTCGGAAACCTATTTTAACTTAATGAATATTCTCCTACTTTAAAGTGAGCACTAAGACCCCGTAC